>CM075864.1:25336789-25631186 GCA_038021265.1 Cyprinella venusta
TATAAAACATATTTTCAAATAAATATTTCCTTCCGAACTAAAATATTTTGCTGGTATAGTTCTAAAGTGATATTTGGATGATTTTTTTTTTTCCGATTATCACAAACTTCTTATTTTGTTCAGGGGAAATCCATCAATATCTAAGCAATATTGGATTATATCCTTGTGCAACTGTTTAACTTATGATATGTAGACTGTAATCACTTATTGAAAACCAAAACTCGCCTGTGGATGTTTTGAGTTAGAGTCAACTACTGAATAATAAACATTCAAGAACCGTTTCTGATGATGGTGTGTTCTACTTAGCATCTCTTGCTCCAGGGCAGTCTAAAGGGGAAAAGGGCCTCTTTCTAAAATATTCATGGACATTCTGGACTAAGACATGCATTTCCAATGAGAAGGAACATTGAGGGAACAGACACTTTGGTGCTTTGCAACTTTGGCACACACTCCATGCAGCTCTGCAAAATTTAGCCACTACATTTGAATTCTACTCCCTTATTTTATACCACCTGCATAACTGTTCTTAGTTGCATCCACAAAGTAAAAGATGAATGGACCATAAAACCCATTTGAATAGCGTAGAATGGAATAGGGAGTGAATAATAGTTTTGATGTATGACAAATTGTTTGTGATGTCCCTCATTTAGCAACTCAAAAGCAACTTTGGATAAAAGCATCAGCTAAATAAATAAATAAATAAAAGTACATGTTAAATAACTAAAAGTATAGTTTTTTTCAGATTAATTGCCAAAATCACATAAGCTTATCCCTCTTATTATTTGCTTTGTTAAATCATGATTATAATACCTGTCTAAGTGATATGGTCCTTATCTTTGAGAATTGTTATGAGAGAGAGAGAAAGCAGCCTGGAGCAGACTAACAGTCTAACAAAAATTTCATTGAGGTTTAGTTTATTTATTTATTTATTTATTTGTATTGTTGTCCTGAGTTCTTGTCAGTCAGGGCTTTCTTCTGCCCTGTGTTTTCTTCTGCAGTCTAGCTTCAAAACTGGACATTCCAGAGAGGCTTCACTGATCTCAATGAAATCCTGCAGTGCCTCAGAACCAACAGTCCTTTTTCCGCTGGACCTGTCTGATGCCTTTCAAGCTGATGACAAACAACTCAGATCGGTTCTCAAAGACCAGGGGCCCGTTCTTTGTATGTTGTTTAAACCATCTGAGATCAAATGAAAGATCCAAGATGATACAATCGGCCTAATCATGATCTGGCTAATTAGGTTCTTCGAACACACCAGCCGGTTATGATTAGTATAGCTGGATTGAGATATTTGAGATAATTGCGCATGCATGGGGATATGTATCGATAGTTGTAGTTGTACCGCCATTGTAGTAGACTATCACCTGCTGTTGGCATTCCATTGTCTCCCATTCAGTTTGGTATCACTTTGACAGCGAATAGCTTTACATCTGAGGCATCCAAGACACATTTCTTCATTCTTTATTTGTAAAGAAATGCAACAATGTAAAAAAGGCTCAATGACTTTGTATTTTACGTCATGGCCCCTGTAGAAGCTGTTTTTTGTAAAAATAGGCTAACGATTGCATCATAACCACGGGACTCTCTGTTGCACAAGGCCGTAACCAGGGTCTGAAAATCAGTGAGGTCCGGGGTGTTGTGTAAAGAATTGTGCTATAACAATGATGAGGCTATTGGACCCACATTTCCCCATGGACATGAAGCAGTGTCCTTTTTTTAAAGGAATTTACCATATATATATATATATATATATATATATATATATATATATATATATATACACACACACACACTGGTAAAAAAATAATAATTATGTGTGTGTGTGTGTGGGGGGGGGGGGGGGTAGTCTCTCAAGGGGGTCCAGGGGTATGCTGCCCCGGGAATTTTTTTTTTTTTTTTTTTTTAAATAAACCATTAAATGGCACTTTCTGGAGAGTTTTGTGCAAAGAAATATAGAATAAAAGTAGGTCTAGCAAAGTCTTATTTTTCTGTAATTCACACAGATCAAACACAAATATACTGGCTGAATAGATTCCTAGTTGAGAAACTGTTTTAATTATTGTAGTGAAACACTAAAATAACACAATACCACATAAACAAACCTATTTATGATGACTTTGTGAAACAGCATGAGCCGTCTTCCAGCTGGCCAATAAGGTTATTTGGCAAATTTCATTCTGTAACATACAGATCTGTATTATTCTATTGCTTTTGATAGTGTTATAGCCTACATTTCTTACAGATAATCACGATGATCATTGCGTTTGTCTTACCGAATGTGGCAGTTTGTCTAAATTTATTTATTTTTTACGCCGACAGTAATGTTGCCAGATATTGCTACGAAAAACAAGCAAAGCAAAATAATTATAATAATAATAATAATCCAAAATTAGTTCAAAGCTTGTGTTTTGGAAATAAGATGAATATATCACTAACCCTAACATGCAGCTTTCCACTTTAATAACTTCCTAAAGTGTCACATTAAATCAGAAAAACAGGTCCAGGAGATTACTGCACCTTTCCATTACGTGGATTTGGCAACACAGAGGCTGCAGCCTGCACTCGCGAGTCGCGCGCCCTCATTCACAACACGCTTTCGAGCCCTGTTCACTGCGCTAGATTCTCACAGCAACTTGAATTGCGAACACTCTAATGAGTTGGTTTAAACACGGCTAATTAATCATTCAGAGAGCATGAAATTTTATTTTTGAACGTAAAAAAATTACCGAGGTCCGGACCTCGGTGACCTCATAGCTGGCTACGGCAGTAGAAAAGTTACTGTATAGACAGAAAGAGAAGCTCGTAGGCAATCTTTGAAGCCAGAAGCCAATAGATAGAGAGTTAATAAAAGCAATGGGACAAAATATTACAACAACAGATTCATTTCAGATTTCAATTCAGATTTGTCTTGGCACAGCTACTAGAAGGTCAGACAAGTTGCTCATGTCACATGTACGTTGTCAATCTCAGTTTGAGCCTGCACAGTACGCTTGGCAATCAGGAAGTGAGTGTTTCTATTGGGCTGCAATTCTCTCCATTGAAATCAAGGGGGTCACATTTATTTTTTTCTCCGCAGTAAAACAAGATCTAGTCGAAGTTTATGCGGAATTTGAATGTTTAATGAAAACACCAGGGAGCACATCAAAGTCTGTAAAAGCCATGATATAGGACTGGCAAAAAGTAGCAAACAAATTAAGTGCCATAGTGGGGATCATGTTAAATGTTTCTATCACTTCAAGACAAACAGAAAACTTGTGATCTCCATTTTTTTAAATAGTAGCTAATCATGCTAATAGCAGCTCGATTGTAATCTCAGTTAATGCAAGTTACGTGGATGTTGGATTCGCCGTGTTTGTGTACCGATGTAGGTTTGCAAAGCCATGAGCATAAATAGTAACGCAGCGACCGCCATTATTGATGGAAGGCGGCAGGGGGCATTGATGGGGCAAGATTTAACGGATTTATCAACTGTTAAATCTTGAGTTGTGATGAATTGCTTTGCCTTATGAAAGTTAACACTGCATGTAGGTAATGTACAAATATTTTGATCACATTTTTCTCAAGTGTACTTCATTGTAATGAAATTGTGTTTTGCTCTTTTGTGCAGTTTTAAATAATACACAAACACTTTTATCTATTCCCAAGAAAGTGGCTGAAACATGTGCAGTAAATGAAAGGACTTTATCTAACTTTACATCAAAAGGGAAGAAAGTGCAGCACTATGTAATGCCCATTTGCTTTCATTGCACAGGACAGTGAAGAAACCCTCAGATGACTGTCCTTTGGAGAAAGTATCTGTAAGTGCATAATAACTTCACTTGATTTACACTTGTGTGCCTATTATTTCTGAATGCATTATGAGTTACAGGAGTTCACATTTATAGAAAAGCCTACAGAAGAGTCTGCACATAGAAGTGATACAGAGGTTGGCAGTGATGTACTTTTCCTTTTTATTTTTATTGCATGAGGCATGTTTTGAGAGGTTTTACACCCCTTTCCCCACACAAATGACACAGGGTGATATGCGTTCCCTATATAACAGGAGTCTTCAACAGCAATAAAGTATAAAAAAATAAAGACTACTTAAAGAAAAATGGCACTATATAGAGTTGCTTCAAAGGAACTTTAGAGTAAATGCAAATACATTATTTCACACAGAGTAATATTGCTGACCTTGCATAATATCTATTATTGCAGGCAAAAGATGACTATCACTGGCTTTTCTTTATAAAGAATATTTGAAATAAAAAAGGAACTAAGCATATTTGTCTTGTCTTTTATTAAATATTTAATGAATTTCAAAAATGGTGTTTCACAATTCTGTCCCATGCAGTTCTGCCACTAGGCCGGTCCAAGTGTTGCCGGTGGAGGTCACCATCAGGCTGGAGGTCATCATCAGGCTGCCTCTGTCACATGCCTGTTCTGTCTTGTGCTGCACATGAGTGTTTTGTTATTTTGGGCCATGTGCTCGTGTCATTGTCTGATCCCTCCCCCTCGTTACCTGATTATTGTTTGAGTTCATCCACCTGTTCCCTCCTGATTAGTTTCCCGAGTCTCCTCTTGTTTGCCATCTGTGAAGGTACGTTGCCTAATGTTTCCCATTCCCTGTGACCCTCTGTTCAGGTTCTGTTGTTGTTTTATTTTTATTGATTGTGTTTTTCCCCTTCGTGGGTTTTTGCTTTGTGTTTATTTTGTTTTTGTAACAAATTAGAATTGTTCTCCAGCACTTGAGTCCCTACACCTTTTTCATTCCATGTACTGTAACAGCACCTCCACCACAGGGGTCCTCTCCTTTCTTATGTGGCAATGATGTGTAATACGGCACATGTAACAATAATATCACAGTCTCTGTCAGGTGCAACCCTCAGCCTTTTCAGATACTCAAATATTCCCTTTAGTTGCTCATGGGCAATTTAAATGTGTGCCCTTGTCCTGGCTAGAGCTGCGTTGTCTGGGTTGTGGGTCAGGGAATGGGGTCATAAAATACTGCCTGCACGTATAGCCCCTGTGTCTCCAAACAGGATCATGTTGTAATCACCTACACAATGTAAAAAAATGTTGTTCTGTTAGGTTCAGCATGTGTGTAGCCTATGTAATACAATGTGCTTGATATTTATATTTTCTGTTTTCATGCTCAAATAATGTGCATACATAACTCTCTGAAAATGATTGAGTGCACAGATCCTGGACATTTTGCTTCCACATTTGTGATATGGAACATAGCGTCACACACCATCAAAGACATTTTAGTCAGTCAACTGCAAACTTTTTGATTCCATTCCTTTTTTTAAATTTGATATATATTTAGAATTGTAACAGTAACTTACCTGCACATTTACATTGTGAACCTAATTTCTGTTCACAAAATCCCCTTCATGGAGGACTGTGGGAACCTGTGTGCAGTCTCTAGCACCAAATCATGCTAGTGAAGCCTGAAACAAAGGCTACCATAAATCATTATTGGCAAGGTCATGATTGCATGATTCTCATTTATAAGCCATCAGCCATATCACCCTGTAGCCCAAGACAGGTTGCCCACTGCTAAGCAGGGCTGAGCCTGGTTAGTACCTGGATGGGAGACCTTCTGAGAAAGCCAGGTTGCTGCTGGAAGAGGTGTTAGTGAGGCCAGCAGGTGGTGCTCACCCTGTGCTCTGTGTGGGTCCTAATACCCCAGTATAGTAATGGGGATACTATACTGTCAAAGAGCACCATCCTTCGGATGAGACGTTAAACCGAGGTCCTGACTCTCTGTGGTCATTAAAAATCCCATGATGTCTTTAGAAAGAGTAGGGGTGTAACCCCGGCATCCTGGCCAAATTTGCCCAGTGGCCTCTGTCCATCATGGCCTCCTAATCATCCCTATATAGTGATTGGCTTCATCACTGTCTCCTCTCCGCCAGTAAGCTGGTGTGTGGTGGGTGTTCTGGTGCAATATGGCTGCTGTCGGATCATCCAGGTGGATGCTGCACATTGGTGGTGGTTGAGGAGATTCCCCTCTCTATGTAAAGCGCTTTGAGTGCTGAGAAAAGCGCTACGTATATAAATGTAATGAATTATTATTATTATTAATGTACAACCTTTGCGTCTGGAAATACCACAAAAAACCCTAAATGGCACAACAGGGAGCACTTTTTACAAAATTAACTGTGAAACAAAGCATCACTCGCAAAGAATCTCAGGGAAATGCAAACAGTTTGTGCTGTTGTTAAATCCTGATTCCGACGAGTCAAACATTAAATGTGTTGTTCCAACAAATAAATGATGCAAATGACACTCTCACAAATCACAAGAAAACCGATCTCTCAAAATGTAGCCTACACTATCGCGCAGCGCTAAAGGACTTCCCGGATCACTTCACAATCTAATCCTGTTAACCTGAAATAAGCCTGATTGCTAGCACAAGCAGGTTCAAGTTTACGCACCTATTGCTACAGTATGACAGCAAGTCCAGGATGAGCGTCGAAGAACCAAACAATCCAAGATCATGCCAAATCGCCAACAATCAAATCCAGCTAACTGAGTTAGCGACGTACGAAGAACAGGCCCCAGCTAACTGTTTCTGAACCAATATCCTTTCAGACAAATTGGCCAGGATGAAAAAAAAAAAAAAAAAAAACACCAGTAAAAGACAGACCCCCTTGCTAGCCATTATATAACACGACATCTCCATACAGATACATAGGCTTGATTAGTTTTCATTGAAAGTGCATATTTGTTATCTGGAGTGCATAGACCAAAGCAATAAGGTTTTACAGAATAATTGCGGTTTGTGAACTCGCTGAACAAATATGTTCTTAACATTACATGTATTTCAATCTTTTATTTAATGCAGAACTTTACACAAGTAACAGTTCTGTGTTTTTGTTTTGGTCTGGCTATGTTCCACTATACCAACATCCCATTCTAGACCAACAGACTATCACAACATATGCTAGTCTTCTCAGCAGGTGCAAAGCTCCAACATCAGTGTGTGCGCTTTCACCTGAAGAGTGACAGAATGATGGCAGGGGGAAGGATATACAGTGGGCACAACACCTACAGCTTTTCATGCTACATCAGCTGACCAGCGGAATGTCTGATAGAGCATTCAAAGTAACAAGTCAAAACAATGTTTTGCTGTTACCTCACCAAACAAGTTTTAAAGACACCAGCATTGGTCTTTAAATGCTAGAAATATCTTAGAAATATCAATAATGTGTTATTTAAAGGTGCATTCAGTAAGTTTTTACATTCAGATGACTCTTACTTGTTCCAATTCTACCAGTGTTCTTGAATTTTATACTGACACCTACTGGAAGGGATGCATGACGTTTGTTTACTTACTGCTGCCTCTTCACAACCTTAAGATTTTATCTTTTGTTACTTTTCAATATACTACACATTTATGTCTCCAAGAATTATCATCCTTGGAATCAATCTCAGACATTTTGCTCATGTTGTTAGTGTGTGCTGGTACACGACTGCCCGTCACAATCCACTGGTCTGTGTGAATTTGAGTTGGATGCATTTTGCAGTGTGGCAACTGTGACCATCATGTGTTTATGCTTGGCGCTTAATGTTCCGACATTTATTCCCAATCTGTGGTGTGAGAGCTGCAGATTGTCTCATGACTCTAGCAAGGAATGCTTGTTTGGACGTTTCCTTTCAAACTCACTGTGTTTGGACTGACTGGTGGATCGCACACATATTGATCCATACCATCACTGTAGACAATCCTGTTGACTCAGTAGTAATGTTGTGACTGTTGTATTTACACTACACTGCATGTTTTTTGTTACACTATCTGATTTTTTCATTGTAAATAAACAGAAAAGGTACTGGTAATTTTCTGCCAGGACATTATCAATGTTAATTTGGCATTTTCTTTAACTCTTTAACACACAACGCAAGGTATTTTTCAATATACGGAGTAAAACACCTGTAGAAAATCAATATGGAAAACGTCTCAGGTTACGACTGTAACCTATGTTCCCTGAGAGTAGGGAACGAGACAATACATCATTGACGCTTTGAGGCGTTTCCCCAAAGCGTCAATGACGTATTGTTGAGTTTCCTTCGAAAGGGAACGTCTCAGGTTACGACTGTAACCTATGTTCCCTGAGAGTAGGGAACTCATTTTAACACACATTGTGCACATGGTGCCCTATTTTATGGACTTTTATAGAGTGTTGGTTTGCTTAGATGCATTTTTATGTTTGCCTTGAGCACTGGCTGAGCACACTATATAAATTAAACAATTAATTTTCTTTACAATGTGCCGAATTCAAATTGGAAAAAACAATCAAATAACTACAATGTACTGTAAAATAAATACATGCTATCACAACTAAATGTTTTTGTAAAGCAAACTGTGAAAGTTGAGTGATATATTTTACATTATTGACTACATTCTTGCTTTCTGCTTACTGTTCTCTAGCCTATATATCCACTTTATTTTGCAATGCGGATGTAAGCTATATTTTTGTGAACGTGCAAGACTTCAATTAGCAGCTAGGTAACTAGAAGAATAACAAATGTTCCATAGAAACCAGTGTGTTTACGATTACGATAATAAATGAAATAATATGATGACAAATACCAGTTTGCAATACAATACCTGGAAGTGGATGACACCGGAATGAATGCTATGATATGATACGATATGATAAGACAAACTTGTGTGTGATCTAGAATTCCACTTTTACCACAACGACTTTGCTTGGTCATTCATGTGCTTGCAACTTTTAATTAAGATATTTCCAACTTCACTTGAAGGGCACATAACTTTTTAAACTACATGTCAAGTCAATACGGTAGTAGGCCAACATTTGAGCGCTGCACCCAATTCATGTCAAATAAAAAAGCTTATTTTGATGGTTAAGTCATTAATCTTCAGCTCAGGTGAGTAGGCTACATCTGCATAATTTAAATAATATTTCTGAAAAGTGCTGTTTATGTGTAAACTTATAATTAAAAAAGTGCACCTTTAAATAACAATCCGTCAACTAATCACGCCATGTAACGGATATGTCGCTAGAGACCTCAGTCTGAAATGTTTACTCCCTGGAAGAGAAAAAAAAGTGTTTACTCCCTGTGTAAACAAATACTGCAGCTATAACGTTGAAAGACATGTCTGTAACCAATCCGAATAGTTACCTGTGCATTAATCAGAAAAGTTTAAACATTCTATAATCGTCAGTCTCATTGCCCCCAGAGAAATATGAAACGACATTTGTCAAGTCTCATGATCTGGTCACATGATTCGCTTCCATGCGATTGAAGCTGTAGCTACCGAACACAGAAAGAGTTTGGGAGGAGAGGAACACCGCACGGGAGAGGAGAATTTATGATGATTATATTTCAACCTTAGAAGACTCATGTAAGAAGATGCCAAGGTAAAGCGAAATAATGCGTTTTGAAATCATGAAAGCCGGCAAGGTGAAATTATGCGCGTCACTTTGTATGTGGCTTGGAATAGTTACAGGAAATGTTAAATTGCATTTTTGGTCGGTTTTTGTCCAACAACCCACTGAGCGAGGCTCTGGCGTCGTGCTCTCTTTTACAAGCGATCAGGTAAATGTCTCTGAAAGACACGCGCCATGGAACGCAGGGTTGCAAGACGGTAAAAGTTTTCGTAAGCGCTCCCCTTTGGATAACGTGATCGAGCACCGGGTCTTCTGGAGCGCGTGGCTGGAAGGTCTCTCCACTCGTGTTTTTGACGTGGAGCACGAGAGGAAGTGGAGAGATCAGGTTCGGTACGCTCGGGTGGTTGTGCTGGAAGCGGGCTGCGGCAGACCAACGAACCGTCTCGCGACCTTCGCCGACGGCACGAGAGCATGCGTGCGATACGGCATCGACGCGGATCAAGTGCTGGGCGAAACCCTCTCTTATTATCTGGCTGAACTGCTTGGGATTTCCAACCTTCCACCCTTGGCGCTTTCCAAACTGAACCTGTCGAGTGAGCAGTGGGCAAGTGTGCGAGAAAATATCGAGGCGTTAGAATGGTCGCCAAATGCCATTGTGTCTCTCACTGAGTTCATCCCAAATGTCACTGGAGTGTTTATTCCATTGCATTTACGAAAACAGCAAGACAGTCTTCAACTCTCTGCCGAGACTATATCGAACATGACTCTAACATATCTCGTTGAATTAACGCAGTGGAGTGATTTAATCTTATTTGATTATTTAACAGCCAACTTTGATCGAATTGTTAGTCACATTTTCAGTCTCCAATGGGACGCGCGCGTAATGGAGAGGACAACAAATAACCTTCTCAAAACAGTCAGTGGACATTTGCTTTTTATTGATAACGAGGCAGGACTTATTCACGGATACAGGGTGCTTGACCTATGGGAAAGATATCACAGATTACTGCTAAGTTCATCGTGTATATTTCGGAGAAGTACAGTCCGGCGTATATCTGAGATGAAGCGCTCTGGTAACAGCGCAAAGCTGCTGTGTGAACTGTACCGCGCGAGGGAACCGTTGGCGCGCGAGCTGGGCTCTCTGTCCGAAGAGCACGCGCTTACATTGCAGAACAGGATTGATACCGTTTACAAACATATTAAGAAGTGCACGGAAATCATGTAGACGTTTGGGAGCTCATCTCAAGTTTTTTAATAGGTGCTACACATTGATCTATGAATATTCGTTGCTGTCTGTGCTGTTTCATCATACGTGTCATTCCAATGTAGCCTACTCTTTTGTCGATTTAATGAATAATGTGACAGAATTGGACTATTAGTCTGTTGTTGATGGGCTGATACACTCTCCCTCTCCTGCTGAAAAAACAAACAAACATTCAAACATCTTAAACCAGCTTTTGCTAGTGTGTTGGTTTCCCATGGGCTGCTCTTTTGGTTGGTTTTAGGAGGATTTGGAGCATTTTTCAACTGATAAGACTGGGAGACAAGCTTTCAAAAACACCCAGGCAAAGCTGGTTTTTGATGTTTTTTTCTTCTTCATGAGGGTCCATTTTGTATGATTAATAATAATAAAAAGATGAATCTTACTTGCAGCTAAAAAAAAATTATCTTCATTTTCCTTTCAGGTTTCAGCCTGTGTGAAATGTTAGCTGTTAGCTGCAGGGTTTTGGTTATTACGGGAAACCGGGGAAGTGTTGTAGCATTTTTTTTTTTTTTTTGGTACTGACTTAAATTAGCATGTGTCTAGGGGAAGAAACTTTCCCTAAATTGTGTAAATGCATTTCTAAAGGAATTGAATAGACTCACACCCTGACTAAGGCTTGTAGCCGTAACTCGTAGGTGTGCACCGTCACCAGTTTTTAATGATAAAGCCATGATGAATTAAAAACTTTTTCAACATTATTCGAATGACTTGGATTATCTTTCTTCTTTTTTTTTCATTCAAAGAGCACCGGGATAAGGGATTCATGCCCCGTACAGCACTTTCTTTTTGCATTCTTTGCTTTGATATTTAAATGAATGTCAGACAAATGACATCTGGTGAGTTGCAACACAAAGAAAGTGCACA
Source organism: Cyprinella venusta (assembly GCA_038021265.1). Classification (NCBI taxonomy): domain Eukaryota; kingdom Metazoa; phylum Chordata; class Actinopteri; order Cypriniformes; family Leuciscidae; genus Cyprinella; species Cyprinella venusta. The sequence goes on from CM075864.1 coordinate 25,348,262, forward strand.
ACATTTAACATGTTCAATGCGTTTTATTACTTTTAGTGAACAAATTGAGTTCCCTTTTTGAGGGAACTCAATGCCACGCTCCCAACATCTCTTTCCCTTCTCGTGGAACCATGGTTACAGTCGTAACCTAGACGTTTTTCAAAAATGCCACTCTTTGCTTCGTCCCATTGTGTGCATAATTTGTTGGTCCATTAGAAGTAAATTTCAGTTTTAGATCCCCATCAGTTCAGCCAGAAAGAATAATTTATGACTGCCCATTGCTGCTTATGAATGCTGGGACAGAAATGGTATTCTACTATTTGACTGATCTGCAGGATTGATGTGCTTTATGAACCCCTCCCTGCAAAACAATAACATGCACTCTTTTCCTAGTTTAGAGTTATACTTTTAGTTTATTTGCATGCATTTTTATTGGCAGACATGAATAATAAATACATGCATCAAAATATTCATTCCCTGTATCTAGTATTTGTATTCATATATTTTTAAATCTGTCAACTGTGTTCAGCTTCATCCCATGAATCCGATGTGACGGAGGCAGGGTGAACTGTCACTAAATATTAAAGTAAAAACTTAGAGCTAGGGCTGGGTACCGAAGTTCGGTACTTTTTAGGTACCGACCGAATTGCCTCGGTACTACCGAGTATCGAAACATGTCTTGTTTTTCGATACCAAATTTCGGTACCTAAGTGGTTAATCTCGTCAACGTCAGTGAAAAAATAAGCACGCAGCATGATAGGCTTGTGGCGGAAAACTAGTTTACGCGGCTGCTCAGAGACAGCATGAGAGACAGTTCGTCGCACGTGAGTGGTGAGCGTGCGTGTAAGCGACGCGTCCCAACCCAGATGGATAGAAAATATGTGGAAATGATCCAAAGTGTACCTGTGCCAGACTCGATACCAGAAGCACGCAATATTCCCGACAGGATAATTGCCGCCATGAGTCAAGACCAGTAACACGGTAAATCTGATAAGCGCGCAGACACTTGTTAAGAGTACAAAGTCCGTCTTCCACTGCAGGAACTGGAGCGCGTCACAGATCAACCGACACACTCATGAGAAATAGGTCTATAGACGGTCAAAATATGTGTACTTTTAAACAAAACAATACGAAATGAATAGTTTGATTACCCTGATCCATATAACGTTAGGCGCGCGCATTCACTGCTGCAGGAATGACGAGCCAGCGTCCCCATTATCATATTTGCTGCCAGCAGACTTATTAAACACTTGTTCATTAATAAACGATTAAAAATATATCCTTGCTGTTGTTTACCGTCACATAATCATTAGGCTTCTGTTGCCAGTGCTTTGTGGCAAGCTTACGTGTGCTGTGCGCGAGGCATATATCCCGCCCCCCAGTAGCCTATATTTAATTTAATTCACATTTATTTGTGTAGCATTTTTTACAGTACATATCGTTTCAAAGCAGCTTTACATAAATTAATGTTTCTAAATTACTATTTGAGTGATGATCTGTTATTATCAGGGTGATAATATAATGCATTTCAATGCATTTATTATCAGGGAGGTGATAGTGTAATGCATTTCAATGAATTACCTCATTGATGTAAAGAAAACGTGTTGTTAAATTATTAGGAAACAGAGAAAACTTTTGCATTGGTGCTTTTTTACATACTCAAAATAGGAGTGTGAAAAAGTCAACAACTGAAAAATAAAATAAAAATGTAGGTAATATTATATTGATAAAACTGGTTACATAATATTGGTATCGAAAAAGGTATCGTTCAGGAACCGGTATCGAAGTCAAGGTATCGGTATCGGTATCGGTATCGAACATTTTGTCACGATACCCAGCCCTACTTAGAGCACACTTTCATGAGAGCATGACTAAGATTCTTGTCAAAAGGTGCAAGAATTGAGAGAGCGGTTTGAATGAAACAAAGATGGTATCTCAGACAGTACATTTCTGGATTTCCCTATAGACTCTCAGTCCTTTCATGGCTTGTGTTGAGGGAGATTTGGTTTCAAATGCATTTGTAGCTTTCATCAACATCACTCATAGCCTCTAGGTTGTTTTATCTTGACTGCTTTGGGATCAGGAACACTAACAACAAAGTGAGCCTTTTAAATACTTGTTCTTGCCACATATCTTTTAAATATTTCATCTTGGTAACTTGGAGTATACTGTAGCTTATATTTAGCTAGTAGGAGGAACATAGAAGTGGTTAAATGAAGGTCAGAGGTTAACTAGAGGGGAATGTTAAATAATACCAGATCAGCCACCTGCCCTATTAGTCAGTTTTCATGTCAAACACACACCGCCACCTCAGCGAAATATGTTTATTCTTACAGTTCACAGATAATAAACTATAGTAGCAGTAAGTGTAATATACCGAATTATAACAATTTCAATTGTCATTTACATGTCCACAGTGTTTTAGGGACCTGAAAACGCAAACTTTTAAGAAACGGATTTCAAAATGCAAGCGTTTGCAAACGATTTTGTTTACGTCTCTGTGTAAATTACAAAAATGTGAAGTTGTGAACAACGATGACGTCAGGCATTTTACACGTTTACATAGTCAAAAGTAGTGTAGTGTTTACAGTGACATCGCCAACTACTGACCTGGCATGTATAATACAGCATTTTTAGTCGTTTTCAAAGATCCGTGTGAACGGAGATCATTTTTACAATGTCGTTGCCTGTATGCGAAAAACCCCAAGAAAAAATGTTTTGGTTTTTAGTACGTTGTTTTTGTGTAAACCTTTAAACTCTTTCTGTGGGATTCTGATGTTGTACGCTGTGATTAAAGCTACACTGTGTAACTCTTTTAGTTTATTCTTAGCTAAAAGCTGTTACAGTGGAGGCTCCCGCTCTGTCTCCTCTCCGCCACCAGAGGGAGCCTTCACCAGAATACTGATCATTGGCTTCGAACTCAAACTCCCATCATGCCGCTTACCTGGGACTGATTGCGTCACACACCTGCACGTCATTAACACACACACATAAAAGCCACGTCCACACACCACACCAGTGCGAAGTCTTGATTTGCCCCGGTGATCATTTCTGAGCGTTTGTATCCTGATTCTGGTTTTCTGGTTTTGGACTTTGGACTGTTTGATTATTCTACGACTGATATCTGCCTGGCCTGAACTTGGACTGTTTACTGACCACGATTATTGCTGCCTGCCCTGATCTTTGCCTGTCTACTGTTTATCCTGTTGTCTGATCTGCATTGCCCTGTCTGCCTCGTCTTGACCCTGCCTGTACGTCTTTGTTTAATAAAGCTGCAAATGGATTCCTCTGTGCATCGTGAATCATTACAGAAGACTTCGCCACTAAACAATCCAGCAGCCGTCATGGAACTCACGTCTGAACTCACCTCCCAAGCTTCTCGTTTGGATTTACATCACCATCAGCTCAGTCACCTGACCACGCTCACTGAACAGCTCGTACAGGGTATGCAGGAGCTTCGCACTGCTGTGGGTATTGTGCCTAGCGCACCTGCTACACCAACACCACCACCGAGTGTTCCCATCGAAACCGTGAGTACAGCAGTAAATCCCCGACTCGCATTTCCTGACAAATTCGACGGTAATCCGACTAAATGCAAGGGATTTCTTTTGCAATGCACACTCTTCGTCGACCAGCAACCGACATTGTACTCCACTCAAGCCAGTCGCATTGCATTTGTTTGTTCCCTGCTCACGGGCAAAGCATTGGAGTGGGCTACGGCAGTCTGGAAACCAGAGGGGTCTTCATTCACCACATTTCAAGAATTCCTTCAACAGTTTCGTCAAGTCTTCGAACACTCTTCTGAGAAAGGGAGCGCTGGAGAGCAGCTTCTAAATCTCACCCAGGGAAAGAGTACCGCCGCCGAGTATGCACTCACGTTTCGCACCCTCGCTGCACAGACGAACTGGGTCGAAGACACATTAAAGACGCTGTTCAGGAAGGGACTCTCTATTGAACTTCAATCTGAATTAGCCTGTCGAGATGAGGGAAAGAGCTTGAACGAGTATGTAAGTCTGGCCATTCAAGTCGATAATCTCGTGCGTTCCAGACGCATCACCGGGGCACCTATCCGTCAATCACTCGAGGCAGCTCCCGCTCACGAACCTATGCAGATCGGGTTCACGCACATCACTCCAGAAGAACGGGAACGCAGACTGCAACACCGTCTCTGTATGTACTGTGGTCAATCCGGCCATATGAAACTCTCCTGTCCAGTCCGACCTCCAACTCGCACTCTTGCGGTGAGTTCTGTAAATCAATATCAAAGATCTCCATCCAGTTTCACTCTCCCCATTCGTTTCACTATACAAAACCAATGTATTGAAGCCACAGCCCTCATAGACTCTGGAGCCGCTGGAAATTTCATTTCTCAAACATTCGCCAATCAGATCAAACTTAAACTTAATCCTTGTCACTCTTTCTTGTCAGTGGAGGCGCTAGATGGTCATCCCATTGGAGACGGCAAAATCCAGTTCGAAACGGAGAAGGTTCAAATGCAGATCGGATCTCTTCATTCTGAGCAAATCAAATTTTATGTCATTCACGCTCCACATCACTCCATCATCCTCGGCCACCCTTGGTTGCACATTCACAATCCACACATTTCCTGGAAGGAGGGACAAATCATTCGTTGGAGTGAAGCCTGTAACAACCATTGTTTGTCTAAAGTCAAAAGAGTAACCTGTTCCAAACCAGAACCAGACACCCAAAACCATGAGCTAGGAGAGCTACCGGCAGTTTATTCCGACCTCACAGAAGCCTTCAGTAAGGAAAAAGCTTCTCAACTTCCAGAACATCGTTCAACAGACTGTGCCATTGATTTAATGCCCGGCGCCACACCCCCTAAAGGTAGAATCTTTCCCCTATCAAAGCCTGAGTCTGAAGCCATGAAAAAATACATTGAAGAAGAGACAGCCAAAGGGTTCATTCGACCTTCCACCTCACCTGCCGCTGCGGGGTTTTTCTTCGTCAAGAAAAAGGATGGGGGACTCAGGCCTTGCATTGACTATCGCGGGTTAAACGATATCACCATCAAGTATCGTTATCCCTTACCTCTGGTGCCAGCCGCACTGGAACAGCTGAGACAGGCGCAATATTACACCAAGCTCGATCTACGCAATGCATATAACCTGATCCGCATTCGAGAGGGGGATGAATGGAAAACAGCCTTCTCCACCACTAGTGGGCACTATGAATATCTGGTCATGCCTTTCGGCTTATCTAACAGTCCTTCCGTCTTTCAGGCCTTTATGAACGATGTGTTTCGTGACATGCTGGACAAATGGGTAATCGTGTACATCGATGACATCCTGATTTACTCAAACTCACTGGAGGAACACATCCAACACGTCAGATCCGTACTTCAACGCTTAATTCAGTTCCAGTTGTATGCCAAGATCGAGAAATGTGAGTTTCATCAAACTAGCGTTTCATTTCTGGGTTACATCATCAGTCAGGAAGGAGTGGCCATGGACGACAAGAAGGTGAAAGGAGTGCTGGATTGGCCATTACCTCAGACAGTCAAAGAATTACAGAGATTCCTGGGATTTGCTAACTTTTATCGAAGATTTATTAGAAACTTCAGTCTCATTGCCGCTCCATTAACAGCTTTAACCAAACGTCATGGCTCTCGAATTGCCTGGAACCCCGAAGCACAGCAGGCTTTTCAGGAGTTGAAGACCCGATTCACTACTGCACCCATCCTACGTCATCCCGATCCAGAGCGTCAGTTCATTGTGGAGGTAGATGCTTCGAACACAGGAGTGGGGGCCATATTATCTCAACGACAGGGAAACCCAGCCAAAATGTACCCGTGTGCTTTCTTCTCCCGCAAGCTTTCTCCAGCCGAGCGGAATTATGATGTGGGGAATCGCGAACTGCTAGCTATGAAACTGGCTCTAGAGGAATGGCGACACTGGCTGGAGGGAGCTTCAGAACCATTCATCATTCTCACAGACCATAAAAACCTTGAATATCTCCGATCCGCCAAACGCCTCAATCCTCGTCAAGCAAGATGGGCACTGTTTTTTACACGTTTCAACTTCACTGTCACTTACCGTCCAGGCACCAAGAACGTCAAAGCCGATGCCCTTTCTCGCCAAACAGAAGAAACAGTCCACAAAGATAATCCCGAGAATATCATCCACGAGAACCTCTTAGTAGCTCCAGTCCAGTGGGACATCATAACCGAAATCCAACAGGCCAACCTTCAGACTCCAACCCCCAGCAACTGTCCAGCCAATCTCCTCTTTGTCCCTGAAACACTACGCTCTCGCATCATCGATCAGGTCCACTCCACTCCTAGCTCCGGTCATCCTGGTATCTCTGCCACAATTCAATTACTACAGAATCGATTTTGGTGGCCCACTCTCTCATCCGACACCATCAAACATGTCCAGAACTGTATCAATTGTCAAACTTCCAAATCCACCCGTAAACTACCAGCAGGCCTTCTATGTCCCCTTCCAACACCTCAACGACCCTGGTCACACATTGCCGTAGACTTCATCACAGATCTTCCCAATTCTCAAGGACACACGACAATTCTCACAATAGTGGATAGATTCTCCAAAGCCTGCCGTCTCATTCCCCTCACTAAACTTCCCACTGCCTTCGAAACAGCTGAACTCCTCTGCAACCAAGTTTTCAGATTTTACGGACTACCTGAAGATATAGTATCTGACAGAGGACCTCAGTTTACTTCCAGAGTCTGGTCCGCATTCTTCAAACATTTAAACGTAAACATCAGCCTCACTTCCGGTTATCACCCTCAGTCCAATGGTCAGACCGAACGTCTAAATCAAGACATCATCCGCTTTCTAAGAACATACTGCCAGCAACACCAACAGGATTGGAGCAGATATTTATTCTGGGCTGAGTATGCTCAGAATTCGTTGGTCAAACCTGCTACTGGTATCACTCCCTTCAAATGTATACTGGGTTTTCAGCCTCCTCTCTTCCCATGGTCCGGTGAACCCACTGAACTCCCATCAGTCACAGAATGGCTACACAAAAGTGAAGAGGTTTGGGACCAAGCACACACTCATCTGAGGCATGCTGTCCGGCGTCAGGAACACCAGGCCAACCGTCGTCGTCGCCCAGCTCCAGAATACCAGAGTGGTCAATGGGTATGGCTATCAACCAGAGACTTACGCCTCAAACTTCCATGTCGCAAACTCAGTCCCAGGTATGTTGGTCCGTTCCAAATTATAAGACAAATATCACCTGTTTCATTCCGTTTAGACCTGCCCGCTAACTATCGTATCTCTCCCACTTTTCATGTTTCCCTGTTAAAACCCGCTGGTGGTCCGAGGGGAGAGACGGAGGAGGGGGCCGCCTCTCAGGGCCCTCCTGCCTTTCTGGTTGACGGCGAGGAGGCCTACAGAGTGCACAAGTTGCTGGATTCCAGACGTCGGGGTAACATGCTCCAATATCTGGTCGATTGGGAGGGGTACGGTCCGGAGGAACAGTCCTGGGTCAATTCAAGGGATATCCTGGACCCCACTCTCACTGAAGAGTTCCATAGGACATACCCGGAGAAACCGGCCCCTCGACCCCGTGGGAGACCCCGACGACAACCGCCTCCTCGCGTCAGGAGCCGCTCGCAGGGGGGGGGCTCTGTTACAGTGGAGGCTCCCGCTCTGTCTCCTCTCCGCCACCAGAGGGAGCCTTCACCAGAATACTGATCATTGGCTTCGAACTCAAACTCCCATCATGCCGCTTACCTGGGACTGATTGCGTCACACACCTGCACGTCATTAACACACACACATAAAAGCCACGTCCACACACCACACCAGTGCGAAGTCTTGATTTGCCCCGGTGATCATTTCTGAGCGTTTGTATCCTGATTCTGGTTTTCTGGTTTTGGACTTTGGACTGTTTGATTATTCTACGACTGATATCTGCCTGGCCTGAACTTGGACTGTTTACTGACCACGATTATTGCTGCCTGCCCTGATCTTTGCCTGTCTACTGTTTATCCTGTTGTCTGATCTGCATTGCCCTGTCTGCCTCGTCTTGACCCTGCCTGTACGTCTTTGTTTAATAAAGCTGCAAATGGATTCCTCTGTGCATCGTGAATCATTACAAAAGCACTTTCTTTCAAAAATATTCAAAGTTCTTTCAAAAATATATGTGCTCATTAATGTATATTTACTTCGTTCAAGTAATAAAAGTATTCTCGTGAGTGTATAATATGCCATTGAATATACATACGGGTAAGGGGTTCTTATGTCGGTCGCCATGTTGCCCCTCCATCTTGAAAGTACATTAGCCAAAGAGGGACATACCCGTTAATTCAAGCTTCACCTTTCGCGTTTACGTTTGAGTTAGCACTCATGGACGAGGTTGAACTGGAAGCCATGTTAATCTTGGACTACATTGGCCACCGTAGGAGTTAAAACGAAATCGGAATTGAGAGGAACAGAAACTAATATTCACTGGATGGTCATATACCTTTTCACCTCTAGAGGGGGGTAAAAATCACACAGTGTAGCTGCTTTAACGTTGCTTTTTTTGAAGACAATATTAAAAAACATAATTTTATAAATGTACACTATCATTCAAAAGTTTGTGGACAGTTAGATTAGCCTAGAAATCTAGACGCACCCTAGCGGCAGCAAAAATTATTTCGCAGCCAGTGTGGTCTAGCAACTCTCCATAGACAATTTAGCTGGAAAAACCAAACTCTGGTCAGGCCAATCACATCGTGTATAGAGTCGGCGGGCGGGCTCAACATAATGACCACAGAGTTGCGACGGTTCACTGCTTGAAAACAAGAATGGCTGCTGCTGGCGAACAGCTGTCTTTCGATTCGGCTTTGACCGCTACTCTGGATGATTTTAACTTAAGCTTTTCTTTGAAAACAGAACAAAGAACGGCACTTGAGTCGTTTAAAAAAAAGAAAAGAAAAAAGAAGATGTGTTCTGAGTTTTTTTCCTACTGGATACGGTTAAAGTTTAATATATCCACTTGCTCCGCAGGTGGGGAAGGCACGTCCACACATCAAGTGTTCTTTTATGTTTTGCGCGTCCGAGTCAGAGAAAAAAAATGGACGCCACCCAGAAAGCTGTTGTAGTGGTAGCATTGGCCGAGTAGTGCCAGGCACTCGCATAAAAAAATATATATATATATTATGACTACTCCTTATCAATGCGCAGCCATTTGAACTTGAAAATGTTCACTTTATTTCATGTTTTTCATGTTAATCTTCTGTTAGCGACGCTAGCAACGTTAGTAATTGCGCTCACAACAACCGATTCCCATACCTACAGAGGACGCAGTAATACAATTGATTGTATGAAAACAATTCATACTTACAAGTCCCACAGGGCGCAGCCATCTTGAATTCCGAAACGGAATTCTTGAAATCCAAGGAAAGGGGGCGTGTTGCTAGGTAACGTCTGTCTTCTGATTCGGATCTCCGAGATGGATAAATAATAGAACGCACTATCAGTCGTCACCTTCTTCGTTGCTCTGATTGGTTGTAGAGCTATCCAATTACATGCAGAAAGAATTCCCAGACCTTTGATGTAGGTCTGGCATGCCAGGCTACAGTTAGATGTCTTTTTAAATAAATACTATTATTATTATTATTATTTTAAAATATTTTTTTCCAGCATGGGATGCATTCAATTGATCAAATATGACAGTAAAAAAAAGATTTCAAATATTTCAATTTCAAATGAATGTTGTTCTTCTGAACTTTCTATTAATCAAAGAACCCTAAAAGTTTTTCAAGGTTCCCACAAAGATATTTAACAGAACAACTGTATTCAAAATGTGTCTTGAGCAGCAAATCAACATATGATTCCTGAAGGATCATGAGACACTGAAGACTTTAAAGACTAAAAAAAGGAAGCCTTCACAGGAATAAAGGACACTTGTGTATGATCTGTATTCAAATAGAAGACTTATGTAAAATTGTAATATATTTTACAATGATCAAATAAATGCCATCTTGGTGTAGCATAAAAGACCTCTTTCAAATTTATAAAAAAAAATCTTACCAACCAAGAAATTTTTGGGTGTACTCCCATCTCTAAACTTGAAGCTGAAATAGTAGTGCCAATAGTATGTTCTTTTGTATTCGAAGCAGGTCCATAAGCATTAGCCTACATAATGGCCTCAGAGACGAGGCCTTGTTCTCTTTTTCAAAGGTCTGTGGCTTTTTGCTATAGCTTTTATTTTACAGTGATATATTGAGCATCTTGTATTTTACATTTTCCTAACTTCTTCAAAAATGAGAGCAATTCTCTATTGTGAGGGTGTCAAGTATGATTAAAATATTAACCCATTTCCCTCTCTATGGAACACAAATAATTTACTCAGCCTCTAGTCGAAAAGCTTTCCCCTCTCTGTGCACCACCAGCACTGATGGAACCAAATAGACCTCATCTATAATAATGACATTGAGTACATTGTGCCGAGTGGAAGAGTAAGAATTTTGAGTTGGATCCATCGATCAGAACAGACGTGGGAGTTGCAGAACTGCAAGGTGGGCGTAAATGTGGATTTATGAAGTTTAATGACTCAGTTTTTTAGACTTTTGAGAACTCTGGTTTCATTTTTCTACATTTGTTTTATTTATTTTTATTTTGACAGGAAAAAAATATTTTTGTGTTTCAAGAGAATTATTTTCTCACGAATGCACTGTTTGTTGTAGTCAATTTGCATTTGGAGACACACAAACACATGTACACACATGCAATTCATGAGTTACTATGGAAGAACAGAGGCAAGGCCAAAGCACTCCATAGCAGACTGGCAGTAATTGGCATTTCTCCCTCTCTCTCTCCCCAGGCGCTATTTTGCTACCGCACTGAGGAAAACGGAAAAGCCATAAAAGTAAATGGGAGAATAGCACACAACACATTCCCTCCCCTGTGTTTCCCTCCGCTGATCTCAAAGCACATTCAGCACAGAGGAAAAATGGCTCTTTCACGAATCCTATAATGGTACAGAAAAGATGAAGTCATCTCTTTTGTTAAATGTTAAGTAATGGCCTCATCCACATAGTCTCACTCACAATGTTCAACACATAAGCCCCCTTATTCTTTCGTAAGATGTTCTTACTATAAAGAGAGATTTTTAACATTTATTTTGAAAGAATTTCTTATGCTCACCAAGGCTGCATTCATTTTATCATATAAATACAGCAACACTGTATTTTTAGCATTATTACTCCAGTCTTCAGTGATCCTTCAGAAATCATTCTAATATGATGATTTGATGCTCAAGCAAATATTATCAATGATCAAAAGTTGTGCTATTTAGTAAGTTTGTGGAAAACAGGATTCATTTTTTTACATTTTGATGAAGGAGAAAAAATGACTAATTGTCTTTACTGTCTAATTGATAATTGTCTTTACTGTCAGTTTATTAATGTCTCCTTGCGAAATAAAAGACTTAATATATTAATTATAATATTCATTTATAATAACTATATATATATATATATATATATATATATATATATATTGTGTATATATATATAAGAAGTATTATATATATATATATATATATATATATATATATATATATATAACTTGTTTATGCATATAACTTCTTATATCATGAGAAATGTCATTTAAATGTCAGATAGACCAAAGTTTGAGGTCAGTTTATATATATATATATATATATATATATATATATATATATATATATATATATATATATATATATGCACACACGTATATGTATGTATGCATATAATTTATTTAATTTAAACCTCCCACCAAAATAAATATATAAATAAAAATAAATAAATAAATAACTTGGCATAGGCTCTTAATTTATTTTCCTTTATTTTATATAAATAAAAAATAAAAATAAAAAATGAGTGTATTCAGCCACCAGGTGGCAGTCTGTTATAATAAAGTGAAGTCAAAGTGGACCAGCGCTGATGTTCCACTCTGCCAAGGAGGAAATAATACAGATTTGGTGGTGTAAATCTTTGTGTATTTTAATAAAGAAATGAAAAAGAATAATTAGTAACAGATATGCTCCTATCACAGTCATAGTTCACAATATAGTGAGAATTTTCCTCCCACATGATCATGTCTTATTTCGTGTCTCCCCCATCCCCCTGCTATCCCCTCTTGCACCTTGCTCTCAGGAATCTCCAGACAAGTGAATGCCTCAGTAATTCCCTCAGGAGTGCTGATACTTCCTCCCGCATTAAATGCCTTAGAGCGCCAGGTGATGCAAATATTTTGTTTTCCCTGTGCCAAGAGTGGTCAGCACAGTCTATATGCTCAGTCAGGGCTTATTGTAATGGGTAAGACCCCATACTGTGGGACAGTCAGTACTGACCACATTTTTACTCTCTTTAAAAGCAAACATACATTCCCTTTAACACAAAAGATAACAAGGAAGAAATCATCTGCCCATCAAACTACCCTTGTCAAGCCCTTAAATGGAAAAACATACATTTGACACATTTCACAAATAACATTTTTGAGATTACAGTTATTTACTGTAAAATACTGTCAAATATATGATTGTGGGAAGTAAAAACTATGAATTACTGAAAATGCCTACTTTATGGTTAAAAACAATAAAAGGATCTCTTCTTAATGCATTTCATATGATTATATTTTGTTGAAATTATTTAGTTTTGTCTCTTTTTTGTTGTCCGGCTTTTTTTTTTTTTGTTACTCTTTCGGTTATTTAGTTGATGTTTATTACATTATTTAAGAGTCATGCATGTCTTTGTACTGTCGAGTTTTGGCCATTTTTTATAGCAACATGACATCATGACTTTTGTGTAAACATATACGTCACTTTCGAGTCAAGTGGCGTGTTATCTCTACGCATTTTGAGCTATCCGCGTGTATCCGCGTGTATCTACGCCATTAACGTCCGAGTGATTCCACGTGTCTGTACACGCCGTCAAATGCCCGAGCGAAACGAAGCAAAATGTAGATCTACATCTGGGGAGCGATCTTTTTTTTTTCCTAGGATGTAAGGGAACACTCATAAATGCCATTAACCCCAGTGACGGGTAGGTTTAGGGACGAGGTTGAGGTAGGTCATTTATTTATATATACAGTAATAACGTTAAGTCAACAGCGTTCATAAACACGCTGAAAGCAATTTCGCGTGTTGATAGCACGCCAAAAATGGAAATACGAATTGGCGTGTCATACACACGCTAGTTATTGACAGGTCACTTACAATAAACTCTGATTCGTTAGGAGACTTTCTATTGTACCACTTGTTATGTAAATTTGCAACAATATGCCACCTTGAAAAGTGTTTTATTTTTTTTAATAGTTTATTCATAGCCATTAGCTTTGTTCTGCTGTTGTGAGATTGCAGGCCTGGAGTTTCTCAAAGCCTTCCTTGACTCTATCACTAATCGGTGCACTAACTAAGTTGAATGATCTGAAAGTCACTTACTCTGTTTATTCAGTTCGTGACTAGTTAAAAAAAAAAACAGACCTCACTTCTTCTCATCAAACATGTAGCTTCATTCCAAGCTCAGTTAGGTCCGCAGGCTCATGAGGGACATTTCAAGATCCCCCGCAGGGAGAAAGAGAGTGAGTGCCACACTTTCACTTGGCAAAACAGAAAACATACCTTCCCTTCAGTGCCACACAAAAGATTACAAGCAGGAAATGCTAATCGTCCGCCCGTCAAACTATCAGAAGTCTGAGGTGAGCTTCTCTGTTAACTGTCATCCCTGCAGAGCCGCTGGGCCTGTGATGGTTTCATCTGCCCTCAGAAAGAGAGATCCACAGAGGCTCAAACAGTGGCTCAGGCTCCCAGAACAAAAACAGTCCCAGGCTCCAGGGATGTGGGCTCATTATTAGTATGCATGCCGTTGTGTTCTCCCATTGACTTTTGCACTAAGGACAAGGCCAGAGAAGCACTCTTTTATTAAGCAATGGGGAGCTTATCTTATTCATCTGTGAACTGCTCCATTACGAATGCAGGCAGACGAATGTTATCTCATTATTTCTGTCTGTCCGCGCATCAAACGGGTAGAATGTGATACGGCCCGTGTTAAGATGGAAATTTAGATTATTACGGCATTGTGTATATTCAAAATATCAAATTTAGGTGAGTCTTTAAGGGAAAGGTCACCCAAAAGTGAAAATCCTGCCATCGTTTACTCATCCTCATGTTGTATGCATGACTTTTTATTCTTCTCTGGATCACAATTTTTTTTGTCTGTACAATGAAAGTAATTTGGATCCAAAACAACACTGAACCGTGTTCACACTCACTCAGTAACACAGGTTGGTTTAGAACGACATGAGGTGGAGCAAATGATGAGAAAAATTAAATTTTTATCCCTTTACATTTTGTTTGGTTCTCTTAATGCTGTTTAGGCCGGTGCTGTTTGGTTATTATTATAGTTTTTATTCATATTTTAGATTTGCTTATTTTGTATATTCATCTTTTATTAGATATTGTTATTTACATCAGTTTAAATTTACTTTAGTTCTTCAACTAAAGTAAACTTTTTTTTAATGGCAAGTTCTTCACCTTATATTTATATTTTATTTAATTTCTGCTTTAACAACACTGGTTCACGGATCAGAAAATAAGATGCATATGAAGCTAAGGTGATATATTTTGATTCTGAGCTGTATATCTTGTTTTTTCCTTGTTAGACATTACTTACACATTAGTGGATGCTTCAGTTTTAGTTTGAAACCAGTGTCTTTATATTCCTACCACACCAGGCTGTTAATGCGGTGCCTCACGCTAATATTAGGCAGGCATGCTCACTCAGTCTCACTTATTGTGTTCTCGCCCCATCCAAAAGCGTGAAAGTTTTTTTTTTTTTTTTGCCTTTCTATTCCTTAATCAAATCCCCCGTTACACCCGCCACACACCCAGCCACAGGCTCCAGAAACTCACAGAGCGGGAGGCGGCACGTCCCTATTCAGACACACACCGCCATCCACAAAAGCGCCAACAACCCCAACCCATCCGTCACAGTGACACCCCCCCCCTCCAATCCCCAGTCCACAGCCACCCTCTCCCCAAAACAAGAGAGGGTTTTGGGGTAGCACACACTCCAAACACCCTCACACAGAATCCGAACCGCCCGGCCCGCGGCTCCCTTTTGTCGTGCCCCGGCCTGGCCCCCTACACAATGTAACCGGGCAGGAACAGAGAGAAAAGGGAGTGTCTGTGCTGAGGCACTGAACCCGCCTTCACCAGCCCTCTTCTCTCCGGTCACCAGCAGCATCTCTTGTGTGAGGCTCTCAGAGGGGTTGGTAAGGCCTGCCCCCTATTGCGCTGATACCACAACAATAAACTGGTGTCCATTCACAGTCCGAGTGGCTGTCCTTTGCTGCATCCAAAACGTCCACAAAAGTGATGCATTGATGTTGAAGAGTCTTAGTTTGGACTTCTTTTGACAATGTCTTAGACTTAGATGAAAGGTACTTCTCTTACCACGGTGTGAAAGTTATTGTTCTGCTGTCCCACTTGAGTAGGTGCCTTTTTGGCTCTCTATCAAACTCATGATTACTATTGAAATTTATGACAGACAAAATAAGATGACTATTCAAGAGGATACTTCATTCAGCTTCATTATTCTAGTTCTTTTATCCGTCTTCTTTGCAGTTTAAGCGCACAATAATTGAAACCCCGCCAGCATAGGACTACAATGTGAAAACTGTAGATTCAGTTATATTTATAGCACAATATTTGATATACTTTATTGTTCAAAAGTTTGGGTTCAGTGAGATTTTTGAAAGAAGTCTTTTACTGTATGTATATGCTAACAAAGGCCACATCATGAAAAAATATTGTGAAATATTTAAAATAGCTGTTTTCTATTTGAATGTGTTTTAAATGTATTCCTGATGTCAAAGGTGAATTTTCAGCATCACATGATCCTTCAAAATTCGTTCTGCTCTCCAAACATGTCTTATTATCAATGTTGTAAACAGTTTTGCTGCTTTATATTTTTGTGGATTCATTCTTTGATGAATCGAAAGTTCAAAAGAACAGCATTTATTTGAAATTAAAATTATTTGTAACAATGTCACTTTAGATCAACTTGAGCCCTTGCTGAATAAAAAATATAAACATAACATTTTGTTAGTAATAAATGTAGTGTATTTAATATATAATACATGCAACAATACATATAAACTTAAATAATATTTAATATAAAAGAATGATTTTGAATAAACATTTTTTTTTTCAAGTTATCTAGCAGTGTGTACTATTTTGGCTCACTGACATAAACACAATAATGGACAATTAAGCTGTTATTTCATCACTCCGCTCTCCGCTCTCTGGAACTGTCTGCCTACTGGTAGATTGTTTTAGTCCCTCCTATTTCGTAACACAGAACTCCCTGTTGCTGAAGTGCTATTCAAAGTGAGCAGTGAGGAATGCAGGGATTCCGGCCTCATACCCTTTCCTGAGCGGGCATGTGCCACTCAGACAGCAGGGGCCACAACCTCAAATTACGCTGCATCCCAATACAAGAACCCTGCTGTGCAGGGAGGAGTGCAGAGAGAATAGTGGCACACACTCGCATTAGCGGGACTGTTTGTAATTCAGTGTTTGTGTGAGGGTAAAAACTGAGAGGCCGTATGATTGGCTGGTTGGGAAATCTAGTTTGGCCTCTTTCATGACCACTCTGATAAAGCTTTCTTCAGGATTTGCCATGGTTGTCTTGTCCTGCTGCAGCTGTCCTTTAGGAGACAGCGAGCACAGTGAAAAGAACTGGCCTTGAGGGACCAGAGGTAAAGCAGGGTTGATGGGCTTATATTATTCAGTATTGTAGAGCATGACGCCTCTCATTAACTAATATTATTTAGTGGAGCGAGCGCAAAAGATAAAGTGATTTCAGTTGTGATAGATGAAAAGAGAGAGTGAATGGAGGAGAGGGAGTAAATCATTTTTTCTTTCTCTCTTTTTGTTGTCAAGTTTTTTATGAATAAAAATGATTGAGTGGGAAAGTGTGGACAGAGTCGTTTAACTTAAGTACATATCATAACTGATGACTGCCTATGTCATAAAAAGCAAAAATATATATATATATATATATACATTGCTTTATGGAACTTACAAAATGTTAAAAAAATATATCCTATTTTAAGTCCCTGATGTGTACACAACAACATAAGGTCAAATTATGAGCACTGAAGTGAACCTGTGTTTTACATAATAACTGTTACTTTTTAACTATATTTTATTATATCTCGACCAAATCCGAATCTAGGACCGGAACTATCTATTTTAAAATGAGTGGTTGGACGGGGATATCTTTTTGGTTGTATTGTTCAGACCGGTTCTGTGCGTTTTGTTGCTGAAATGAATAACATTTGTAGTGCGTGTTGAGAAACGACTTTTGTATGCGGTGTCTCTGTGCATATGTGTGTGTGATGGAGGTCATAGTCCAGGGCAGGCATTGAACTGGAATGGCCTGCAGGGATACATGTTGCTAGGCAAAGTGCACTGGCTCAGTTGGAGTTAAACGCACAATGCAGCAAGACCCATTGGTCCTGATGATAATAAATGAGGTGCCAGTGCATCTGTGGTGTTCCAGAGCTCAGAGAGCTAAATGCCGTCCACGCCGTCTGCCATTATGAATTTTATTTATTTGGAGTCAGTCTTTTAATTCTTCAGGGAGTTACAAACAATTGAAATGACCAGATATTTCTTTATTTAGTGAGAACATTTGTTTTGAATGCTCTTATTTATAGATAAATTTGAGGAAACATTTTTTTGTCATGATATATTTGGCAAAACCTTCTCAAGTAACAAGTGTGACTGGCTTGAGCTGATTGTATTGTAAGGGATCTAAAAGCTGTTCACACCAAGAACGATAACTATTACAATAACCAGACCGTCCAACCCACAATAACATTTGAAATGTACCAGTACACACTCTTTAAAGCAGGATAGATTCTGATTGGCTGTCAGTGTTTATCTATGTTTGTCTATCATTCATCAGCGGAAAAAAAAAAATCTGAAAGTGATTCCAATGATATTTTTCTTCTGTGGCTGTATTGTTATAGTTGTGATATGGACATATTTTCATATAATTATTAAAACTTCAACTATCATCAATGTTTGAGATTAAATTTAATAGTAATGGGTTACAATATTGTTACCCCTAAAAAGTAACTAATTGTGTTACTTGCTTTTCATGGAAAGTGATGTGTTAAGTTACTTTTGTGTTACATTTTCTCACCTGGGCTGGGCTTGCTTGTTTGTTTTTTAATAACAAAACATTAAAAAAAGTTATATATTTTTTTGCAAATGTAAAAGTGAAATGAATAAGCCTGACTGAAGGAAATGCATATTCAAATGCAAGCTCAAACATACCTGGGGTGCGTTTCCCATACAACGAAGTTCGCTGCTTCACTACCATAGTACGATGCATCGTTGGAGAAATCAACTAGCTAGTCACAACTGTTTCCCGAAACCCACTGTCGCAAAGTATCGTTCAACCACGCTGGTTTCGCACGTGGTGGAGTAATAACTACTTTTAATGAAACTGTTTGAGATCCAAATAACGCTAGATTTTTATATATATATATATATATATATATATATATATATAAATTACAGACATGTCATCTGAGGACTATTTCTAAATGTTCTCTGTTGTTTTGCTTTATTACCAGACTCAATATTTGGCTCGTTCTTACATAGTAGAGCACGTTCGCACATGCGCACTCTTCAAACACTGTACTTCAAATCTTTTGAAAAACTAAAAGCCGTAAATTACATTTGTATGTATTCTAAATAAAAGACACTGGTTGTACTGAATGTCAGCTTGCTTATTTTGCTCAAGATGAGGATTTATTACGTCCAAATGTGTTGCAATATAGAAACGATGCCTCTAACCACAGGTCAAGAGCTGTTGTTCAAACCACACAACTTTGCGATGCTGTTTGCGAATGTTCGTTGGAACGATGGTTTCGGGAAACGCCAACTCGTTGAACTATGCTGATAACGACAGAACATGCGACCATAATTGGCTAATGATGCTTTCGGGAAACACACCCCCAAATGTTTTGTGCAAGTGAGATGAGTAAATTTATGCTCACATTTAGTGTAGAACTGCAATAACCATCATGTTTACACAACATCAATAAATGAGAAAACAAAGTACTTTTGTTACCTATTTGAAAAAGTAACTCATAGTAATTTAAAAGTTGTGCATTACTTTAATAGTTACTTTAGAAAAGTAATCTGATTATGTTATTCGCAGTATTTGTAATGTGTTACCCCCAACACTGGTTATCGTTCTTGGAGTAGATGGGCTTTAAGTCTCAGAACAGTAAGTAGGTGTGGCGAGCAGGACGAGGCCGAGTGACGTGAGAGCGGCGCGAGGCGCGCGGTGGCGTGAGTGGAAATGAGCGTAAAGCATAAAGGAGGAGCGACGACAGTGCATAGGGAGAGAGGAACAAGCTATTTTATGTTGTGTTTTGTTTCTGTGGCCAGCAGTCGTCCGTGAGGGGTTGCTGGCTTTACTTTCATTTTGTGTTTGTTTATTTCATTATTAAAGTCTTGAAATGCCTTCTTCCCATAACAACGAACCCCTTTACAGTAGGCATGTGATTTGATTTTCTCCATGTATTTGTGTATAATAAAGAGTGGGCATTTTAACCCATACTCACAACCTAGCTCAGTTATGGGTTCTTACCCATGGATTTCTATGTGCCTTGGAACAGTTTTATCATTAGGTCGAAATAGGAAAAGCCAAGACTCCAAAAGTGTGAACTGACTCTGGAACAGTTGAATTGGTCAGCTCTTTTTGGGCCGAGGTTGTGGCCCCTGGCACAGTTGTTTTTAATGGTATCTGCGGCATGCCGTCCTCGGGGGAAGAAGTCAGCTGTAAACCATAGACTAATCTCTGCGGCCTACTGTCAGGGGTCACACTGGCCGCACGCTTGGGTCAGCCTGTGACCTCCTTCCCTCCGGCCGAGCCTAAGGTGCCTTTCACTCCAAACAGTGGTGTAATTATTTCCTTATTGCAGGAGCGCTGAGGCCTGATGAGAGAGAGTTTCAAGAGGGCTTGTCAGAGATGAGTGGCTTTAGACGAGTAATTCTCATCTCTCATTAGTTGTGGCCCCTCTCTCTCCAGCCCATGTGCACACAAAGAGCCTTCGCTCCCCCAGCTGAGAAGGGCTTCATCAGGGACAAAAGGCAGTCCCTTGGTCTCTGACTGGAGGACAGTCCAGGCCAGGAGGTGGAACAGCAGGGCCTATTCCCGCTTAATCCCAGGACTACGGTATAGGGACATGACTTGTGGACTGAAATCCTCCTCTCAGGGACTTAGAGCGGTGGCTACTCTCAGCGGTGTTTGGAATCCTCTTATTGGCGTCACAGTGGACTTTAGGGATAATGTACTACCCAATAGCCACTAGTGACTGAGCACTTGCTGGGCAGCCGCATCAAGACCACAGGATGCATTGAGTGTGGTATAAAAAAACCTGTTAGGTCTCGCTGGGACATTTCCTTTCAACCTCTGGGACACAAAATAACGGCCTGAGATTTTGGCTAGCAGGTCAAGAGACTAAACAACTAAATGACTGGTGAAAGGAGTAAAGCTTGGTGTGTTATTTTAAATAAGTGTAAACTTATAAGTAGTTTAAACATTAAAGGATGGCGTTAGCAACGCCAAGGTCATTGGTTCAATTCCCTGGGAAATCAAACGTAAATGTATACCCTGAATGCAGTGTAAGTCACTTTGGAAAAAAAGTCTGCCAAATTCATAAATGTAAACTAAAAATGATATGCAGCAATATACTTTAATACACTTTCACAAAAGTGAAAAGCCTGTTGCTTGTCATTCAGCACAATGAGCATTGTGGTTATATTCATATTAACAGACCTAATTAGTCTATGTTCTTCATCATGAATGTCAGTTCTGTTGTAAACCAAAACAGTGACAATCAACATCCTGTCCATGAATTTTATTTGAAGTAGGTGACAGATTTTGAAAAACGTAAAAAGTGTTTGTTTGCAGTCTAGATGAAATCCCTGATAGATTCTGACTATGACTATGACTGTGTATACTCAAAATAGATACTTGTTCTGTCATGTTTGTGTTGTTGGACACAATTTGTGTTCACTGCACAGTGCTGAAACACTGTTCATGATGTGGTATTGTCCTTTATCATTCTCCAGAATGTTTTATAACACATATTTCCTAAAAGATTTTTAAAAAGGCCGTTTTAAGTGTTAAACAGAAATAGCGTTTAGGAAAACATTCAATTTTGAAGTTCCATTGCATGATGCCATCCCGCACTGCTAAAAACCACAGTCCTTCATCATCCCGTGCCTAGCTATGGTTCCTCAACTGAACGTTTTCTCATGTTAATCAGGTTCTTTGTAGATGAAGGGATTTGCTCTGTGGAAGCTTTGTCCCCAGTCCAACAAAGAGCCCCCCCAAAGTCAAGCCCACTGCCATGCTGACACAAAGATTCAGGGTTTTGGGGAGCACGTCCCCAGCTCTATTCATACTGAGCGCACCCCTCAAAACTCCTCGAATTCACTGATCACTAATGAACTTTCATAAACTTTATCAAATACGCATCTCCTTCCTTTCACAGATATCAGAGATTTCTGAATCATCACTAGCAGAATTTCATTGTCCTCAAGGTCTACTTGCATTCTCAATTTTCACTATTTTATTTAAAAAAAAGGATAGGGGTGAAAAAAACAGTCCATAGTTGGAGGAGGGGAAGATATATAACAAACTATACAACACAAAGTTTTTCTTACCATACAGACACAGAAAAGGAACAACTAAAAGACAATAATGTTCATTAACAAGGTTTTTCGGGGCTTGTGGTGTCAAAGACTATATTACTTTTCTAAACAGAGGAAATTCAGTAGGCTTTTTGCCTGCTTCTCTCTTTGTGCAGTAATTGGGTTATTGGTTTATGAGCATTATAAAGATGCATAGACAAAGTGCGAAGGAGGAGTTAGGTAGGGGGACAACTGCACAAAGAGACCTTTCCCTTTACCATTTCTAATTGGCCACCCATGGCCTTTTTCTATTCACCTTTCACATTTTTATCCAAAGGCCAGAATGAAAAATAATGCATTTACATGATGAAAATTTTTTTTATATCCGTTATGTAATAGCCCCTAAATCAAGGGCTTGCTGCATTATTTCCAGCGTTTCAATGGAATCAAAGACATAAAGTTTCTGAATAATGCAGAGAAATGATTGGATTATTCTTTTCTCTTGAAAATGACCCTGTAACCCTTATACATACCATCACTATTTGCTTTCAAGCTTCTTCAGAACAACTTGTGAAAGACGTAAATGATCTAATTATTTCATTTACTAATTAGCACCCATGGAATCTCACCCCAGCGCTGGCCTGACCGACCCCTTGAGAGTCAGTCTGTGTTAAAGGCCATTTTTAATTCTTTATCCAGAGAAGACAAAGGTAATTTGATTGCCAGACCCATCCCATATGCTTGCAGACCTGTGCGGTCAACCAGAGCCCCAAGAGACCTAGTTGGGTTGTTTTACTCAACCCTTGCAAAGTGTCAGCCCTCCCAGCCCCAAACAAAAAAAAAAAAGTAAAAGCAAACACATTGAATCTAGTTAAAGGGAGAATGAGGCAAACACACACAAAGAGGGGAATCAATTGACCCGCAGGAAAAAAAAGGCTCTCAGACACAACCAGGCTTGAAATGGTCAGGGAAAGGCTGAATGTGTTCTTCTCTAGAGGGCTGGTGAAGGGAGATAAGAAATTGAATTCATAAAAAAAAACAAAGATTTTGGACTAAAGCTTGACTTTTCTCTTATCACATCCATCATAGCAGGCTTTGAATTAACACGGGCAGATGGTGAGGAGATTACAGCCATTTGAATTCATCTATAAAGAACTGCATCTTAAAAATGACAATTAATTATAAATGTGATTCGCATGGAAGTCAGAGAGGGAAAGCCACCTTCACTTTAGCTAAACGGACTGAGGGCTGTTTATACCAGAGCAATCAGTATTTTATACTGAAAATGCTGGCCAGCGCAGCTCAGTAGGAGTGCCGATTTAAATTAACCTCTAGAATGAGTGCACGTGTGGTTATGTGATACCAGGCACAAACGAGCCAGCATTGTCCTGGCAGATCATTGCCTCAGACTCGTTAAACCTCCCCACCACCTCTGACTACAAGGAAGCACAGCATCCTCTTTACCAAAAAGCCACAGAGCCAGGAGTACAGGTTTAAACCAAACAAGGACGCCATTACTCTTCACAATACTCTGAATGGGCCAGCGGGGAGAAGGGCAGTCTGGCTGAAACTGGGGAATGTTTAATTAAACTTTGGAAAGGCTTGGAAGTGCATCTGCACCAAATGACCCTCCAGCTGAAAAGGGGGATTAGGGCGGTGGAGAGACTGCAAGTTCATTAGAAGAATGTAGGCAAGAGAGTGTAGGCATTACAAAAAAAAGGGCGCTGGTGTAATTGTGTTTCACAACTATATTCGCTTGCACACACTATGTATGATTGGAGTGAACATTTTATTTTTAGTGCAACTTTTCACTATGTATGAGTAGACATACTTAACAAACATCAAGAAATGGCTACTACTGTAAGTTAGTAAATTATGTAAAATTATCCATTTTCAAGTACAAGAGGTTCCTCCCCAAAGGCAGAATTTCAGTCACTACTGATCAAAAGTCAAAATTTTCTGAAGACACATAATCACTTTATATGATGACAAGATTGAATTTTATGCTTTTATTCACACCATCTATTAAAGCAAATCCTGCAAGAAAAAAATCGAAGGGAAAGAACGACCAGGGGTGCGTTTCCCGAAAGCATCGTTAGCCAACTATGGTCGCAAGTTCCGTCGTTATCAGCATAGTTCAACGAGTCGGTGTTTCCCGAAACCATCGTCCCAACGAACATTCGCAAACAGCATCGCAAAGGTGTGTGGTTGTGAATGACAGCTCTCGACCTGTGGTTAGAGGCATCATTTCTATATTGCAACACATTTGGATGTTATAAATTCTTATCTTGAGCAAAATAAGCAAGCTGACGATCGGTACAACCAGTGTCTTTTATTTAGAATACATACAAATGTAATTTATGTCTTTTAGTTTGTCAAAAGATTTAAAGTACAGTGTTTGAAGAGTGCGCATGTGCGAACGTGCTCTACTATGTAAGAACGAGCCAAATATTGAGTCTGGTAATAAAGCAAAACAACTGAGAACATTTAGAAATAGTCCTCAGATGACATGTCTGTAATTTATATGAACAAATCTGGCATTAATTGGATCTCAAACAGTTTCATTAAAAGTAGTTATTACTCCACCACGTGCAAAACCATTGTGGTTGAATGATACTTTGTGACGGTGGGTTTCGGGAAACAGTTGCGACTAGCTAGTTGATTTCTCTAACGATGCATCGTACTATGGTAGTGAAACAGCGAGTTACGTCCTAGGACGTCGTCGCACCCCAGGATGGACAAAAATGACATGGCTCAGTAACATCAAAACATGACTACAATTAACAACAGCACAAACTCTACATGTAGTGCTAGACCAAGACCAATATCATCGTAGAAGTTGCATACGCCATTGTGGCAGCACTAAAGAAGAAGATTCACACATGAACACTCATCAACTGTTGTGGTAAGCGTAAGCTCAAGCATGTTCGCTTGACGTCGTTTGAGCTTCCGCAAGAAGCAATGAGTTTCATTCTCGTGTGTTAACCAGCACGTTTGAGCTTCCTCATGATCGAACCAGTGTGGTTCATTCTTGTTTGTTAAGCAGCAAGTTTGAGCTTCTGCTAGAAGCATTGAGGTTTTTTCTTGTCATACAGCAGATTTGAGCTTCCTCAAGAACCAATGAGGTTCATTCTCATGTTACGCATTATTTTTGAGCTTCAGCAAGAAGCAATGTGGTTCTTTCTCGTGTGTTACACAGCACTTTTGAGCTTCCTCAAGAACCAATGAGGTTCATTCTTGTGTGTTACACAGTAGGTTTAAGCTTTCTCAAGAACCAATGAGGTTCATTCTTGTGTGTTACACAGTAGGTTTAAGCTTTCTCAAGAACCAATGAGGTTCATTCTTGTGTGTTACACAGTAGGTTTAAGCTTTCTCAAGAACCAATGAGGTTCATTCTTGTGTTACACAGCAGTTTTGAGCTTCTGCAAGAACCAGTGAGGTTTATTCTTGTGTGTCACGCAGCAAGTTTGAGCTTCAGCTCAGCTTTCAACACATTCTTGTGTGTTAGGCAGTTTTGTCCTCCGAGTTTTTTTCTTGCACATCAAGCATTCTGTCAGGCGGCATGGTTCTGTTCTGGGCAAGAAGTCCCTGTGTGCGCATCAATGTAGCCTAGCATGGATAAAAGCAGGGAGAACAGCAATAACCTCCCTTTGGGTAAACAAAACAGAACTAACAAAAATGGACTGCAGAAATCATTAATGTAAATATTTTAATGTACAATAATTTGAGAATTTAGTCTGATTCACAGGGGAATTAGAATACCAAATCCTGACTGGACATGAGGATGAGCTGAGGATAGAGGAGAGTAAGTAGCTCCTGAGATGTTTCTGCTGATAATGAAAGAGCTTATATATAAATACAGTGATATGTGTTATGTTCCTATAGGTAGATGTGGATCAGCTGAAAGTCAATCTAAGTCTAAATTAAATCCGTTCATCATATAAAGCGATTGAGTCTCTTCAGGCAATTTGGACTAAACCGCTCAATTCATATAGTTTTACGTTCTCTTTATGAACGTATTAAATCGTCAAGGTAGCTGGACTATGGTGGTCTATGGAGGGGCAGAAAGCTCTCAGATTTCATTGACAATATCTTAAATTGTGTTCCAAAGTTCAGCAAAAGTCTTACGGGTTTGGAATGACGAGCAATTAATGACATAATTTTAATTTTTGGGTGAACTATCCCTTTAACACAATTGTTAAAGTGCCTAACATGCACATGTTTAATTATCAGTCCATGTTTTATGTAATTTTGGTAAATCTTGGTACTTGAAGGTTTCATATTTAAAACAGCTTAATTTTGTAGCAGGTGTGTAATGGAATTATGGAAGTTTGAGATGCACAGAAAAACTACAATTTACAATTTAGTTATTTAGATTTAATTTTACTTACAATAGTGTTCAGCTTATTATCTGAAAAATGGGTTGTAATAAATGCTCAGAAGACTGGGGGAATCACCACACATTTTCTTCATAACTTCTTGTAATACAGATGGAGGTCAAACATCTGTGCACCTCTAGGGATTCTATCACCATTGTAGAAATTGGCAGGGAGTAAAGCAATTGCGGAAGAGCTGTATTAGTGTATTAATAATTAACCATTCCCCCCTCACTTCCTCCCCCACAGGCCCTCTCTCTGCTGACATTTCCAGGGACTGTTCTCTGTAGGAGGACGGACTTCTTCATTTAGAAGACAGGACAATGCAGTACACTGCTTTTGTCCCTTTGAAATCCTGCTGGGCCTCAATATGGCTGGTCAGGGATCAATAGGGAAGCACAATAGCCATTAGTCCGCAGATTCACTGGACCTTTATAGAAGGTGCAAAGCAGACAGCATCCAGACCACATGGTGTCTGGCCACTGGGCAAAAATGGAGTGATGCAAAGTGTAGGAAGAGGAAAAGTGTCAATGGAAAAGGAAGAAAGCGAGTGTCAGGCTGGTAGAGGAAAGGGACTTTTGACACCTGAGTTTGTTTTGAACTGAACTTACATGAAAATAGATATACTTCTATTCTCATCAGGTTTATAGTTACAAGCTTAAAGGGTACATATCATGCTTTTAAATCATTCATTTTTACTTATAAATCATACATTTGTGGTCTATATAAAGCATAACTGCAATGCTTGGGTCTGAATTCCTCATTATTATAGCTCAACAGGCCCCTTTTCTACCCCTTTTCTGATGTGCTTCTGTGAGCAACCCGTTTCGAAGCGTCCCCTTTAAATAAAAAGGAGTTGCGTCTTTCCCTGCCCGCTCTCCAGGTCGCTGAGTTCACGGTCGGTTCAACTCCCCGCGTTCAGCCATTATTGTAGTTTGATAAGAGATATACGATTACTATAGTTTCAAAGAACATTTTTATTCACACGTCAACAAAATGTCAACAAAAGACTTGTCCATCAAGCGTTACGTATTCGAGCCAGAGCGAGCGATTTGAAAAAGACGACGACAAACCTGCAGAACAACGTCTTCATATGGAAGCAGTGGTATGTAAAGTTAAGTTAACTATGTTGTGTTATTAGTGAAAGTCGACTATTTCTCTTGTTAAAACAAGCACACTGACAAGATAAATGACTACAGTCTAATCTTACCACAACAAATCTGTATGATAATAATATGATAACTTGCGTTCAGAAAGCGTCAGAAAACACAGCAGCTAATGATAGAAGGAATTTACCCCTCATTCAGACGAAGTCGATCGGCAAACCCTTCTGTATACTGGCGGAGGTTGTTGGATTGGGGATCCTTGAAGTGCTTCAGGTCACTACATCCAACAACCGAACATTTTGACTAGCCCTCCCGTAACTTCTGCATCATTGAGCTTGGACTACAAAATCGGAGCGAGAAATAATAATGGCGGATTGCTCGAAGTGTTGGACCGGTAGTCAATGTCCTTATTTGTCAGTTCCGCTGCAAATACTGTGACGTAATTGTTCAAAAAACGTAATAGACAACAGGAAAATCCGAACAGGTTGAAAAATATGACCAAAACAGAATATAAAGATATAAACGAAGCACCTGAAGAGAATAATTTCATCTTTTCTGTACTTATAAACACTCCAAATATACAACAAAATGCATTTAAGGGCTAAAAAAGTGGATTTTGCATGATATGTCTCCTTTAAGTAAATTAATGATCTTGAATGTTTCATAAAACCAACAAACCATACGTTACCAAGATTAGACACTGCTTATCTACTCTGTAATCTCTTCCGATGCAGGTCCTTTTGCCTCTCTGTGATAAACAGATGGTCCTCCATTCCACTCATACTATCACAGATTGAGCTGGCCTTTGGTTTACATTTGACAGGATGTGATTTCTAAGCTTAATCAAAGACGGCAAGAGGCCTAGCCCAAGTCCATTGTCCGAGCGATTAGAGCATGAATGGAGTCTCAAAATGGAGAACCAGTACAGGGAAACAGCCTGAAGAAGGAGGAGGTGAAGGAATGCATTTTAAGGTAAACGAAAATAACTGGCCCCTGGTCAGCAGGCCCCTGCAAGAATCTGTAATTTGTACGCTCCGCCCTATGCTAGGACGCGGGGCTTTTATTGGCAAAATGCTCTTGCAACCCCACAACTCAACTGTGAGAAAGGATACGCAGCAGGAAGCCCTTTTCCTCGCAGTCCATCCCCATCTGCCACTGCTCAGTGTGGAGGGGCCTGGCAATAAAAGTGTGCTAGACTGATGTGATAAATGACACACAGAAACTGCACACTCACATGCAAGACTACGAGTTAAACCACAGAACACAAACGCATACTGTATTTTGGACGTAACTGTGAGTTGTGAATGTGACATTGCAGTCTGTTTTGAATGGGATGCATTTTTAAGGTGTGTGTGTTGTGAAGTAATAGCAAGAAATGTCTTTCTATTGATTTGAGCTCACAGACTGCTTACACAAACAACATACAATGTAGTCCGATTTGCTAAAACATGACTATACGGGTCAGTTATTTAATGTGAATCAAAAACATACAGTAGGACCAGTGTCATGAACACATGACAGTAAATTCAAACAAATACAGCATTGATTTTTTTTTTTGTGAATAAACCACATATAGTGCACCTATAACATGATTTCCAAATGAATGACTCTTTTAAGATCTCTTTACAAGTTTGAATCAATCTTATGACTCCTTTACTGAACTGAATCCATCAGAGAGAGGTTAAATCCACATCTCTTTCTGAACTGAAAGTTTTTATTCATTTCAAAAATTTAATTCATATTCTTAGTTTTTAACTTTAGTTTAAAATGCTGCAGTTGTGGTTGAGAAGATATACCATTTGGCACAGAGAACAAGTGCAGACATCTACCTTAACTGTGCTGCTATGTTTGTTTGAGATCAATATCTATATAAACGGTAAAAATATTTTTTGCTGCTAAATGAAGCTTTAAATTCTTGTTCTGGGGCAAAATACAGTTGTATGTCAGTTAACAGATTGACCCCAGAGAAGGGGGTGGTACAGTTGCATAAGGGGTTTTCATGCCACAGTGTGACTCAAAGTGATCTTGACCTCGATGAACAAGGAACAAGGTGCTCCATTGCCATATTCTAACTTACATGCAGTGTGTCATTCCTCTGACAGGACATCATTCAGGAAGAAAAAAAGACATGCCCATGGAGATATGGGAAAAAATGGGAGAACTTGCAGATCTGTGCAGAACAAGTTGGGTCATGCTTAGGTGACTTTTGTAGTCATGTAAGAAACAAACATAATGTATGCTGATGAGTTTATTAACAACATTAATTAACCAACAATTGCAGGTTTATTCATAATATGTTTTGCTTGAAGTATAAATTTCATAAAAATAAAAACATTGACAAAAGATAAATCACACTTGCTCTCATAGGACATTATTTCATCATCCCAATTTTTTTTTTCTTTATATTTCCTTTCTTTAGTTCTGTGAGTGTGAGACGAGGTTGGTACAGCTGTGCCTGGCAGGCTCAGAATTCATCTTGAATCAAGTGCGCTTTCGAGACACACACAGGAGACTGCCTCGGGTTCTGTCACTTTACATTTCAGTCTCACCAGAAGAAGGATGGTATGCTAAATGGCACACACTCTCTGGCAATTCACACTGAACCTGACCCTAAAAGAAGTTTGGAGAAGAGTCCAGTTTGGAGACTCTTCCCTTCACCTATTCACATTTACACTATACCATCCAACCGTATACATATTTTTTTTTTTTTTGGTTAATTCATTCAAAAATGACAGTAAAGACTTTTATATTGTTACAATATTTTTCTTCAAATAAATACTGTTCTTTTGAACTTTCTAATTATCAAATAATAATGAAAAAAAAATGTTTCCACAAAAATATTGAGCAGCACAAATGTTTTCAACATTGATGATAATATTTTAAAATGTTAATAATTAAAAAAAAAAAATCTTGAGCATCAAATCAGCATATTACAATGATTTCTGAAGGATCATGTGACACTGATGACTGGAGTAATGATGCTGAAAATTTAACTTTGCCAACACAGGAATAAAATAAATTTTAAGATATATTAAAATAGAAAACAGCTATTTAAAATTCTAATATTTCACAAATATTATTTTTGTTCGATTTTTTTTTTTATCAAATAAATGTAGCTTTGGTGAGCATGAGAGAGTTCTTTCAAAAACATTAATATCTTACCGACCCTAAACTTTTGAACAGTATTTCATAATCAACCTTGATTTGACCTTTTTTTTTCCCAGTGTGACTGATCCATCACAATATATATTTTTCACCCAAAGCATTATTAATCACAGTTGGGTCTGCGCCATTACCTACCCTTATGTGATTGTGAGTGACAACAAGTTAACAGGCAGTTACTCGACGGTTTACTTTTTGTCTCGAGTATCAACAGAGCCAGGGGCAAATGTCTCAACATGCATACCATAGAATCACCGTTGCTTATCATATTTGTGGTGTTTGCATGTGAAGCCTGCTTTTGCACTACACTCTTAGAAGAAAAGGTTATAGAACCTTAAAGTAGTAGTTCACTTTAAAAAAAAAAAAAAAAAAACTTTTGCTGATAATTTACTCACCCCCATGTCATCCAAGATGTCCATGTCTTTCTTTCTTCAGTCGAAAAGAAATTAAGGTTTTTGATGAAAACATTCCAGCATTTTTATCCATATAATGCACTTCAGTGGGAACCAAACGGTTCAAGGTCCAAAAGACCAAAACTGTTCAAAGGGCTTTAAACGATTCAAGACGATGAATAAGGGTCTTATCAAGCGAAAAGATCGCTCATTTAATAAATAAATAACAAAGTTTAAGTTTTATAAGCTCAAATGCTGCGATGCACGTTCTTGACTCTCCTGTTCGAACTCGTTCATCAAAATGAACAAATCTTTTTCCGAGTCATTTGGTTCATTCAACAAACTAAACAAATGAATTGACTTGGAAAAAGATGTGTTCATTTTGATCAGCGCTACATATCTGGAGCCCCTAAAAGGTTTTATACACAACCCTTTTTTAAGGGTTCAATAATAAGAACCCTTTAGGGTTCTTTGTAACCACGAAAAAGGTTCTATATGGAACCTTTTGGGTTCATTCATTATCTTTTGTTTTGTCCTTTCGGGGTTAAATACATATTATTGACAAACATCAAGACCCTAAAATGTAGCCTATTTATGAATGCATAATGATCACAAAATCCAAGACATGGGGGTTAGAATATGTCCGTATCATTTTATGTAGTTAATCAATATCACACGAAGAGTGCCATTTTAGTTTTTCTTCTCCAAAAATCAGCACGATTAAAATGTGAAGTTACTACAATAGTTTAATAAACAATAATTTAATTACAACTACAAAATATTGCAGAATTATGTAATGTAATGTAAACATATGTGCCAAAAGGGTTCTTTCTTGTCATTATAGAACTTTTTTTTAGCTTAAAAAGTTCTTTGAAGTTGAGTATGCTTCATATATAGAACCCCAATGAACCCTTTTTTCTAAGAGTGTATGCTGAAATGAAATAACACATTGTATGGATGAATGTGTATCTGAATTCGAGGTTCATGTGACACTGAAAACTGGAGTAATGATGCTGAAAATTTAGCTCTGCCATCACAGGAATAAATGACATTTTAAAATACATTCAAATAGAAAACAGTTATTTCAAATAACTTAGTGAGCTTAAGAGACTTTTTTCAAAAAAAAAAACATTATAAAATGTTACTAACCCCAAGCTTTTGAACAGTGATGTTTATGTAGTGTACTGTACACTTTACACCCCTTTTCTATGATGATCATACTAATTAAAATGTATTTAGTTATTTTTTAAGGCATTTAAAAAAAAAATCAGCATCATACAGCTGATAATTCATCTTTTTCTCTGAATAAGAGGCAGAGTTAGTGACATGGAAGTGAGGCTTCAGGGAATCACAGTGATAATTTACCCTGTGAGAACGATGGACAAGTGACGTGAAGCTCAGTCAGCTGTTTTCTCTCTCCAGCGCATACAACCCTGGCCTGCAGCGTGGTTCCTCTTAGTCACCCTTCAACTAAAAGCAGTTTTCTTTTATTTGAACTCTGAACTCATTTTAAATTTTCTGAACTCTACGTGACACTTCACAGACCTTGCGTTTAAGAAAACAAACAAACAATGTGTGCAAATATGATACAATGGAAATTTCTATTAGTTTAGAGCACTCGCATATTATGTTAAGACACCCTCAATCAAATAAATATTCAGCTCATCTAAAAGGGCATTAGATGTCAGGAACAAATAATCTAATAGTTTTAAAAACAGTTATTTGCATAACAGTAGACTTATTGCTCAGAATAAAGAGGGGTGGGGCCTTAAGCTCCCCAAATTTCACTTCAGACCGAAGAAATCCAATTGAACAAGAGGAATATGCATCAAAACAGCAAGAGAGAGAAAGAAATAAAGAAACTAGGTCAGTAAAAGAAGAACTAAGCTTGAAACAGAGCTTTATAGAGGAGCTGACCTTGAAAACAGGATATATGGATGTCATTTAAGCATTCCATCAACCAACTTAGTGGCCGAAAATAACATCTCAATGAAAGTTGAGAAATAATAGTTTTGCGTAACCACAAAACACAAGCACATTTTTTTTAGGTTGGGTCAAGAAAATATCCCAAACCAGCAGACTTATTCAATGTCTAGGGTAGAAGAGAGCTGTGAATAGAATTAGCGAAAATCTGCATAGTACAAGACCTCTCCGACAAAGACTTAATGGTACGTTTGGCTCTTTTGAAGGGGCAGCAACAACCCAAAAACCTTTAGTCTTCAGACCCCTTCAACAAACCCCAACCCCCCTCATAAACCCATTCAGACTCCTCTCCACCCCACCCGCACCCTCCGTTCCATGTCCTCCGCTCACAGAGGGCGGCTCGGGACGGCTAGAAGATGAGTATTGATATAATGAGCGGGAGAGAAAGCCTACAAAAAAACTGCGGAAAGCGTAGATGTGATTAGAGCCTGAATTCCATTATGTCTTTCTGCAATGATGGACAAATACACCCAATGAGAAAAGCATGGGGTGAGGCATTGGGAACACAAAAGCCCCTTGCAGAGACGCAGTTGAATGTTCACAAGAGGATAGGTCTGGACGGTTAAATATTTAAAAATACAATAAATTGTCCACACAGACAAATACGCGTGTATATGGCGAGAGGTAAATATTGCTCTTGGTATGCATGTGAGCTCTTTTTGTCTTCATTGAAAGATGAAATGTAAATAGTCAGGGGGAAAAAGGTAGGCACTTGTTTTTTTGCAAGAGCAGATTTGTGTGTTGTGTGCCATTCACAAGTGCACACATACTCGATGTAATTGCATTAGGAGATTTTACAATGAGTTTGTGTGTGTGTTTAGGGGGTTGCCATCAAATCCACCTCATCGTATGGAGATTGTGTAAATAATTTTCTTTGGAATTTACACTATAGCCGGTGAGATGCGCTGCTGCTTTCTAAATAACTGGAGCAGTGTAAACAGTCGTTGTATTTGTTTGGAGCAGCTAGTGCTCTGATGAGTGCTGAATGATAATCAGCTAAGCAAATGTTTGATCAAGCATGAACACTTTCTTGAGAAGAAACTATGGAGTTATCATGAAAGTCATTTGTGTGTATATCTGGAAGTTCAGATACAGAATGTAGAACAGCAATCAGGCACACGGGTTTTTGGGCTTTGTTTGGTTGGTGTTTGAGGGCTGACTGCTCTGAAGTTGCTTGAATGCATCTATTGCGTAGCATCTCCGCCTTTTGCCCAACAAGTGTAGAAAAAGATTACACATAAAACATAAAAGGGTAATTTTATGCATGATAAATCAAATTCATTGTGATCCTTCGTCACGTTTTGGTGCAAAAAATAAGTGTAAGTGTAACATATCATTATGATTTAAAATAATAATAATAATTGTACACCACCGTTCATTATTTTGGGGAAGGTTCAATTTTTTAATGTTTTTTAAGAACATTTCTTCTGCTTGTTTGATCAAAAGAAGGGAAAGCAGTAATATTGTTTAATAGTATTACAATTTTTAATATGTGTGCTCTATTTTAAAATTTATTCCTATTCCAAACCTGAATTGTAAGCATCATTACTCCAGTCTTCAGTGTCACATCTAATAATAAACAAATATTTATTATTATTATTATGTTGAAAACAGTTGTGCTGCTGAATATTTTTTGTGGAAAGTGTGATACATGTATTTCAGGGTTCGTTGATGATTAGAAAGTTTAAAAGAACAGCATTTATTTGCAACATAAATCTTTTATAATATTAAAATATTTACTGACACTTCTAATCAAATTATAGCATTATTTACAGTATTATTTAAAGGATTGATTACAGTGGTATATTACCAGTGGTACATGATTTGACTACTTCAGCGTGCAGTCTTGACAAGATTATATGCAAATTCAGTTTTATAGATTTAAATGTCAAACATAATTTATCTTTCAGAGTATCCCAAACCCCTGGCTGGGAGTCACTATAGCCTTTCATAGCAGTGGTTTCCCACACCTGCTTAGTTATTGACATAAAACGTGTTTGGAGCATGTACCTTATCATCAGGCTTTTGATAAATGAGCTTAGACCTCACATCTATGCCTTTTTGTAACTATAGTGTCACACTAAGCATACAGATTGTTAATCAGAGGGTGATAAGGGGAGGCGAGAACACCAGGCAAATTATTAAACTTGGAAATTAAAGACACTGCATGCTGAAAACCCATCTGAAGCCACAAGATGCTTATCTTGCATGCTATCACGCACGCACAGATGTGTGTGTATATGTGGACTAATATTACCAAAACTAAAGATGATTTTACCTTCTTTTAGGGTACCACAGCCATCATTCTTTGAAGCATGAAAAGCTTATCAGGAGTGGAGTCTTATCATTATTTGTCTGTTGAAGCATGGTGGCCCGGAGGGACAGCTGAAGAATGGCATACAGCGGGCAGGCCTAAAATGGCAGGGATGGAATCTGGAGTGACACCCTAGCTTTTGTGTGACCTCTTTCAGAGGGTCATCACTGTATGCTGTCACTCTATGTTGACCTCAAACTAACTGTACCTGTTGTTTTGAGCACTGGAGAAAACTGGAGTACATTTAAGGTCCATGCACTCTTCAGCAATCATTTTAGGGTCAGTAAGATTTTTATATATACTGCATATAATATCATGTATTTTATATATACTATATATAATCATTTTATTTAGCAAGGATGCATTCAATTGAACAAAAGTGACAGTAAAGACATTTATAATATTACAAAAGATTTCTATTTCAAATAAATGCTGTTCATTTTAACTTTCTATAATGGTTGCAAAGAGAGTTCAATGCGCTGCAACTGAAGAAAACACATGCACATACAAAACACCCTCAAATTAAGAAAACATCTTCATCAGTTTTACAACACATGTGTGCTCCAAATACTCACAGCACAACCAAATACAGAACGTGCAACAAAAGTTCACAACACAACCAAATACAGAACGCGCTGCAAAAGTTCACAATATAACCAAATACAAGTGAAGTGGGGACTTTGAAGTGAGCAAGGCATTTTTACCATCATGTAGCCATTTGGAACGCACTTGGCGAAGGGAGCAACGAAAGACAATGTAATTCCCTCATTATTTTCACCTGGGATGTTCCCATGCCAACGCAGCATGGTGTCCATCAGCTGAATTGCTGTTATTACCAGAAATATTTTATTATTGCTGTTAACATAACTGTTGTTCTTTTTCTCTATCTGTTTTTTAGTTTTCAGCTCATTGTTAACTCTTCTTTTCTCATTTGTATTCTGATGAAACTGAACATATTGTAGGCTTTACAAAGTTATATGTCATAAACATGTCATCTCTGTATGTTTTGCAAAAATAAAATATAAAATTTACAAAAATAAATTTAGAAAGTAGACTGACCAATAAGCACGTCCCAGACAGATTCGTCACATATTGGGTTCCGCTGGAAACATTTCCGTTGTGTTCTGTTCTATTTGCAGCGCGTTGTTTCTGTATTTGATTGTGTTGTGAGTATTTGTGGCATGTTTCTTTATTTGATTATGTTGTGAGTATTTGTGGCATGTTTCTGTATTTGATTGTGTTGTGAGTATTTGTGGTATGTTTCTGTATTTGGTTGTGTTGTGAGTATTTGGAGCATGTTTCTGTATTTGGTTGTGTTGTGAGTATTTGTGGCATGTTTCTGTATTTGATTATGTTGTGAGTATTTGTGGAATGTTTCTGTATTTGGTTGTGTTGTGAGTATTTGTGGCATGTTTCTGTATTTGATTGTGTTGTGAGTATTTGTGGCATGTTTCTTTATTTGATTATGTTGTGAGTATTTGTGGCATGTTTCTGTATTTGATTGTGTTATGAGTATTTGTGGTATGTTTCTGTATTTGATTGTGTTGTGAGTATTTGTGGTATGTTTCTGTATTTGGTTGTGTTGTGAGTATTTGGAGCATGTTTCTGTATTTGGTTGTGTTGTGAGTATTTGTGGCATGTTTCTGTATTTGTTTGTGTTGTGAGTATTTGTGGCATGTTTCTGTATTTGATTGTGTTGTGAGTATTTGAGGTATGTTTCTGTATTTGATTGTGTTGTGAGTATTTGTGGTATGTTTCTGTATTTGGTTGTGTTGTGAGTATTTGGAGCATGTTTCTGTATTTGGTTGTGTTGTGAGTATTTGTGGCATGTTTCTGTATTTGATTATGTTGTGAGTATTTGTGGAATGTTTCTGTATTTGGTTGTGTTGTGAGTATTTGTGGCATGTTTCTGTATTTGATTGTGTTGTGAGTATTTGTGGCATGTTTCTTTATTTGATTATGTTGTGAGTATTTGTGGCATGTTTCTGTATTTGATTGTGTTATGAGTATTTGTGGTATGTTTCTGTATTTGATTGTGTTGTGAGTATTTGTGGTATGTTTCTGTATTTGGTTGTGTTGTGAGTATTTGGAGCATGTTTCTGTATTTGGTTGTGTTGTGAGTATTTGTGGCATGTTTCTGTATTTGTTTGTGTTGTGAGTATTTGTGGCATGTTTCTGTATTTGATTGTGTTGTGAGTATTTGAGGTATGTTTCTGTATTTGATTGTGTTGTGAGTATTTGTGGCATGTTTCTGTATTTGGTTGTGTTGTGAGTATTTGGAGCATGTTTCTGTATTTGGTTGTGTTGTGAGTATTTGTGGCATGTTTCTGTATTTGTTTGTGTTGTGAGTATTTGTGGCATGTTTCTGTATTTGATTGTATTGTGAGTATTTGTGGCATGTTTCTGTATTGGATTCTGTTGTGAGTATTTGTGGCATGTTTCTGTATTTGATTGTGTTGTGAGTATTTGTGGCATGTTTCTGTATTTGATTGTGTTGTGAGTATTTGTGGCATGTTTCTGTATTTGATTGTGTTGTGAGTATTTGTGGTATGTTTCTGTATTTGGTTGTGTTGTGAGTATTTGGAGCATGTTTCTGTATTTGGTTGTGTTGTGAGCATTTGTGGCATGTTTCTGTATTTGATTGTGTTGTGAGTATTTGTGGCATGTTTCTTTATTTGATTATGTTGTGAGTATTTGTGGCATGTTTCTGTATTTGATTGTGTTGTGAGTATTTGTGGTATGTTTCTGTATTTGATTGTGTTGTGAGTATTTGTGGTATGTTTCTGTATTTGGTTGTGTTGTGAGTATTTGGAGCATGTTTCTGTATTTGGTTGTGTTGTGAGTATTTGTGGCATGTTTCTGTATTTGTTTGTGTTGTGAGTATTTGTGGCATGTTTCTGTATTTGATTGTGTTGTGAGTATTTGTGGTATGTTTCTGTATTTGATTGTGTCGTGAGTATTTGTGGCATGTTTCTGTATTTGGTTGTGTTGTGAGTATTTGTAGCATGTTTCTGTATTTGGTTGTGTTGTGAGTATTTGTGGCATGTTTCTGTATTTGTTTGTGTTGTGAGTATTTGTGGCATGTTTCTGTATTTGATTGTGTTGTGAGTATTTGTGGCATGTTTCTGTATTGGATTCTGTTGTGAGTATTTGTGGCATGTTTCTGTATTTGATTGTGTTGTGAGTATTTGTGGTATGTTTCTGTATTTGGTTGTGTTGTGAGTATTTGTGGCATGTTTCTGTATTTGATTGTGTTGTGAGTATTTGTGGTGTGTTTCTGTATTTGGTTGTGTTGTGAGTATTTGGAGCATGTTTTTGTATTTGGTTGTGTTGTGAGCATTTGTGGCATGTTTCTGTATTTGATTGTGTTGTGAGTATTTGTGGCATGTTTCTTTATTTGATTATGTTGTGAGTATTTGTGGCATGTTTCTGTATTTGATTGTGTTGTGAGTATTTGTGGTATGTTTCTGTATTTGATTGTGTTGTGAGTATTTGTGGCATGTTTCAGTATTTGGTTGTGTTGTGAGTATTTGTGGCATGTTTCTGTATTTGATTGTGTTGTGAGTATTTGTGGCATGTTTCTTTATTTGATTATGTTGTGAGTATTTGTGGCATGTTTCTGTATTTGATTGTGTTGTGAGTATTTGTGGCATGTTTCTGTATTTGATTGTGTTGTGAGTATTTGTGGTATGTTTCTGTATTTGGTTGTGTTGTGAGTATTTGGAGCATGTTTCTGTATTTGGTTGTGTTGTGAGTATTTGTGGCATGTTTCTGTATTTGTTTGTGTTGTGAGTATTTGTGGCATGTTTCTGTATTTGATTGTGTTGTGAGTATTCGTAGTATGTTTCTGTATTTGATTGTGTTGTGAGTATTTGTGGTATGTTTCTGTATTTGGTTGTGTTGTGAGTATTTGGAGCATGTTTCTGTATTTGGTTGTGTTGTGAGTACTTGTGGCATGTTTCTGTATTTGTTTGTGTTGTGAGTATTTGTGGCATGTTTCTGTATTTGATTGTGTTGTGAGTATTTGTGGCATGTTTCTGTATTGGATTCTGTTGTGAGTATTTGTGGCATGTTTCTGTATTTGATTGTGTTGTGAGTATTTGTGGCATGTTTCTGTATTTGATTGTGTTGTGAGTATTTGTGGCATGTTTCTTTATTTGATTATGTTGTGAGTATTTGTGGCATGTTTCTGTATTTGATTGTGTTGTGAGTATTTGTGGTATGTTTCTGTATTTGATTGTGTTGTGAGTATTTGTGGCATGTTTCTGTATTTGGTTGTGTTGTGAGTATTTGTGGCATGTTTCTGTATTTGATTGTGTTGTGAGTATTTGTGGCATGTTTCTTTATTTGATTATGTTGTGAGTATTTGTGGCATGTTTCTGTATTTGATTGTGTTGTGAGTATTTGTGGTATGTTTCTGTATTTGATTGTGTTGTGAGTATTTGTGGCATGTTTCTGTATTTGGTGTGTTGTGAGTATTTGGAGCATGTTTCTGTATTTGGTTGTGTTGTGAGTATTTGTGGCATGTTTCTGTATTTGATTGTGTTGTGAGTATTTGTGGCATGTTTCTTTATTTGATTATGTTGTGAGTATTTGTGGCATGTTTCTGTATTTGGTTGTGTTGTGAGTATTTGGAGCATGTTTCTGTATTTGGTTGTGTTGTGAGTATTTGTGGCATGTTTCTGTATTTGGTTGTGTTGTGAGTATTTGTGGCATGTTTCTGTATTTGGTTGTGTTGTGAGTATTTGTGGCATGTTTCTTTATTTGATTGTGTTGTGAGTATTTGTGGCATGTTTCTTTATTTGATTGTGTTGTGAGTATTTGTGGCATGTTTCTTTATTTGATTATGTTGTGAGTATTTGTGGCATGTTTCTGTATTTGATTGTGTTGTGAGTATTTGTGGCATGTTTCTGTATTTGGTTGTGTTGTGAGTATTTGTGGCATGTTTCTTTATTTGATTGTGTTGTGAGTATTTGTGGCATGTTTCTTTATTTGATTGTGTTGTGAGTATTTGTGGCATGTTTCTTTATTTGATTATGTTGTGAGTATTTGTGGCATGTGTCTGTATTTGATTGTGTTGTGAGTATTTGTGGCATGTTTCTGTATTTGATTGTGTTGTGAGTATTTGTGGCATGTTTCTTTATTTGATTATGTTGTGAGTATTTGTGGCATGTGTCTGTATTTGATTGTGTTATGAGTATTTGTGGCATGTTTCTTTATTTGGTTGTGTTGTGTGTATTTGGAGCACAAATGTGCTGTGAAACTGATGAAGATGTTTTCTTAATTTGCGGTTTTTTCTATTTCTATTTGTTTTATTCATTTGCAATGCATTGAACTCTCTCTGCAACCATTTTCTTTTTATCAAAGAACCTGGAAAAAATGTTTAATAGTTTTTACATAAACATTAAGCAGTATCTGTTTTCAACATTAATAATAATTTGGAATGTTTCTTGAGCATCAAATCAGAATATTACAATGAATTCTGAAGGATTATATGACACTGAAGACTGGAGTAATGTGGCTGAAATTATGTATTTTTTTAAAATATATTAAAATAGAAAACAGTTATTTAAATTGCAATACAAATTCAGTTATTCCTATTTAGATCTAATAAATGCAGCTTTGTGAGCAAAAGAGACTTCTTTCAAAATCTGACCCCCAAAATTTTGAATGTAGTGTAAATAAAAAAAGATTAAAAAAAATACGTTAACACTCTGATTAATGAATCTCAGAACAACTCCCCATCAATAATTTACAACAGAAAACATGTTGATTCAACATACTTGTATCACTGAAATGTAAATTCATCAATCATTTGTGGAAGTGTATGAAATAAAATTGAAATACAAAGAAAACACTATTTAGAGAAAGCACGTTAAAAGTAGAAATCACTGGTGAATAAGTCTCATGATATCATTTACATCCCTTTGAGTCTGCAAAAACAATGGTAGTTACTGGTATTTTGAAAAGTTTTGAATGAAAATAACATCCTAAAAGGAAAAGAAAGTGGGGTGGGTAGTGGGCAGTTTGAAACGAAGCCAAGTGGTGAGGTCATAACTGCCCGTTCTGATAACAATCATCAATGAGATAATGAGACAACACAGCTGATCAGCAGGAAATAAACATGGGAACACAAACATCTAATCAGCCACCAACCTCCATAGTTAAGAAAGCTAGTTGATTATTTAGATTACATTGGGGGGCCTGAATAAATTCAGAAAGCCACCCACAAAGAGGGCCTCTATCAGACCAGCTCCTCAAACAAGCAGAAGCCATGGAGATATGAGTCGCCTCACAACAATGGAAGTGTGGCTTAGAGATATAGGAACTTCAGGAGCGTATTTGCTTACAAGGCTCCTGGCCAGAACCAACGCTCAGAGAATACTCACTGACCACACACGGGCTCCCCAAATCACTGTTTGTTTAATCGTCATACATTACGGGACTAATCTTTCTCTTATCTCTATTTTTAAACAGGACTAATGAAATTTTCTCAAAAGGGGAGTCAAAGCATGAGTGTGGAATAAAGCACACTCTCTCTTTCGCTGGACTGAGGAGTACAGTGCTCAGAGCAGGGTTTGTTTTGGGTGTGTGTGATGAAGTTTGAGGGGGTGGGAGGGGGGTCTGGCCCTCGGCCGAGACGGATGACTATTGTGTGTGCAAGAAGGAGTGTGTGCGGAGGGTGCTGGGCAATTTAAGACAGCGTTTAGCATGCAGAGCCAGACAGGGCAAATCAACCTGACTGCACACAATCATGAGCCGTGAGCGAGAGAGAGAGAGAGAGAGAGAGATGGAGAGAGAAAGAGATAAACAACCAAATGGAGAGAGAGAAAACGGAGAAGGGACAT
The DNA here is from genome assembly GCA_038021265.1 of Cyprinella venusta. Lineage (NCBI taxonomy): Eukaryota > Metazoa > Chordata > Actinopteri > Cypriniformes > Leuciscidae > Cyprinella > Cyprinella venusta. The sequence goes on from CM075864.1 coordinate 25,390,115, forward strand.
TTTTTGTGACGAATAATGGGAATATTGCCAATGTTAGATATCAAATCCAAGGCTAAATTGTTGTATTTCAGTATTTGGCTGAAATAGTTTTAATAGTAGGAAAATTGAGGCTGTTGTTTTCCATATAACACTGGGATTCCTTCTTTGAGAACTATCCTATGATCTCCAAAATGGGAACTAGACAAAACTATAGAAAAGTGTCAAGATAAAAAAAAAAAAAAAAACAGAGGGAGTGAAAGATTAAAATTAGTCTGAATAAGGCCCACACCCGGCCCCTTTCATTTGTCGCCGGACCCAAATCAGGCTTTTGTGTGAGGCTCTGTAAAGTAGTGTCAATCATTCTGCTGGTGTATTATCAGAGAAGAGAATTTTTTTTTTTATGAATTCACTCTTCGCAAATTAAAAGACCTCCTGCTCTAAGTGCTGAAATAGGTAATACAGATAGAAGTTAGACATCACAATGCCACTCGTACACTGGAGCGACATCAAAGTGCCTAAGACATCCAATCAGATTTATGTTGAAGGCACAATGTGATGAATATGGTGTAGCTCTCACACAAAAGTGCTTTTGTGTCACTTAAATCAGAGGCCATTCAAAATCAGCACGGGTCTGTCTGATTGGATGATGGCGAAAGGCCTTACAGTGCATCCAAACTTCACACGCACAATAGAAAATGCTAATTTTCATGCACTCAGAAGCTTGGTGCTTGGTTGACTCACATTTGAAGCACTTTGAAGGATGTCATTTGAAGTAAGAATAGATCTGCTTTTCACATGATCCATTTTAAATGGGGAGAGTTTGATCTGCACAAACTTATAAGTCTCCTTATCTTTGCTGATAAGTCTCCTATATAAGAAAACTGAAAGAAAAAAGTGAACAGGAAAACAGACATTTTGGATGCCCTCCAGGACAGTTAGTTCATCACCATTAGTCTTCAGTTGACGTCTATTCACAGCCTCCATAGGTTGGTACAGACACATTGGTTACAGCACAAAGGTATTCGGGGGTTATAAATTGCTTTACACTCCAACTTTTTTGTTGTTGCTTAAAAATTAACTGTTCACACACTGTAACCCAAGGTTATGTCCCGTCTACAGCTGCCTGTCACTTTCCTTTGTGCTTATACAGTAAATGACTCCCATTAATTAAACCGTGTTGACATACTCAAAGCCACTTCTTTTAGACATTTGAAATCAAGATAAAGTGTATGGTTGTAGTGGTTATTTCCACATAAATCAGCACTTTTATATTACTTAAGTATCTACATTTGTGTAAAGTGCATTTCTACAAGTAAACATTTATTTTTAAAACCATATAGGCTTTATAACATATTTGGCGTTAGATGATTTCAAACACAGACAAGGCAATTATCTGAATAAATAAAGTCTTTATTTTACATAAAATAGGTTTTCTCTTATAAAAAATTGCATATACACAAGTTTGTAGAAAAACACACAAGTGCACACTTTGATACAAAAGTTATTCATCCAGTACAAAAATTCTGTCACATATCTAGAACAAAATATTATAACATACAGGTTGCATGTGGGCTGCCTAGTGTAACGTTAGTGTAGTCCCTAACAGAAGGCGTTTATGGGACCTGATACTATTTTTCCTCATTCGTTTATCTACTGGTCACCTCTTTATTTGTACTATGTGGAAGGAATGAACTGGCTCATTCAGTCGCATTTACACATTACTGCATCAACGGGGCAAAATGTTGAATACAGAATGGGGTGACAAGACAAAAGTCAGCAGTTTAGACATCCTCGCTCGCCTCAAATCCAGTGCAGTTCTAACGTTTTGGAAGCGTGCGAGTGTTGCATTTGTGCGCATGAGCACATTGCTGGAAATGACCCGCTGTGTGTCCAGTGCTCAGTCAATGAACTCTGATTCTTCACAGGCACCAGCAGACAACGTATCTACGACCGGTACTGGTCCTGTGCTGTCCATTCAGCACCAATCTTTAGTGGTCAGTGAAGCACCTGTAATACAATAGTAACAGTTATGAGTCAAAGGCATACACCAAAAATGAATACAATTCATTTATAAGATGTGTTGGATAGAAACTGAGGATTTTCAGCCAGAAGGTACTCAAGAAAATGATAGATAGAGCTCGTTTCTAATGTTATATGCTGTTATAATAAAGGGTCAGGGATTTTATTTTATTATTTTTATTTTCTAACTAGAGGCCCCTGGTTTGGCCAAGGGGCCCATGGGTATGTAAAAAAAGTTGTGTCTGTAAGCGCCAAACGAAAAAAAAAGAAATGTTCGTACCTGATTCATATCTGTCGAACCATGTGGTGAAGTCCAGCAGCTCTTGCTCCTCAGAGCTGAGAGGCTCATAGCTGCCTTCATCAGAGGAGTACGCAGAGCGAGGAGACTCCGTGCCCGCGGAGTACGCGTTGGAGACCGATGGAGACGAGACACCGCACTGTAACACAGCAGACACGGCGTCGTGCTCGTCCAGCAGCTGCTGAAGCGCTCGGATGTACTCCACTGCCGAGCGCAGCGTCTCCACTTTGCTCATCTTCTTGTTCGCCGCTCCATTCGGCACATGCTGGCGAAGCGTCTGGAAGCCCATGTTCACCTGCTTGACGCGGTTTCTTTCGCGCTCGTTCCGTCTGGCCACCGCCATGGGCTGCTGTTGAGGGATAGTATAGCCGAGTCCGTTGAAGGTTAGTCTCCTCTTGCACCTGAGTAGCTCTGGGCTGCTCGAGCGCTGTCTCTTCAGCACTTTACACTCCATGTCCTGCTTCGCAGGAGGCAGGAGGGTCTCCGAAAACGGCTGATAAAACGAGTCTTGCGTTATTTGCGTCGTCGCGATGACAGTTGCCTCCATGTCGCGTCAAATAAATAGATAAATAGATGAGGTAAGGAGTTTGCCTCGTGCCTTTCGCGTGGCTCAAAAGAATCGATACACCTGTTCTGCGAATGATTTGAGGGGAAAGCAACTTGCTCTCCCTTTTCTACACGTGCGCCACACCTCCACCCCCTTTCGGGCCGCACGCTCCCAAAGAAAGACCCCGCCCCCTGCATGAATCCCCTGCTCGGGCATCGCGCGCCGGGCGCGTGGCTTTGACAAACTCAAAGGAACTATTCTGTGCGCTCACTGCGCCACGCGTATGAGGCATTGCATCTCTGTGGAATCATGCTCACCCGGCGCACGCGTACATGTTCCGTGTTGTGGAATGTAAAGGGCCAACAATTGATATTAAATAAAACGATAGAGTGATGTCAGTCTTTAGAAGTATAGTTCAAGTAGGCTATAATGTACATGTTGTCCGTCGCCAAAGGGGGGCATTGGGGGGCAGTGCCCCCCCAAACGACTCACTGTGCCCACCCACATATGAGCTTGTCAATAGATGATTGTTTATATGCTAGAAATAATTATCGAAAACAGCTTGGTCTTTCTGCATAACTTATCTTACAGGAGCTCTACAACGGTAGGAATGTATAATACATTATCTTCAGAAATGATTTATAAATTCATTATTCAACGCATTATTACACAGAACGTAACTTGAAATATAATTATTTTCATAAATGACTGTTAAAACATCCCAAAACAGCACCCAAACCTTGCAAAGACCTACCTCATTAATTATTCACATTCAACACAGCCAATGGCAAGTCTCCAGCAGCAGACCTTTCAATTTGTTATTTTTGGGTTAGTATTTTTATTTCTTCAAATTACAATATGCAGTTTGTGTTTAAGGATAAATGAATAATATAAACTATGCAATTTATTTAGTTAAGCATACAGTATTGTTTATACGTAATTCCTTTGCGCAGCTGCGCAGTGATCAGAAATAAAGAGATTAATAGCAATTGAAATTAATAAAAGATGGCAAAAGGAATGGAATAATGACTGTAAAGGAAGACATCTTTATCAAATTCAACAACAGGTTGGAAATGAGAGGAAAAGATATGGAAATAGGAAGAAAGATGTTACAATTACAAGGTTAAGAATTGGTCACACTGCATTGAATTATAGTCTTTATAAAATAGGGAAGCATGATACAGGAAAATGTGATAAGTGTGGGGAGTTAGAAACAGTGCATCATATTCTTTTAGAATGTGCTGCATATGAATGGGAGAGACAACAGTTAATTCAAGAGCTACAATGGATGGGAATTGATACAATTTCAATAAAAGTATTGTTAGGAAATGGGTCAAGACAATCAACAATTCACGAATTAATCATTAAATATTTAAATAAAACAGGAACAATAAATAGATTTTTTTTCCTTCCAAAGCCAAGCATGCTCCACACTCCAGATCAGTAGGTGGCGGGAATGCACCATTTATGTTGGTCTGCCAATCCGCCATTAAACACCACAAGAAGAAGAAGAAGAAGCTAAGCAGTGCATGCGATCCGAGAATCAAATTCTGGCGGTTTTGTAGGCCTACAGCAAAGCTTAAGCTGCGTACTAAGTGGTTTAAAGTTTCGTCGTTGACAAAGACGACTTTGACCAACAACAACGTGCGTGGAGACGATTCTGGAGCTAATTAGATGGCAGGAACAGACAGTATAAGAAAGGTAGGAATGGTGAATTTGTCTGCTACATTGCTAAATTTGTATTGCACTATGTTATGCATTGCTTTTATTATTGCTGTATTGTTGGTGGAAACCAGGTGCTTTTGTGACTCATTTTTATGAAGTGTAGAGTCATAAATCAAATTGGTTTTGGCGTAGTTTTACTTAGTTTGGACTTTGGACTAATGCTATTACGTTGATTGCGCCTTTTACTCAAGAAAGCCACTAGATGGCACTGTGTTGTGTATGTGACGAACTATGCAGATTAACAAAAAATATAGGCTACTAGGCTAGCAAGCTATATGTGGAAATGTTAAGAGAAAATAAACAGAGACGTTGAGATCATACGGTGAAGTATTTTATTTAAATAAAATGAACAAAACAAGACTATTTTGGTCTATTTTAGTTGAAGCCTAATATGGGTTGTTGTTTTGGTCTGTCTCAGATCATTAAAAAAAGTGTGCCCCCCTATGAAAATTAAATGCCCCCCCATTTGGTTTGTTCTGGCGACGGCCCTGGTTGTCAGTCTGCGCTGTGGTTCATTACCTACCAGCATAAGACGTGCATGTTATGTGCCATGTGGACAAAATGTGCTAAAAAGTAGGCTATCATGGTACAAATAACCTGAACCATCATCAACATGGAACAGCACAGTTTTGTTAAGGGCTTTATGCAAACAAGTAGCCTAAAAGAGAAATTACATTTGAATATAATAACTTTTATCCTCTTGATTGCATAGCAGCCTAAGGAGAAAAAATACATAAAGACTTTTTTTGATCCGATTTTTCAAACATTGTAGGGATCATATGTCTCCACAAGAATAGTAAAACCTGAAATCGCCTACATCAGCCGGTCCTATAATATACTGTGTTGAGGGGGAAAAAAAAATAACGAACTTATTAACTAATGTCTTAACAAGGCACCGGGCATATAAAATAACATTGTCTCAATTTAAGGGTGACCATTTTTTGATGACCAAAAACCAGGACACTCGGCCACTACTTGTCTATCTTTGTAGAGCTGATCTTTCCCAGTTTTTTTTTTTTTTGAAAACTAGGACATTTTCATCACAGGCCAGGACATGAAAACAGGACATGTATTGGGAAAACAGGACTGTTGGCCACCCAAGCCTTTGGGTGTTTGTGCTTGCGCGCGCGCACGTGCCCAACCCCATATATATATATATATATATATATATATATAGCTATTTTTTTTTGTGTGTGTGTGTGTGTGTGTGTAAAAATGCTAGGCTACTTGCTAGGCTACTTGTGTTGAAGGCCTTTTTTAGCTAATTATCTGACAATACAAGACTTTGTAAATTCCATGATATTTTGGTAGGTGGATAACTTTATTGGACAATTTCCAACATGATAAAGCCAGGACTCCAAAACAGCAAGACTTCAGCCCTCGAAAAATAGTTCTCAAACAAAATGTGTAACTTAAATGAATAGATCACCCCCTAGCGGCGACAATATGTTTCTACAAGACAGCATATCCACTGAACAAAAGTCTTACTGAGTGATTAGACAACAAAAATGTTATGTATTTCAACCTAAATAACGTTTGATTGTGCATTCTAGAAAAAAAAAAGTTATACATATATACATACATTACCTATATTAAATAGGATGCAAGCAAGCTACTAGTTCATTGGTTTGGAGCAATTCTATTTGTTGAAATGTGTCAAAAATTTAAGACAGTATTTTGTGCTCACAATCAAGTTATCAATCACATAAAACTTTTTGTGCTCACAATCAAGTTGGTTATTAATAAATGTATCAAACACATAAACCTTTTACATCAAGTCAAATAATTTGTTCGTATTTGTTCTGTGTTTATTCTTTCATGTGTCCTCCCTTCAGGTCTGCATCAGGAGCTGCATACAAAAATGCAATTACAAAGAATTATAAAAGGCAGAAGAATAATTGTGTGTTATGTTTATCTGTAAACAAATGCATTTACTTCTAGGGAACAGCAACTCTGTCTTTCGTTGGTGACCATAACGGCAAGTTTGGTTCTCCTCTAGTCCTCTATAAGACAGAACACAGTATTCAGTCACCTGATTTTATCTTAATACGATTAAAAACAAGATGAGCCAAACATATAATTCGATAAAAGACTATGACTATTCAACGAAAGCAAAAATGCACTGTTAAGAACACAAAACAGGACGAATCAAATGACAACTTACACATTAAATGGGTTTGTTCTGAAATCTTCTAACCATTCTTGCCAGTCATTCCATTTAAAGAAGTCATTACAGTCCTGGGCCTTGCAGGGACTGTGGACAGTCTGGTACAACCCTTGCCACTGCTCTGTCAGTGTGTTCAGTCGTTTCATAATCTCCCTTATCACTATCCATGCTTTCTGGATGTCATCTGAGGATTCAACTATGGGAAGAAACACTTTTAAGTATAATATAATAATTTAGATGTCTATATGAAGAAGACCAAGTGATGACAACATTAAAGCTGCAGTCCGTAATTTTTCCATCTCTGTTCGAAATCGCGGATTAATTCAATGTTTTAAGGAGAGTGTGCAGGTGTCAGTCACTGCGTCAGTGTGGATACTGGCATTCGGAATCACAGCTAGCGGAATCAGCGCTAGCTTTATAGCCGCTAGGCTACTAGTTATGCTATTTTGTGTCTATGACAAACGCGTATAAATATTATGGACCTGAATTTTGTATAAGTACTAATGTTTTAAATGTATTTTTCATGTATATATGCTTTATGACGTTATTTTCCATTTGATCAAGAACGTAAACTAATGCAGACTCTGTTTGTGTTTAACATTAGTAGCCAGTCAGTTGCTATTGTTGCCAGTCAGATGCGATTGTGTAAAACAAATGTGTATAAAGTTAAAAAATGTAGCAAATTATCATTCAGACACGTTTAGTAAGAGCCGTGTGTGGTGAGTTTCTGCTTGACTCTCTTCATCGTGGCTTTCCCGGTCTGATTCTGCCTCAAACTGGTACTGCAGTTCCACACCATTATTTACATCTGGACCGGAGCTCATGACATGCACGTTTCGCCCGTAAAGGTAATGGGCGTTAACCTTCCGGACAACGTGAGCAACAGTTTAGCCAATCACAACACACCGGCCCAAACTAACCAATCTGTGCCCACTGCCTGTTTCTGGGGGAGGGGTTTCATAGACTCAGGAAGTCGACCGCTCGTTCAGGGGACAGAGGAGAGCGCGGCTGACAATAAAGGTGAAGTTTATGAAAAATAAGACTTTTTTAAAAAGAAAAAACACGAATACATGTTATATTGCACACAATAAACACAATCATGCAAAGAAATAAAGCAGTCAACCCCGTTTAACATCAGCATTGCGTGACTACATTGAATGTGTATTGGGGCTACCTGAAGTTCAGTAACTCCCTAACTGTATGAATTAAGCGAATAAGTGTGCTACTGTTACATAATTGAACCATTGAAATGTCTAGTTCAGCAAAAAAAAGCCGTCTCTGCGTCCATTTTGAACCTCTTCAAAACACAGAGTTCACGCCACCTTTCAAAAGCCCTTGCGATATTTATCCTTGTTTTCGCATGGGTCCGGTTGCAGTCTCTTTTTTTCTCTAGCCACTCCAAAGTCTTTTGCATTTTACAGTGGGTGAATCTGTTGTCACTGGTGATTGTCATTTGAACCTTTCTGGATCTGCCATCCATTTGATAAGTTTAATTATACTGTATCAAGGCTATAAATCTCTATAAATCCCAACTAGCCGAGACTCTTCTTTATGTGTACAGATGTGACGTAATGACTCAATATATCCTACTAGCCGAGACTCTTCTTTATGTGTACAGATGTGACGTAATGACTCAATATATCCTACTAGCCGAGACTTTTTTATGTGTACAGATGTGACATATTGACTCAATATAGTCTACTAGCCGAGACTCTTTATGTGTACAGATGTGACGTAATGACTCAATAGTCTACTAGCCGAGATTCTTTTTTATGTGTACAGATGTGACGTAATGACTCAATATATCCTACTAGCCGAGACTCTTCTTTATGTGTACAGATGTGACGTAATGACTCAATATATCCTACTAGCCGAGACTTTTTTATGTGTACAGATGTGACGTAATGACTCAATATATCCTACTAGCCGAGACTCTTCTTTATGTATACAGATGTGACGTAATGACTCAATATATCCTACTAGCCGAGACTCTTCTTTATGTGTACAGATGTGACGTAATGACTCAATATATCCTACTAGCCGAGACTCTTCTTTATGTGTACAGATGTGACGTAATGACTCAATATATCCTACTAGCCGAGACTCTTCTTTATGTGTACAGATGTGACGTAATGACTCAATATATCCTACTAGCCGAGACTTTTTTATGTGTACAGATGTGACATATTGACTCAATATAGTCTACTAGCCGAGACTCTTTATGTGTACAGACGTTACGTAATGACTCAATATATCCTACTAGCCAAGACTCTTCTTTATGTGTACAGATGTGACGTAATGACTCTATATATCCTACTACTGTAGCTGAGACTCGTCTTTATGTACAGATGTGACGTAATGACTTAATATATCCTACTAGCCGAGACTCTTCTTTATGTGTACAGATGTGACGTAATGACTCTATATATCCTACTACTGTAGCTGAGACTCTTCTTTATGTGTACAGATGTGACGTAATGATTCAATAGCCTACTAGTCAAGACTCTTCTTTATGTGTACAGATGTGACGTAATGACTCTATATATCCTACTACTGTAGCTGAGACTCGTCTTTATGTACAGATGTGACGTAATGACTTAATATATCCTACTAGCCGAGACTCTTCTTTATGTGTACAGATGTGACGTAATGACTCTATATAGCCTACTACTGTAGCTGAGACTCGTCTTTATGTACAGATGTGACGTAATGACTCAATATATCCTACTAGCCGAGACTCTTCTTTATGTGTACAGATGTGACGTAATGATTAAATATATCCTACTAGTCAAGACTCTTCTTTATGTGTACAGATGTGACGTAATGACTCTATATATCCTACTACTGTAGCTGAGACTCTTCTTTATGTACAGATGTGACGTAATGACTCAATATATCCTACTATCCGAGACTCTTTTTTATGTGTACAGATGTGACGTAATGACTCAATAGTCTGCTAGTCGAGACTCTTCTTTATGTATACAGATGTGACGTAATGACTCAATATAGCCTACTAGTCAAGACTCTTCTTTATGTGTACAGATGTGACGTAATGACTCTATATAGCCTACTACTGTAGCTGAGACTCGTCTTTATGTACAGATGTGACGTAATGACTCAATATATCCTACTAGCCGAGACTCTTCTTTATGTGTTCAGATGTGACGTAATGATTAAATATATCCTACTAGTCAAGACTCTTCTTTATGTGTACAGATGTGACGTAATGACTCTATATATCCTACTACTAATTGGGGGGGGGGGGGGGGGGGGGGGTCATAAATCAACCCCATGGTGGAATCTAAGTGATCAATGGCTTAGAACGTTCCAATTCAGCCTATTGTAAAGGTTCCGCCAGTAATGGGCATTCATTGACGTGAGCAATGACGTACATCCAAATGAACAAGACAGAGGGAAGTTAGTGAGTGAAGGTCATGACAACTGGAACGCAGCCTAGTTCACTCCAAGAGGGTAATCCATCATGCCTCCCTGGGGGCCGCCATTGGTTAGCAAGCCATCACCTGCTGTTAGCATTCCATTGAATCCCATTCATTTTGGCATCACTTTGACAGTGAATAACTTTACATCTGAGTCGTTTAAAGACTCCATTTCGAAAGAAACACAATAATGTATAGGCTCCATGTATAGGCTCCAATAATGTATAGGCACAATAATATGTAGGCTCCATTACCTTGTATCTTAAGTTATGACCTCAAAGAAGCAGTTTTTGTAAAATTAGGCCACGCGACTCTGTCACAGTAGAGATATTACCGTACAGACTGCAGGAGAAGGTTGCAGGCAATCGGGGGGACCTGGAGGCATAAAGTCCGATAAAGTCAGGGAGAAGCCCATAGAGAGTCATACAGTTGCTCCTGCTGCTAGCTCATGCAACATGACATCACGACTATTGCGTAAACATACACGCCACTTTCGAGTCAAGTGGCGTGTTATCTCTACGCATTTTGAGCTATCCGCGTGTATGTCTACGCCATTAACGTCTGCGTCATGGACATTTAATATCAAGATTTGGACATGGACGTCAGGACATTTAATATCAAGATTTGGACATGGACGTCAGGACATTTAATATCAAGATTTGTTTGCCTATATTACGGACCGGCGTACTGTCTAGCCAGCGGGAAGGACATAAAACCCAGCTATAGCCACACGATGTTGGCTATTGTAAACAAGTCAAACATCTATACTGATGGTGAACTGCACTTCCATGGCTGGGTTAGTTTTAACTCCTTTTCATTGTTCAATGTATGTTAGAACAATGTAAATCACTAGAATTACTGCTGCTACTACCCAAGATGTAAATGTTTTCTCTAGTTATGGACCTAAATATTATTACCACAATGCGCGCACAACTGCAGTGACGTAACCGTGACTTTTATTCCAATTCGGTGTTTATGTCACAATAGAGAAGAAAAGACGATCGCAAATTCGGTTTCATGTCAACTTTAATATAGAAGTGAGTAGAGCACAACCTAATGGTTGGTTTGTAACAAACAGGGTTTGAAAGTTTCAATACATTCTAGCATGACAAAACTTACTGTTTTATCAACACTATATAGAGAAAAAAAATAGGCTAAGTAAAAATGTAGGCTACACATCAATGGAGGATACTTCTGAACATTTATTTAACCATAGGAAGTAAATTTCCTGCTAAATTCTCTGTTTTTAGTGTTTTAAACGTGGCAGATCTGCTATTATTTTAATCTCCAATCTGTTATTTCAATGTTCAGACATTATTATTTCAAGAAATGATGTGAAAATTGGTTTCCACAGGCCCAGTTCCATTTCAGATTTACCAACTGATTTCTGAATTAGTTGAGTTAGTTTTGCCTTCATGAAAAAAAAAAAAAGTTATACTGGGGGATTGTTTGACGAATGTTCTAAGGTATGTGATTATTTTCCAGTAAACACAGAGTTACAAGTCTGGTGACCGCATTACAGTTCCATATTACTTCACCAAATTATTTCAGTTGTTTCAAAGGTCTTTAAAGCCTACAAAGACACTGACAAAGCAAACAAATATGACACACAATAGGATAAAAATGGCAAATGTTCATGCTTGTGTCCTCTAAAATGATGAAACATATAATATAGCAAACATGCATTTCAAATAGTCTTTCTAGAAGAAGCGGTCCAAAATATTAATTACTCATTCTGTAGAGAACTTTTGTCAAATCAAATTTCCCCTTAATTGTGACTGTAGCCAAACAATCCTGATCTGATATAAGCATTTTCCTAATGTTATTTATTATTGTTTATTGTAATATGTTATGCCATCTCGCAATAAAAGAGATCAACAAAAACATATCTATCAAAAGAGATAAATTCTCTCTTTTTTTTAATTGAATGATCAAATTGGTCTTATCAGTTTAAATCTCAGCAAATTCTTATAGCATAATTTAAGTAAAACTGCAACTGTATATCTGTAGTTATATATCAGTAAACAATAATTTAATTTTGTGAACATACCACCCACTTTTGTCGATTGTGTTGATTCATCTTCAGAACAGAAAGCTTTCAGACAAACTTTATTGTTAATGTAAATAATTTTCAGTAATAATAATAAAAAAACATAATTACAAAATTAAAAGTTAAAACCTGTCTCAGCTTTAAAAAGTTGATAAATATTTTGTGGTTATCAGTTGTATAAATAATATAGTTTGTTGGATTATATGTAGTTCAGTCATGAAACTGTAGATGGCGCAGGTATGTCTTTTACATACATCCTGCTAGCAATCACATCACATGGCACAAGCTGATTGGCCTCTGCTGATTCTGCAGCCAATGAGATTGCTTGCTCAACCTTTAAATGGTCAGGTTCAGTGTTTGCTGTTCCTCTGAAACACTCCACCTCCCCTGACTCCACATGTCTTGATCTGCGACAGGATTTATGTACGTCTATTCATGCAGCAGCATATTTTACATGCTCACAGCAGCATTCAGTAATGAAATTGGTGGTAGCAAGTCCATATTTGCCCTGCAGCAGAGTGTGTCACAGATCTATAATTGTAGAGTGGGAAATAAATAAACCTAAAAACTTGTAATTTCTTTTTTTTATTATTTGGTATGTTTTGAGTTAATGAAATATATGAAGATTGTTAAAATACATTCAAAAATCTGTTTAATAATTACAAAGACAGCACTGTATTTACATAGACTTATAAGGTTTCTTATTTCACAGAGTATCATACAAAAGAAAACATAATAAACATATTCAGACAAAATTAAGTAGAAATAATATAAAGTGAACAGTGAATAATTCCTTGGGGTTGTACGCCACACTTTATCGCCATGATGTCTCTCTTGATGACAGGACTGCAACACACACACAAAATGGGAATGAGGTTCCGGGCTTCATGGAAGATGATTGGAAAATATGTTTTTAAATACAACTGGTGACGGAAATGTTTCAATTTCTTTCTACAAAACACACTTGTGCCAGACAGGAAACATGGAGCAAAGCACACTGCTAGCTCATGATTCACGTGAGCCTACATGAAAGAACCCCAAGGCAGAGCAGGTTTCAGCAAAATGAGAAAGTGGTAATTTTTGTTTTGTAGTAGCTTGATGCAGCAAGACAGAGGCTTGCTATCTGATTAGGAAACCCCAGAAGACAAAGTGAACATGCTGTTTTGTGTTCTTGCTAAAAAAAAAATAATAATAACATAATAAAAAATATAAATGTCCCCAATCTGTCTTTTTGGCCGTATACTCAGAAAAATGCCCGTTACAGTGCATTTGACAACACACAGAGCCACCAGAGAGAAGAGGAGTTGTGCAGTTCTGAGAAGCAGGAAGAGGTAGAGGTGGACAAGCAGAAGACTTAGGCCAGCAGAGGGCAGTGGTGTGCAAGCTGTGTGTCACACATACACACCCTCAGGATGTAGACTGGAGACAAGCGGATTCTGGAGGCTGCGTGGGTTCCCTAGGATTTGCTTGGCAGTGGTGCGAGGGTTAAACTCCAAGATGGAGGAATTTGAATCTGTCATAAACACAGTTATTTAGCAGTTATTTAGTTATGTATAGTTAGTTTTCTTCTGAAACCAACATATAGAATTTGTTTTCTTTTGTATAGTAGAAAAGTCCCATTTGGTGGCTTATGAAAAGTGCTTGTAACTTTACACACCTTCATCACTCTGTCCATCAGGCTTGTGGAGAGCAAAATCGATCTCTTCGGTTTGCTGATTGGATTGTGCTGGAGTGACTCCTGTTTGGAGGATAAATTGCTGCAGGTTACACTGGCGTAGCTCCTTGTTCAGGTCATCCATTTCCTTGGTTTTAGCCTACAGGGGAACATAAGAGAGATTTAGTGTTGGGTTGGAGGGAAAAAGTTGAAGCAGTGACTTTGAAACCTCAATGATCCTTTATCACATATAGTTCTCTTTTCTTGAAATGAAAGGCCCACACAGACTTAACTTCTACAGTGAGGTCTAATGGCCAAGCTATGTAATAACAGTTAAATAAATCCACAAACTCGCTCTTTTTTTATTTCAACCATCCAAGGTGTGACTAGTAGCTTATTGTTGGTAATAACAACAACCTGTAGGAAAAATGAATATAGCACTGCCCTTGCAGAAGGGAGTGAGAAAACAAGTTAAGTAGTGTGTATGGAGCCCTGAGGTTCAGTTAGTCATGATGAGAACACACAACATGCTTTTGTGTGTCTACATTTAATGTGCCGGTGTGATGCATCAACTAGAACAAAGAGGTTTTATGTAAAGGATACTGTACAGTCAGCAAGTCATTACCATTAACTAAACCCCAACAGGGTGTTTGGGACCCCCATATACGTGAATATGAAATGTTGAGTTGAAATTACTTTATAATCCTACCTGTACATGATCTTAAAAAGCTTCCACTGATAAAAATCTACAACATAATCAAGCTAGCAACAAAACATTACAGTAATATTAACACTTTGGTCCACTGATGTCATTTTCAGTACAATCAATAAATGAGATAAAAACAAGAAACAAGAGAGGCCGAGTCAGATGTGATACGAGAGACATGAGTGTTGCAAATATAGATGTAGTCAGATTAGATGCCATGTTGAATTTAACGGATGAAAATGAGGCTGTGAGGGATTCACTTACAGCACTGTATAAAGGTCCTAGATCAAGTCATTTTCACAACTCATAACTATCAATAATGGGTTTAAAGAGTTTTGTCAATTGAAAGTTTTTTTTTTTTGGAAAGATGTTTTGTCATCTGACCAATCGGTATGTTGTTAGACCACAGTGAAATCCACTGAATGCACTTTATCCCTCACAGCTTTGTTCTCATTCTTGTCAAAACTTAAATATGGCACTACCCTGATTAAGGTCTACACAGTGTTACAGAATATCAGACCACCAAATGCCAAGACTGACCAATCAGGATCAAGTATTTGCATTTGCATACTGTCAGGTAATACATTTAATGAAAAACTGTTACTTCTGTGGCTGTATACTGCTAAAAACAGATGTTCTAAGTAGTATAAATATGTGCATTTATGAAATCTGGGCATACTATATATCTGCTACTCTAGATCTGCACCCGTGGCTTCATGCGATAGTAAAGTGGCCATTGAATGCACACTCCAGAATCTCTGCAGAAGTTGTAAGTCATCCGGAGAGATTTTAACTACTGTTTTGCAAATACTATAGTTGGTGCAATATACACTACGCACTATGTACTCAATCGTATAGTGAGTGAGTATTCATTTTACAAGGTTATTTTGTCACCCAGAAACAGTCTGATAGCCCCTCCCTCGTCTTCGGTATGTGATTACTGTAAAGCTGTCACAATTGAGTGCAATACTGTGACTATTTGAGTGAACACACTAATCACTATTTAGACTACAAAATGGTATAGAATAGTGCATAGTACATAAATTGGAACACATCTTTGGACATACTACTCTTTTCCCGTTTTTCTCATTCTATGTATTAGGAAAGTATGCATTCCTGGATGCAGCTTTTAAAGTACTAAAGTCTCCAAATAATGCCAGTGAGCCCATGCAATATTGTCCCATAATAATACAAGGATGCATTGATTGGATTATGCATTTTTAAGTGATTTATATCAACACTATCTCGCGCCCAGTTCGTACGAATACGACGAATGAGTAAAAAATGTTTAATTCGTACGACCTCACTCGAACGAATTTTGTACAATTTGTCTAAACCCACGTGACGGTTAAGTTTAGGGGCGGGGTAAGGGTTAGGTCATTCAGACGAATTCATACGAATTGGCCAATTCGTAAAATATGTACGTTTTAGCAAAATCGTACTAATTCGTACGAGTGAGGTTGTATGAATTGTTACGAATTAGCCACTTTTTAATCATTCGTCGAATTCGTACGACTTGGTCGTGAGATCGGGTTGTTTATACATGAAAATAAATAAATAAATGAGAATTAGAAACGTAACGTCTCGTGGAACAGATATGACGAGTGTGTAGCATTAGTGATAAAAACAAAAATGCACACCTGCAGTTGTTCATCTGCCAGCCTTAACAACTTCTCTGTCTCTTCAACTGATGCCTGCAGTTCAGCCCCCTGACGCTGATGGTTGTCCAGTTGTTCTTTAGCTATAAGAACAGATTCTTCAACACTGGGTCTGGCTTGAAGCATACCATTTCTCTTGCTTTCAATAAGCAGCTGAATATCTCGCTCTAGCAGCTCAGATTGGCTGTCTGTGTCATGCAGCCTTTGATTGTGTTTGTCTAGGGATAAATGGAGTTCATTTTTTTTCCATAGCATGTCCTTTTCTTTTTGAACTTCAGACTGAAATTCATTTTCCCAGTACGTCGCATGAGCCAGCTCATCCTCGTTCCGCTTAAAAAACCGCTGTAGGTGGTCCATTTCCTCAAGGAGGTCAGGGGAAAGGTTTGGAGGAGGAGACTGCTCCCAAACGGCCGCCTCCCTCTCTAGAGCCTCCAGCTGTCCCTGCAGAGACTGTAGCTGCCCCTGTTGTCGTAGGATCTGCTGATAGAGCGCATCTTTGGATGGACCAGCTTGAGCAAGAGACGAGGGTGGAGATGGGGACACCCCTCGCGCTTGGGAGTCTTTGGGTGGTTTTTCAACATGTTTTGGAAGAGTTCGGGGTGACGTGGAGGGCCCGAGATTGAAAGTAAGAGCTTTTTTTGGCTCCTTGTGTTTGAGGGGCACTGGATCCGGGTGTCTGGGTAATTGCGGGGCTCGACTTTGCTCTGAGGCTTCACTGGTCGTGGGACCAGTGCGCCGTAGGATGAATTGCACTTCATTGCCCAACTGACCCAGTTTAGCCAGGGACTCCAATGGGCGTTCATTGGCCACAAGCTGCCGTTCTTTATCCCGTAGTTTCTGGATGAGAACATACCGACCTGTTTGCCCTGAAAAAGATCAAATGTAAATGCATTAGTTGCTCAATGAGGAAGAAAAATGGAGAAAGAGAGAGATATTTAATAACTTACCTATAGCCTGGGCAAGAGCAATAACTACATCCTGACAAGATGTATCTTCTGATAGGCCGCAAACGACACGTGGAATGCCATCCACCCACACTTTCAGCTCCATGACTGTGAGGGAGTCAACGGAGCTTCTCTACATCCCAATGCTCTGCTGAACAGATTGTGAAGAACAATTACTTAAAATACAGAGAATAACTACACTTAAAAACAACAAAGGTTGCTTTAAAGCAGCTCTTTAGAAACATCCGAGGCATAATATATTTATTGTTTGTAAAGTTAAAAAAAATTTCAGATGGTAATGTAAATACAGATATGAACAACCAGGCACTGATTTCTGTGTTGTTAAAATGTATACTAATCAAGGGAGAATGTACAGTAGAAAAATGGGTTTGGATGTGAAATGTCCTTTAATATTCTTTATATCAGGATATCAGGAGTCAGCTTTACCTTTTAAAGGGATACTCCACTTTTTTTGTGGAAATAGGCTCATTTTACCACTCCCCCAGACTTAAACAGTTGGGTTTTACCATTTTCGAATCCATTCAGCCGATTTTCTGATATTTAGAAGAATATCAGTTTCTCGTCTCACTGACTTCCATAGTACTGTATATTTTTTCCTACTATGGAAGTCATTGAGACCAGAAACTGTCTGGTTACTGATATTCTTCTGAATATCAGAAAATCATCTGAATAGATTCGAAAACTGTAAAACCCAACTGTTTAACTCTGGGGGAGTGGTAACATGAGCCTATTTCCAAAAAAAAGTGGAGTATCCCTTTAAGTGATATGGATGAGATTTTACACGTATTGTGTTAAAGGGAAAGTACTTTATGAATGAGTGTTTATGTTGTTATGTGAATAAATGTCTAGAAAATTAAAAACCAGCCTTTAAAGTAATTGTGTCCTCTTCAGAAGGTTTGGATCAACCCCTTGATTCATTTGGATTACTTTTACACTGTCTTACATTTTGAAGTGTCAAAGTTTTGGTTGCATGGACGTGTTTTGAAGATGAACAAGCTTATTTGTGTGGAACAACTTGGGTGATTAAATGATGACAGAATATTCATTTTTGGGTAAACTAACCTTTTAAGCAGATTAAATTTAAGGACAATTCAGCAAAAAATGATCCTTTGTTATTTTTAAAAACGAAGTGGCGAAGCAGCCCAGGTCACACTTTAAACTGGGAGCTTTCCAGATTCTGTTACATTTCCTTTCCTTCAGAATTGCAATTGTAGTTAAATGTAATAGATTAAACTAACTAAACTCACCAAAACTATAACAATGATATATATATATATATATATATATATATATATATATATATATATATATATATATATAAAGATGATAGATAGATAGATGGATAGATAGATAGATAGAAGATAGATAGATAGATAGAAGACATAAAAAAAGCTTTCGAGTGCAAGGCTTTTTGATGCAACCGAGCAAAGTGCTTCAATACCCTAGAGTATGATCTGAAAAAAATAAAATAAAAAATAAAATAATCAATCCTATTTTGAAACACAGATGTTTTCTTTGCTTCTGCCAAATGAACAGGTTAAGACATTGGATCTCTTGAAAACTGTCTGCTCTGTGAGGTGAGTTAGCATGTGTCTCATGTCCCTCAACCTGCACATAGCGCTTGACTCCTGAGGCAATCATTAACCAACCTTCACATTCCTGTAACCCTTGAAACTGTGCTCACATGCTCAAAAAATGTGTGTACATACTCACACAGTCACAACACTTCTGCCTGTCACACTAGATCATTCATTTGACAAAATGGCAGTAACCTTAAGAGATGCAGGATGAAGTTAAAACAAATAGTCTGACTTTTAGTCTCCCCACAGAACATGGCTCAGGTTTCGTAGCTTGTATTTCATAATGCTATATTGTAAAAGTGGTGTGATGTCTTTGAATTGATTGTCACGCCTCTGTTAAATATTACAACATTTAACAGAGGCGTGACAATTAACTTATTTTAGCAAAATGACCTTCCCAGATTTTAACCTTAATTAAACGTAAATCTGGAACATTTTGTTTTTATAGGAGTCATAGCTTAACACATTGAATTTGATATTAGTTTACCATAGCCTAAAATTGTCAGATTTATTTTTCCGGTAAATGTCTTCCAGACCATATCTGTAAGTAAAATTGCTCAACGATGCAACCAATATAATTTATTGGCAATTTGGTGGGTAATTCAGATGAATTTGTACAGTCTCATTTGTATGTTTGCGTACAATTTAGTTACAGTAACCATGAAACCAAAATTGACAGTTCAAATAAAGTTCTGTCGAACATTTTTTTTTTCTTGTTCGAGAAGCAATTCACTTGGATATGTGTCACAATAGGGAAGAAAAGACAATTTCAATAGGTTCGCAATTTCACTATTGATGGTTAGGTTCACTTTGTAAAATATAGTTTTATCATGAGATCAGGTTGTGTGCAACTGCAGAGCTGCAGTGCAGTTGAATGACTAAGAAGGCAGGGTCTCGAGACCCTCTTGAGGCTCATGTGCAAGACGCTGAAAAAGCAGCAAGAGACACCGCCACAGTCAGAGCATGTTTAAATCTATAAAACACATTCTGAACCAGCCTTTATAACTATAAACGGCACAGAGCAATTACGACTTCTTCATCAGAACTTTATGACTGGCCCAGAGCTGTGTGTGAAATCCCCATTGCATGTGTCATTGTGAAAACATTTAATTTTCTGAAAGGCTGGTGTTAATTTGTACCGGTGACAGCCATGTCACAATACAACTAAAAAGCTGGGTGGTGTAATAATCATAATGCATAGTTCTGGTTTTATTACTGCTAAGGACTGCTGATTCATCAAGCATAAACTTCCATCCTTAAAATGTCGTCCCTGGAAGGGATTGGAATAATCGAGAGTGAGGAGTTAGGGTGGAGAAGGGATGCTGGAAAACAGTCGTTGAACTGGATCAAGTTGGCTCTATACTGTATATGCTCTCGCGCTGATTAGATTATCTGAATGTGATCCTTCCGAAAATATCATTAAAAAACGTTTTCAAAATTCACAATTGAGGTATGATGATCTCTAAATTATGTTGTAAAGCAAAAAGTGTAAATCTCTACAAGCAATGTTACCCACATATCTTGTTTTACTCATAAATCCAAAACAGCTATTGTAAAAAAAAACGCTCTGTACACGTAAAGTGGAACATGTTTTGTTCAAACAGCGCAACAAGACCTCTAATTCACTAGAATAAGAAATACAAGAAAAAGTAAATAATAATAACATAATATTATTCAATGTATGTTTTAAACCTATTAAAGTCAGCAAACATTGTGTACAGCTTCCTCGTCTGTAGCAGATCTGATGATGCGTGTGTAATCACACACCGTCCACCTCCGTCAGCAGACCTGCAGTAGATCCTGGTCTCTGTTGTGCCTATAGTGTCTTTTAAACTAATCCACCATGAAGTGTGGAGACCCATGCAATCTGCCTACTTTTTGCCTAGACATTCCATCCCTGAAATTTAAGACCATAAACCCTAAACCAGTATCATGAGCCAGAACATCAAAGATTCAGTAGCTCTAACTGACTCAGCGAACTCAGTAATATTATGTAAATATCTATTAATCTAGTAATGAAGTTCACCTAGTTCACCTAAAAAAATGTGTCATCAATTTACTCAGCCTCAAGTTGTTCCAAACTAGTATGAATTTCTTTCTTCTGCTGAAAACAAAATAAGATATTTTGAAGACTGTCGGTAACCAAACAGTTGATGGGCCGGCCCAATTGACTTTCATAGTATTTTTATATTTTGTAAGCCGATGGGGCCCATATTCTTCAAAATCTTTTTGGTATGTCAGAGGAAATGTTTTACATTTTTGGGTGAACTATTTTTAAGACTCTAACTACCTTTAAAACAAGCTGGAAGTTAAATTACTAACAAAACTTTTACAGTGTTTCCTCTACAGAAAAGTCAGAATCGTCAGTTGTTTAAATATGGTGTCTTTGAAGGTGTGAAGCTCAGATATGCTTGGGAAAACCATCCCTTTTCTCATGTTTCCCTGTCAACATGGGCTTTGAAGAGCACCAAGGAGGGCACTCACTACCAGAAACATATGGCAAACTAGAAATACAGGTTTCAGGCTCTTTCTCCCGTCTGATTAAGACAGATAATCCATTGTGGTCATAAGACCTCTGCATGTCTGACAGCTGAATGACCTATAGGGAACGCTCTGTTTTTGACATGAAATGTCATCTGATAGTTCACCTGCACTAAATGAGAGACTGTATGTTGATAGCATTCTCACTCAGTGAACAAAGAGAACCAAGAAAAAAGTTAAAACTGTCCGAATTCCATTTGTTATGTGAACCAGCCAGAAGCAGTCTCAGGGATGTGTCTCACAGGCATTAGGTTTCTTGTGTTAAAGGGGTGAAACTGGCCTGCTTACGTAGATCAGCATATCTAAACCTTCCCCATTGTGTGCAGAAGGAGTGTACTCCCTCTCTCTCATGTGAGTTCATTGACAACTGCAAGTAAATAGTGTCTCCAAACAATGTACGATACCTTTGGTATGCAGCATTACAGGTGCATCTACCTCACTTTTTCTGCTTAAGAATTCCAGATGGATTTTATATAGAGAAGGACTATTCTTAACAGAACTCTGTGGTTAAAAAAGGAAACCGTAGTAACAGGTTAAAGTAAAAGATTGTGTGAGATTGTCTCATCAATAATGCTCAAGTACCTCCAAACTAAAAGTGTGTTGCTTTTAGCATTATCATTAAAACACATTGTTTTTGAATGCTTTGCTTGTGATTAGTCAATAGACTCATTTTTAATTGAATTGTGTTGAAAATCTCTGATTTACTGACATTTCCACAAATAATTACCTCAAAGTTACTTTATTGGGAGTAGTCCTCTCTTTCAAACCATCCTCAGAGTGAGACGTCTACTCTAAATTTACGACATGATTCGTAGCCTTGAGCTGTAGGAACATAAATCAGATAGACTGCTCTTTCTTTTTTTTCACACACTGATTTCATCACTAATGCTTTTCAAACTTGTTTTAAGATCCATAATTTAAACTGCATCAATCGGAATAGGTCAGATAAATGAAATCAACCATTTGCCCTTACAAAGTTTGCAAACAGCAGTAGATGTGACTTTGTAGTTTGGTTTGCATATCCAAATATAGTGACATCATTTTGTCAGGTGATTGGAATGCAGAAGAATTTAAATGAAAATGTATGTGATCAGATATTTCCTTAAGTATTTTGAGGAAAGAATGTGGAGAAGAATCTACTCATGTAGATGTTGAATGAATGAATTAATCTCCAATATGCACACGAAATAAGCATATTGCAAAGGCAAATGACAGTAGATCCTGTCGAAAAAAAAGTATCAAAAAAGAGAAGTGATTGTTTTTAATCTAGGCTGATTGGCAACTTTACTTATGAAATTGAACTTCAAATTTTCAAAAAGTCCATAAAAAGATACATTATGGGCTTGTTTTGTATTTTTTATGATGTTACATTTTCAAGGAACAGTTAGCCTAGGCTAATCAACAGAAGAACTTCATCGAAGAAATATCATTAGATACATCATAATATCCAGATGGTTAAACAAACAGATCCTTAATCAAATCACAAATACAAACTCTACGAAGTGGCATACAGAAAGACCCAAAGGGCCTGAGCACAGCAGTTTTCACTGAGAAAAGCATATTGGACAATCCACACAAGCGAAATACATTATATGCATTAGCCAAGGACAATACAGAGTTCAACCATTCTAACTAATTACCTTCAGGCATTTTTCCCTTTTCACTAATAAAAAAACTTTTCTTCCAACAAAACCTCGTAACCTCATTGAGTTTTTCAGGTAACAGACTGCTTCCAAACAGAACATGTTTACCCATTCTCTCTGTCCCTGGTTTCTGTAAATTATTTTCATTTCCTTGTTACTGATTAAAATCAATGACATAACCCAAAAACAATTTCGGTGAACCACTTTCCTTTCCAGGCAGGATGCTAACGCTTGTGTAAATTTTGGCACATTTTATTGTCAAGTCTGTAGACTTACTAGACAAACCTGCTGGTCAGAGGGAAATCTATATTTACCTTAGAGTTGAATGCTTGCTTCTGTGTGTCCCCCTTCCTGGTTACCATGATGAATAAATTTCAAAAAGTACCGTCCTCATACGCGTCTAAGGTAAAAGAGTTAACCTGCATAGACTTAACCTGTAACGCAGATGTAAGAGTCCAACAGGTGTTGTTCTTTATCTGTATCTATAGGAGCAGGATTAATGGCGCACTACTCGTTTCACCTCTTGAAAGTGACTCGCTCTTTCCGCACTCTCCAATGCTGACACATACCACAGCCTTCCGATGCTCCTCCCCCTCCACAGGTAACAGTGCTCTCATTATCTCTCTCTCTCTTTGTATTTCTCTGTACTTCTCATTCTCCCAGTCTTAAAGGTGCAATGTGTTAAAATGTTGAGTATCTATTAACAGGAATGCAATATGACATCCATAACTATGTTTTCGGTGGTGTATAAAGAACTTAATAAACCGTAATATTTTTATTACCTTACAATGAGACATTTAAATGCTGACCTTCATAGAAGGGGGTGTTGTATATTCTACGCAGTTATGTATATTCTATGAAGGTCGACATATTGTGACTTCATGTTTCTACCGTAGCCGAACGCAAACAAACATCGCTAAAGAGCGCGTTTCGTCCCTACCTTGAAAGAGAAGCCACAGAAACCTAGAAGCTAGCCATAAACAAGATGAGTAGTGACTTTCCCCTTGTTAGTGGTGTAAAATATGTAGTTGGATTGTTTCATGTAACTTAGTTCTTCTCCCTCGCTGTGTTATGTCTTTGTTATGAGGGGATAAATGTGCTGGTTATACGTTCGTGAGACAGCTGATTAGGACTCTTGTCATTGACCGTAAACCAGTAACGTTACAAGAGTCACCAACCCGTCGATTGTTGTTGACAAGTCGATCTTGGAAGCAAGTCGATTGCGTAAAGTTTTCAAAATTAGAGAAAAAAGCCTTTGGTGTGTATTTAATGGGTGCCTAGGAGATGCGGAGGCGCATGCACTGTTACAATCATGGTATTTTTACCGCAAGCACCTTTGGGCTCATGCGGACGCGTCAAGTTTAAACAAGGCTTTACGCTTTAACCAGCTCAGCCACAGTAACAGCTCATATTTAGCCAGCTAAACTTTTACTACCCTGTTAGAAAAATATATAGTTGCATAATTTCATGTCGTTCTTCTCCCTCACTTTATTATGGGTTTGCTATGTGGGGAGAAATGTGCTCGTTACATTTTTGAGACAATCATCTGATTACTATTATTATATTATATATTTTAAACCTTGATCTTCACCTGACTATGGCTTTATAAACTTTATCCATGATGTGTTTTGTAATGGACTGTGGTACTGAAACAGTGACAATTTTACACACTCTTGGCTTACTCTGGCTATACTCTGCTGTCTCAGGCATATGTTTGTCCGTTTTAGCCACCGTAGCTTCTTCAAAAAGGAGGGGTAAACAGTGGGTTGAGCCCTTAGTGCAAAACCGCTAGATGTCACTGAAAACCACAAAGTGCACCTCTAACTTGGTTTGTAAAACTGGCAACGTTTATAAAATATATATTTTTTTCTGTTGCCTGTCATTGTATTTATGTGACATAGTTGTGGGCATTGTGTTCCTGTAAAAATCAAATGATTTGGCTTCCTCTATAAACTGAATAACTTCCTCCTTATAACTTAACAGATTATACCTGCCTGTAAAAAAGTGTAAATGTTCTAACAATAGGATGTGGGCAGTTACCGGGCCATTGCTAAGTTGTTTAGAGTTTTTTGTGCATTGCTATGCAGTTGCTAAAATGTGAATGTTTCTCGAATGTTTTGGATTGTATCTTAAGCTGAATATTTTCCCACCTTTTCATTTTAAAACTGGGGATCATTAATCTGCAAGCAGCAACAAATATTAGTAAAACAACAAAACATTGACATTCACATTTTCTTTAAAAAAAAACATTGTTTCCCACGCAAAGACTGCTTCCATCATTTTAAGATGTTGTTACGGATGGAATCAGGTAGTCCTCGGGGATGGTTTCTGTGGGAGAAGAAGTGACCGGTTCAATGGAGGGCTTCAACAGTGACGCATGAAAAGATGGTGAAATCCTGTATTATGGAGGAAGGTCAAGCCTGTAGGTGACTTTGTTCAGCTGCCTCTGCACGATGAAAGGACCGATGTATCGAGGACTCAGCTTACGACAGGGCAGGCAGAGGCAGATGTCCCTGTCGAAAGCCACACCTCTAGTCCAGGCTAGTACTACTGAGGTTCAACATGACGATAATCCGCTTGGTCATTGTGCCTCCGCACTGCCTGCTGGAGGTGCATGTGAGCCGAGTCCCATACCCTTTCACTCTGATGGAACCAGTAATCGACAGCTGGAACCTCAGAGGGCTCATCCGACCAAGGGAAGAGTGGAGGTTGATAACCCAGGACACACTGAAAGAGGGTGAGCCCAGTGGTGGATTGCCGAAGGGAATTCTGGGTGTACGCCGCCCAGGGAAGGAACCGGCTCCAGGCAATAGGTCCTATAGATATCGTCTGGTCTCCTGGATCTTTCGCTCAGTCTGTCCGTTTGTTTGAGGGTGGTATCCAGAAGATAAGCTGACAGTAACCCCGAAGAGTCTGAAGAAGGCTTGCCAAACCCTTCAAATGAACTGTGGACCTCTGTCCGACACTATGTCCTCACGGATGCCAAAGTTTCAAAACACATGATAGAAGAGGGCCTCTGGGCCTCAAACACAGTTGGAAGTCCAGGAAATGGGATCAGCTTGCAAGCCTTCGAAAAGCGATCCACAACGACGGGGACTCAAGTGTAGTTACTGGATCTGGGAAAGTCTGTCATGAAATCAATTCCAAGGTGGGACCACGGTCGTTGTGGGATAGGAAGTGGCACGAGCTTGCCCTCCGGGAGTCTTCTGGGGAAGTTGGTGAAGTATCCCCGAACATATCTGGAAACATCCCGTGAGGATAGGTTCTGGTAATGAATCTTTGGTTGAAGCGTGATGAGCCGTTAAAGATCCTTCACGGCAGAGGGCAGGGGCCAGTTCCGGATAGTTTCCACCTTAATCTAGTCCATCTGCACTCCCTGTTGGTGTAGGGTATAGCCCAGAAATTACACAGTGGTGGTGTGAAACTCCCATTTCTCCAGTTTCAGGTACAGTTTATGAGCTCCCAGTTTCTCAAAAACTAGAGTGACATGGCGCTGATGCTCAGCAAGAGATGAGGAGTAGATGAGAATATCGTCGATATAGACAACCACAAATTTGTTGAGATACTCTCGGAAGTCTTCATTCATGTGACTCTGGAAGATAGCTGGGGCGTTGGACAGTCCGAAGGGCATGACTCGATACTCATAGTGACCTGAGGGCCGAATGCCGTGACGAATGCCGTCTTCCATTCATCACCTCGTTGAGTGTGAATCAAGAACTTGAAAAGATGCGGGCTCAACGCAGCTTCCAGGTAGGCAGCAGGTAGGTAGGTAGCAGGTAGGTAGGTAGGTAGCAAGCGTTATAGTCTGTAGTTTCATGTAGAGACGATACCACACGATGAGTGTGTGAAGAGGAGTTGAATAAATAGGGAAGTGAACTGATGAGGGTGAGTGTGATTAAAATCAGGGGACTGTGAACAAGTGGGAGGAGTGAGTGAAGCTGGTGGAATTCTGACAGATGTAGTGTGCTACATTCAGTGTCTTGCTATGTAGGTTCTAAGGTCTTCTAAGTGTTTTTTAACATGTTGCTGTAAGGTTGATAAGGTGTGTTGGGTGGTTGCTAGGCAATTGCTTACCAGCCTAAGTCAAAAAAGCCCAACCCTGTAGTATTTTTTTAATAATCTGAAATGGATCAGGAAATCTAAATGTAAAACTCATTTGTGCTGCGGAAACCATTTTGGCCAATTTAATGCATTCTTACTAAATAAAGGTATTATTAAAATAATAAAAAAATATTCTACAGACCCCAAACTTTTTTGAACTTATGCAAAAAAAAGTTAAAACCCCAAATCTATAATCCTAAGCATGAGTGAAAAGACGATGTTTTAAACACTTGTTGCTCTACATGACCATTAAAGGGTTAGTTCACCCAAAAATGAAAATACTAGCCCTCATGACATTCCAAACCCGTAAAACTTTTGTTCATCTTCGGAACACAAATGAAGACATTTTTAATGAAATCTGCAAGCTTTCTGTCCCTCCAATGACAGCCTATGCAACTATCACTTTCAACCCTCAGAAAGGTGGTAGAGACATCATTAAAGTAACCCATGTGAATCCAGTGGTTTAACACCAATTTTATAAAGCAACTCGAGTGCTAAAAATTTTCCCATACCTGCAAGGGGGAAAAAAAAAAACGACGCGAGAGCGTTGTTTGAACGTGCATCGGAGATTAAAATTTTGTAAAATAAAGAGGAATTTGTTTTTTAATTAACTTCATTTGTGCCATAGATGAACGAATAGTTACCATACTCAGTTAAACATCAATACAAGGATATCCTGCATGGGCTCTTGGGACAATGTAACAACATTTCTTCCAGAAATCCTCTAAATAAAAATGATTACTGCTAGACAAGCAAACTTTCCAGAGCTTTTCATATTTTTAAGAAATTACGGCAACTTGTTGCATCTCTAGAGGTGATATTCAAGTTGGCCTGCAGAAAAAAAAACATTTGCCTTTATTCCATCATTTCACTATCAACATGGCCACCTTGATGAGTCTGTGTTTGCTCTTAATTTACATGACAGAGAGGGGAAGAGACTCACATCACTCATGAGGCTTCAGGCACCATTATCTACAATGGAACATCTTGCACTTGTTAGACATGATAGCACGAATAAACTCTGAAAGTGATGAACGCCGGACTGAAACAAATGGACTCTAATTGCTCAAAGCACAATGTTATCTAAGAACCCAAAAGCCAAAAGTATTGTGGCAACTCAGTCACCATTATTCAAGTAAACTATTTTATATTCTTTAATGGCATACTGTTTGCTGATCAATGACAAGCAAAGAAAATAACCCACTTGATGCAATATGTAAAATATTTACATGTCATGCATTATCTTTTCAGGACCCCACATCGTGTGTGTGATCTGTCTGCAGCTTTCATTACAAGAAATATACTTCTATGGTTAAACAACACATTACATGTACACCTTATCTATTGACTTACCTCTTGTGAACTCTTGAGTAGCACAGGAGAAGAGAGAGTGAACCAACAAGGAGAAGGTAAAAAAGGATCTGTGTGACTTTGTCAAGGCCTCACCAGACAAGTGAAGTGGGACTGCGGCTCTTGGTTGACTTGACAACGGATGCTTTTTCAAGCAAATCAGCCAATGAAATGCGCGCTGGTCGTCATACAAAAGGCCATGTGACTATCTTGCTGCCTCTCAGCAGGAGGAGACAAGAAACACGAGGAAAAAATACGTGAATGACAGCACTATTCTATTTCTTTATAGTCTTTTAAGTCTGTTTTTATGATGACTGCGATCCCATAACTAAGGTAGATGTTTGAAATAAATTTGAGGTTAAATTGGGATTGGAAGTGTGTGTGCCTTAAGCATAAGGCCAAAGAGTAGGCTACGGAGACGAAAGATTGCCACCTAGTGGGCAATTGTGAAAATTACAGTGGTTGACCCCTAGTTTGAAAATTAATTTAATTTTGAAATAATAAAACACTTACTAATTAAACCCTGAGAAATGTTTGTCGTAATTAAGTATGAAATTAAAATAAAAATCACCAGCCATACCTGAAAAAGACAGTAACGACACATATATTTCACCCATATATTTCGCCCGCTTATCATTGTTTTGTTTTTTAAATGTTTTTTTTTTTTTTTTTTTTTTTTTTTAGAGAATTGTTAACTATTTCTCAAAGGACTTGGTAATGATTGGGATCTTTTCACTGTATATATCCCTCAGACTCACAAAACTCATGATGAAAAAAGGAAAGATGTCAGTTTTTAAAATAATAATAAAAAACATTACAAAAACTATACATTTCCTATATTGACATAGTTCTGTAATAATAATAAAAGAAAATAATATAAGATTTTTTAAAGGTTGAGACAAGTGTTAAAAATTTGAAATTTCCTTCTCAGTGATTTTTTTTTTTAAAAAAAACTATTTTTTAAGAAAGAAACTGATATTTTAATGCTATGGACATTGTTCAGTAATAGAATAATAATATAAAAGAAAAAATCAAAGAAAGAAAAACAAGTGATCAAGAGTTTGTCATCTGAAATTTCTCTCTAATTGTCAGTGATTTTATGTTAATGAAACGCTATGAGGATTGATCTGCAATGAAAAATAGTTCAAAAATCAAAGAGAGAAAGAAAGAAACGATGTTATTTTTGTGTTTGCAACATAAGACGGCCCACCTGTAATGTAAGAAGGGTTGAGAGAGTGAGTGTTGTGTATTGAAACACACAGCCAGCCTGGGTTTGGGCGTGTGCTGTGCTTCTAAGCTCCCTCTTCTTCTTCTTCTTCCCCCTACACACATAACACTCAGATACACACACACACACACACACACACACACAGACACACACACACACACACACACACACACACACACACACACACACACACACACTGCTCGCCTATTAGTCGACCCACACCGGCAGCTCGTGTTCGATGTTTGTGTTGCTCGCATCTGCTCCAGCGAATCTGTCGCGCGCGAGAGAAGAAGAACAAGAATAACACGAGCTGTCTGATGACGAAAATAGTTGAGAGCAACGGAGCATTGAGGGGAGCAGCGGGAAGGATGTCGACATATTATTGACTTGTGCTGAGTGTCGTCGAGACGAGCGAACAGCGCCGTGGATTTTGTAAGTACTACTAGTCCAGATGCTGTCTTTCTATGCTGTGTGTCGTGAAGGATCCTGTAGACGCTGAACGGAATTATATACTTTTTTTGGCATCAAGGCGTAAATCATTTCACCAGCAGCATCTCGAAACTGAAGAACTACTACTGTAGTAGTGAGTGAACACGGAAAACGAAACAAATGCGTCAAATCAGTGCGCGCGCCTGAATTCCATTCATCTCTAGTTCGTTACATTGTAGCGAGCTGTGCAACTATTCATAAAGGCTACATACAGCGGTTTTGCGTAGCTACTATGGAAATAATGGTCGATGTAGGAGAAATAAGTTTATTTACACCAAGAGAGCAATACGCGTTTTATAAAGAATCGTTTTTTACCCTACTCTAGTCTTTACGTTTTTTAAACTTATTATGTATTCACATAGATTGATTGCCATTGTGTTGAGCTCGCAGAGATTCACTCACTGAAATGACTATACGTTGTTTACATTGCGCATCGTCTGAAAAGTCAATAAAGGTGATGTCATTGCATTTCAGCGGTAATGGGAAAAATAAAAGGGATTTATTTCACGTATGCATAGCCTGCCTATACTACACACACACACACACACACACAACCCACACTATTCATATATATATATATATATATATATATATATATATATATATATATATATATATATATATATATATATATATATATATAGGCTATATATATATATATATATAGGCTATATATATATATATATATATATATATATATCTATATATATATATATATGAAGAGTTCAGATGCAAAAGCCTCTAAATGCCATTTGAAATTTTCTTCTAAAATGATCATTTTTATCAAGCTTGTATATTTAAGTTCAGTAATTTCACTTAAATGGCAATGAAGATTACCTATTAATTGTCATTTAAGTGAAATTACTGAACTTAAATATACAAGTTTGATAAAAATGATCATTTTAGAAGAAAATTTCAAATGGCATTTAGAGGCTTTTGCATCTGAACTCTTCATATATATATATGGTAACACTCTACAATAAGGTTCATTTATTAAACATTAGTTAATGTATTAACTAACATGAACTAACCATGAGCAATACTGTTTTTTGTCAATCTTTGTTAACGTTAGTTAATAGAAATCCGGCTGTTCATTGTTTGTTCATGTTAGATCACAGTGCATTAACTAATGTTAACAAGATTTTAATAAAGTATTAGTAAATGTTGAAATTAACAATAACAAAGATTAACTGTGCTGTAGAAGTATTGTTCATTCTTAGTTAATGTTAACTAATGTAGTTAACTAATGAACCTTATTGTAAAGTGTTACCATATATATATATATATATATATATATATATATATATATATTAGTGTGGGATGTGTGTATTATAGTGTGGGATATATTAGTGTGGGACTGTTTTAAAGGGTGACATCATTATCATCCCCTGATCACCAATTTTATGGGCAAAAAGCTCCTTTGACTCGGTAATTTATAGTTGTTTAGCCTGACATGTGATCCAGAGCCTAAAAGCAATATAAAAGTTGTAAATTAACTGAATAACTGAAAAATAAACTGAATTTCACAGGTAAGGCTACATGACAGGTGGTGTATGAGCTAAAAATAGATTTTCAAATGGAATACTTGATGCAGTGTGTCCAGTGACAAAGCTGAACATTTTAACATCACACATTTTAACTAATAACACAAATAGATCACTTAGGGAAAGTCCTGTTAACAAGTTTCCGTTGCAGCCCAAAATAGATTATAGAAATCTTTTTGTCCAGTGTTACACTAAGGGTAATTTTATCTGTCTTTATCAGCAAAACAAGTGCTTCCAGGAAGCACTGGTATACTCTTCATAGATGTTGACTGGAATCCCCCGTTACTTTTTTACTGAATGAACTCCCTGTCAGTTTTGGTTCCTTGTAAGCTTATTTTAATGTGTTCAACAGACTGTTTCAAGTGTATGAGTCGTATAATGATTCATTAAAAAAAAAAAAAAAACTCAAATTTCCTTGTTCCTTCTTGGTTTCTTTCAGTTTCTGACTCCGCAGCAGTGAGAATGACAGAATATAAGTTGGTGGTGGTAGGTGCAGGTGGTGTGGGCAAGAGTGCTCTGACCATCCAGCTCATTCAGAACCACTTTGTTGATGAATATGACCCAACCATTGAGGTAAGCCTAAAGTCAAAATGGTAGTTTCTGGCAATGCCTTTGTCTCATATGTTACAGTTTATTCAGTTCAGTCATAAAATTCAGATAGCACAGGCTTATTGGCAAGCAGTTACACCAATACCACATGGCACAAGCTGTTTGTTCTCTGCTGATCCTGCAGCCAGTGAGATTGCTTGCCTAACATTTAGATAGTTTGGTTCAATGTTTGCTGTAAGCTGGCCTTGCAGCGTGCTATCCGTGTTCCTCTGAAACCCTCCACCTCCCCCAGATCCACCTGTCTTGATCTGCTATTAGATTTATGTACAGTACGTCTGACAGCGCGGGTGTATATCTATTGGCAGTAGCAACTCCATACTTGCTCTGCAGTAGCATAGTAGATCTAGTCCGGCAAGACCAAATACATCAACAATATTGCCATAATCAATAACATGCCTATTTCTATTGTAAAGAGGTGGCCAAATATGTACGATTAAGTAAACATTTCAATTAAATGCAGTTTGGCCAATTTTAAATGAGGATTTGATCATACTGTAAAGTGTAACAACAACAATCACCAAGCGTTGGCGCCCTCTGCAGGCATTTGTTATAATACATAGCGGACATAAGATGATTGTTTATATTATGTATATCATGGATTTTGAAAGAGTTATTCTATAAAACCATGATACTTTATTTGAATCAAATATTATTGCCCCTTAAATTAGATATTTATGATCTGTTCTTCCTCAAAGGACTCATACAGGAAACAGGTGGTGATTGATGGAGAGACATGTCTGTTAGATATCCTGGACACTGCAGGTCAAGAAGAGTACAGTGCAATGAGAGACCAGTACATGAGGACTGGAGAGGGCTTTCTCTGCGTCTTTGCCATCAACAATACCAAGTCTTTTGAGGACATTCATCAGTACAGGTTAAATGATAGGAAACACATAATAATATATCTTTATGTTTCTTATAATAAATATCATTATAAATGTGGATTGTTTGCACTGCTTTTTAAAGGGAACAGATTAAGAGGGTTAAAGACTCAGATGATGTGCCTATGGTGCTTGTTGGTAATAAATGTGACCTACCAGCACGCACTGTGGACACAAGACAAGCCCAGGAACTCGCCCGTAGCTACGGTATACCCTACATTGAAACCTCAGCCAAGACAAGACAGGTTAGAAACATTTTAGTTGCATTCTGTTGTATAACCAATAATTTGATAATAAATTTCCAAATTTCATTGCATGGTTGAATGTATGTAATTGAATATACTGTTTATGTGTGTTTCTGATTAGGGAGTGGAAGATGCCTTTTACACACTCGTCCGTGAAATCAGGCAGCATAAGTTGAGGAAACTGAACCCGCCAGATGACAATGGCCAAGATTGTATGAACTGCCGCTGTGTGGTGTCATGATCTGGTAAATTCCTTTAGTTGGTGGCCCTATTATGCTTTCTTAGATGTCACTTTTCATGTTGTGTGTAATATAGAACGTAAAAATGAACGTAAAATGTCTGCAGAGTTTCGAAGATAATAGTGAACGATAAATGGAGTTACTGTATGTCTCCTAAAAGAAAGAAGTGATCCTGAAGTCTTACTTCCTCCAAAAACCTATGTAGGTTTGTAACAAATTTGCATTTTCGTTGCCTGCCCGCGAGCCACATCAACTTTGACCCGTCCTCAAGCACTGTAATTGTTGCTGAGGCCTGGAAGGGTTTGGTTCTTGTTGTTGACATGTCGACTCGAGATGCTATTTTCTACTCTGTGAAAGCAAATCCACTTTCCATGCACTCACAATGAATAAGTCCATGGGCTGGAATTGTTACGGTAAAACCGACGCCCTTGATACTGTTTGTATGTATACAAGTGGAGGAGGTGAAATTCAGAAATGGTAATGGGCGATTAGTTTCCAACACACGTTGTAAGCTGTAGACCAATCGCAACAGACTGGGCCATCTGACCTGACAGCAGAGTGTGCAAGTCTAGGCTTAGTGAGACTCCGCGATGAGTCTGCCTGGGATTTCGAGATCACCCAAAATGTATGAATTTGGCTTTTACGTTCTAGAAGTCGCCATCATAGACTGTAAAAAAAGATGGACGACTCCCCTTCGTTCTTTTCCATCAGAGAGAACTGAAGCTGCCAGTGTCTCGATATGACGCTGACATCTTGGAACTTGAGTCTGCGCACTTCCGTGTTTCGGGACCAGTCATGCGTAGTCGTGAGCAGGAAGTATCAAGTAGCCGCGAATTCAAGGCCGAACCCTCATTCTCGCTGAATCAAATGCAAGCACACGCCCCGCACTTTCATTAAGTGTCCTCTGTCTGCTTCGTTCTTCTCCAATGATGTCTGCTGATTGCAGAACCTCGTTGAAATAAGGTAAAAACAACTACTAACCACATAATCAACATTATTAAAAAAAAGTCAGCTGGTGCTTCAGTGACTACCTCGCACAGAGAACCTGTCAATCACAGCTGTCAATCATGATGTCAGAGCACCGTTATTTTATCATCACATAACTAACTAAAAACAAACTTATTTTAAAAACGAACACTTGAAATTACATCAACGTGATAGAAACTACAGTAAATGACAGAAACTATCTTTGGAAAAAGGATATGTGAAGTGTAATTTAATTGTTTAGTTGGTCTCACGTCCCATTGAATAACATGGGGAGGCGGGGGTTATGAGCTATACTAGGTACGGTCACAGGGGGGCGATCAAGACGTTTTGGCTTCACTTTTCAGGGCTTGTGCGGCACGCTTGGTCGCCATTCATTATGTTTACTGTGGCGAGCAGGACGAGTGAGGGCCGTAGGAGAACGACGTGAGGCTGGTGGCGTGATTACCGATGAGTGACACCTGTGAGACGAACCGGTCTCGTATCTCTCACGGAGGAGTGGGAGTTTTCTTAGCAATGTTAAAATGCACATGAACGTGATAACTTGTTTAGCATTTAGCATGTAAACACTACATTCAGATTCACCAATCGGAATTAATTCAGTTAGATTGAAACAAAAGGTGTGCTGGTAAACAATGAATGGGGGGAGGGGATATACACCACTCTACAGTAATTTGAAAGTGATTGCAGTACCAGTTTTGGCCACAATCTTACATACGGCTCCTTTAATGCTAAATCCTGAAGTATCCCTTTAATAATTACGCACCCTCATGTCGTTTCAAACCCGTAAGACTTTCGTTCATCTTTAGAACACAAATGAAGATATTTTTAATAAAATCTGAGCGATTTTTGTGAGAGCTACGCAACTACCAATTTGAAGCTTTAAAAAGTTCATAAGGAGATAGATCAGACACATCAGTTGTGGTAAACAGAAGCTCAAGCATGTTCGCTTGACGTGTCATAATCAATGAGGTTCATTTCCCGTGTGTTACGCATGTTCAGTTGAGCTTCTGTTTATAATCGCTGATTATTGTTTATATGTAAATAAAAGCCTAAATTCAATCTGTTCATCATAATCGATCGAGTGTCTTCAACAAAATGTAGACTAAACCGCTCAATTCAAATGGATTAGTTTTACAATCTCTTAATGAACTTTTTGAAGCATCAAAGTGGTAATTGCAAAGCTGGCTCTCAGATTTCATTAAAAATGATCTTAATTTGTGTTCCGAAGATCTTAAAGTCTAACGGGTTTGGAACGACATGAGGGTGAGTAATTAATGACAGAATTTTCATTTTTTGGGTGAACTAACCCTTTAAGGTGTTTTTGTTTTGTTTTTTTTACCTGCGTGTAAACCAGTTGTAGCAGACCTCCAAAACAAAATTAGGAACCATTACAATATAATAAATGAGGCACTTTAATATGTGATCCATCCAACCATGGTTATATGACATAAATCGGTAACACTTTATTTGAAGGGGTGTGCATAAGACTGACATGACACTGTCATAAACATGACATAACACCTGTCATGAACATGAAGGAGTCTTTATGAATGTTTATGACTTTTGTCATTAAGTGTCATTCGGTAAATTATGACACTTCTAATGCAAAGTTGACATTGTTTAAAATGTCTTTGTTATGACAACTTGACATTAACCAAGAAATCATAACCTGTCACAAATATGTCATAACAGGTCTAATTATCAAACTTAAAGAAGTTATTTAGCTTTGCGTTAACATTACATTACCCTGTCATATGTGTTTGGTCACATTGTAGTAGTTATAAAGATGTCATTAAGGGTTATTACACTGTCAAATGCTGTCAAAAAACAGTGTTATTAATATTTCCCCTTACCTCAAGTAAAGTGGAACACGTTGGACTAGTTATAAAGATGTCAGGTTGACAGGTTATGATTTCTTGGTTAATGTCAAGTTGTCATGACAAAGACATTTTAAACAATGTCAACTTTGCATTAAAAGTGTCATAATTTACCGAATGACACTTAATGACAACAGTCATAAACATTAATAAAGACTCCTTAATGTTCATGACAGGTGTTATGTCATGTTTATGACAGTGTCATGTCAGTCTTATGCACACCCCTTCAAATAAAGTGTTACCCATAAATCTCTCAATAACATAAATATGCAAGTATTCATGAATAATTAAACAATTGTGTAGTGCTCCTCATGTGTACTCAGTTCTCTCCTTCTCTTTGCAGTGAAAGTGCATGGCGTGGCTTTGGAAGCAGTGCAGCCCTATAGACCACAGACACTGCAACACCTACACAGATGCTGGACGTTTAGAGCAGACTGATGTAAAAGGGAAATCTTTATTCTGGTAGCCCTGCAGTCTTCTTAGGGATGTTCCCATCGCTCTCCTTTACTGGAGAGGAAAGAAGTTGTACCTCATTTTAATGGTCTCAACACTGGAGTTGCTATACGACTGGATGAGCGCTGTCACACTTAAATATATTTACATTAAACAAACTATTTACTCTTAACTGGAAGTAATAGCTCAGAAAATAACCTCTCATGTTGCTTTGTCATCTGTGTATGTTAGAAAAACACTTTACGAGACGGAGAGGAGAATTACTACATCAGTTAGATTAGCTTATGTCTGAATGTGAGGAAGATTTGTATTGTCATTTGCTTAGAAGTCTAACCTAATAAAATGTACTTAATTCTGTACGTTCTCTTGCAAAGAGAATAGTCATATGCAGTGTGTGTATCACAAGTTATAGTGCAATAGATTGCGATTAGAAGGTACATCTCCGATAGGACATGCTATGGAATCGCATTTATTCTTTGTTAGCCTTTCTGAATTTGAATGGCCCTCAGGGTCTTTGAATTGTGGCTTGATTAAATATCCAGATGTGATGCTTTTCATTTTCATTATTAGACAAATGCATCACAAATAATTGCATTGACTAAAGAAGACATATAAATTAAGGTCTCTTCAAAAAAATATATATATTGTTGTTGGAAAATGAATGCAAACCTACTATAAACTTCAAAGCTTGGACTGAAAAGCTTTTGTTGATATTGTCAGCACTGTGCAGTTCCCATGTTCAGGGCATACACTTGAAACTTTGGAGTCAAACATAAAGGAAGTACATTTTTATATGTTTGTGTTAATAAGGAGTGATATACTGTACTTCTATCAGACATCAGATTGCTTGTATTATACACTTATTGTAAATTCATCATTATAAATCATCTTTCCATTAGATTTCAAATCTAAACAAAGGTCTTTCGATTTCATTTACGTGAATCAGATGAACACCTAACAGTGTCTTTGACTGAGTGTCTTCTCTTTCTGGATGAAATTTGATGATTTTGCTCGATAAAGATTGCAGTGTTTTGTTCCCTTGAAGTCTATTGATTGTTCTCAAGGACATACATGGGCGAATATGATTCTCTGTTTAAATCACATGTCAGTAGCTATGGATATGACCTTCAAGGGTTTCTAGCAGAACTTTTTGATGGATTTAGCTACTCTGCCACAGAGTAATGTGGGTTTATCATGTGGTGTGATGGCTGCCATGACTTATTGAATATTGTTGTACATTAATATTGTTATGTCCATTTTCCATGACACTTTTAACATTATGTAAAATACACAAATATATGACCTCGAATTATATAGGACCACTATGTTATTCCGTTTTATATCATGAGCAAAATGCTGCTACTAAATCTTTTTCATGAGTTTTTTTTTTTTTTTTTTTTTTAACAACAACATTAGCAGAACACAGCTAGCGTTATAGTAGCGTAACGTACATACAGAAGAAATTGCAAAATGCTGTGCTGGCTCTGGTATTTAAATATTTACCTTTTTGAAGTAATTGATACTTTTTTTTAAAGAAGTTGTACTTATTTTGTCTCTATGGTGTGCAGGCAACACTGAATTTCATTTTAACAATCTGTCATTATAGATTTGTGCCTACCATTATGATTGTTGTGTAAAGAAAGTGTCAAATAAAGCTTGCTTTGATTTCCCGAACATCTGTTTTACATTTGAATATTTAAACATCTTTAAAAGTCGAATTTCACCCAGTCATTACATTCTGAATATGGATTTTTAAAGTTTTAAAATGATTAATGCAGCAATACTGTAGGAACGTAGAACCTACACTTCAACCAATGAAGTGCGACCTTTGAGTTTTGCGTCATCAGTCATCTGACCGGAAATGAAGTAATGCAAGTTCAGCCGAGCCGAGATTTCCTTGTTTGTTATGGATGCAATCATTTGGTCTTTATGAGTTTACGTCCATAACAAAACTATATCATTTAACTGGTAGACGTTATACAATCTTTTTAAAGTAATATATTAGTTCATAATCACTGCAAACATGACGACAGTGAACGAAAACTCTCTACGGAAAATCCTGGCGAAGGTAATTTATGTTAAACACTTTCGTAACTTACCAGAGAAGATGTTTACAAAGTGTTTTACGTGTTCTGGTTAATGTGTTTTGTGTGTGTGTGTGTGTGTGTGTACTCAGATTTATAAATACAGAGATCTCACCGCACGCGACTTAACCGTGACGTCTCACTATAAAGATCTTAAACCTGTGTTGGACAACTACGGTAAGTCTCACTGTGGCTTTAAACTTCAAACGCACTTATATTTAAATGTCATTTTTAAATGTTAAAGCACTTAACATTTATTTTTAATATTGATAACATGAAGATAAAAAGTTTGCCAGCATTTATATTTGGCTATGAAGTAATTTATACGTTTGTTTTCATATTTACTTAAATGTATACCAATTGATATAAGCACAATTTGTACTATAAATATATTTTCCTGGCCTGCACTCATTTAGCATTTTTTATTTTTATTTTAGTGTTCAATGATGGCTCTACCAAAGAGCTGCTCAGTCTCACTGGAACGGTGCCTGTAAACTACCGAGGTATAGATACACTGCTTTCAAAGAAGTTTCTCCACTCTTCATCCAGCTCCAGAAGATGAATAAGGTTCTTATGTTGAACACCTTTCCCTATTTAATATGTTCCTCTTCTATAGGAAATGTGTACAACATTCCTATCTGCCTGTGGCTTCTTGACTCGTATCCCTACAACCCTCCCATCTGTTTTGTCAAACCCACAAGTGCCATGATGATAAAACCCGGGAAACACGTTGATGCCAATGGAAAGATTTACCTTCCATACCTGCATGAATGGAAACCTGTAAGTGTTTTTTTTTTGTTTTTTTTAA
This sequence comes from Cyprinella venusta, assembly GCA_038021265.1. Taxonomy (NCBI): domain Eukaryota; kingdom Metazoa; phylum Chordata; class Actinopteri; order Cypriniformes; family Leuciscidae; genus Cyprinella; species Cyprinella venusta. The sequence goes on from CM075864.1 coordinate 25,429,979, forward strand.
TCTTTGTGTTTAATTCAGGAGGGCGTAAACTCATGCATCTTTGCTTTGGTCTTCTCTTCTTTAGCCCCAGTCTAATTTGTTCGGACTGATCCAGGTGATAATTGTAGTGTTTGGAGAGGAACCACCAGTCTTCTCACGACCCAGCACTCAGGCAACTTTCCCGGCAGCAGGCCCACCTAACAGTAAGCATATATATGTGTCTGATTGTTTTGGTTCTGCGCAATAAATTGGATCTGATAGAGTCTAAGATTTAGGTTAGTATTTGACTTCGGGCATCAGCATTAATTATATCATTTCATTTTTCTTTCCAGCTTCCTACATGCCAAGCACACCAGGCTTGCCTTATAGTCAAGGACACTCTGCCAATCCAGGGTAAGTACTTTCAGTGTGCAATTCACAAATCTTGATCGTCTTCCAGTTATGTACACAAAAGTTTAAAGTTGTTTGAGTTTTTGTGTGGAAAAATATAATACTTTTGAGCAAGGATGCATTAAATTGATCAAAAGTGACAATAAATACAATTATAATGCAACAAAAGATATATTTTGAATGTTCTATTCATCAAAGAACTAAAAAAATCAGTATAGAAAACAGTTGTTTTAAATTGTAATAATATTAAATTATTACTGTTTTTTACTATGTTTTGTTCATATAAATGCAGCCTTGATGAGTATACGAGAAATATTATTATTTTTTACATCGTTCTGACCCCAAATTGTAGTTTATTTTTTAGGCATCTACCACAGATCAGTGATCTTGTTACGTGAGACAGCAAAAACACAATTTTACTCATCTGATTTGGGCCTCTTTCATATGTGGTTCTAAATCCAACATATATCAGATATCTGGCCATCTGACCTATGTCTAAACACTTAAATCCGATCCTCCTCTTATTTCACTATATTTTGATATCCATTGTAACAGAATCTTTTGGTCACACTTTATATAAGGTGTCCTTAACTACTATGAACTTATCAAAAATAGTTTTGGTGAGGGTTACTGTGTAAAGCGAGGGTTAACAGTGCAATTACTGCTGGAACCACATGCATGTATTTTTAAAAATAAGTACAATTTAAGAACATATATGTATACAAAAAGTAAATTGTATTATCAATTCATTTATTTATATGGTGATACATGGTAGTTAAAGACACCTAATATAAAGTGGGACAATAAAGCATGCATTTTGCAGCAAAAATACATGTATTTTTATACCAGCATTAAAATATTAAAGCATGACACTGTCGTAAAGTGGATTTCGAGGGCCAGAGTTGAGAAACTCTGCTGTAAATCAAAATACAAACTTGGTGAAAGCACCTTAAATTTCTCTAGAGACTCATGAAAATATTTTTTTGGGGCATGTAGGAATTAATAATTGTATTAAATTAGTGAGGAGAATTTGGCAGAGTCCAGTATAATACATGGTATGAGTGAACACATCTCCTGTATTTCCAGGAGAGAATAGCAGGAAAAGAACGAACTTCAGACGAATACGGCTTTAATTCATTATGTTTTCTGAACAAATGTACTCTATAGGATTCCAACTTTATTTTGTAATGAAGGCTCAACCAGAATATAATCAAGATCTCTTTGAAATTGCCGCTTGATGCTCGTGCAAGTGTAAGGAATACATGAGAGTTCTTATATCGAATCACAAATAGAATCATATTTTCCTTCTTTGAAGAATTTTTTGGCTTCACTGGATTAAAAACAGTTGACAGTGTAACTACAAATGTTAATATGTTAATCAAATGCTTTAAATGTAATTACAATGCACCATCATGTATGAACATTATAAGTATATTGTATCAAATGTTTAAGTACGAAGTACTTAACGCCACCTGAAATAAAGCATGACCATATTTTATTTTCTGTCTGTCAGGGGATTTCAGGGCTACCCTTATCCTGCAGCAGCTTCTGGATACCCCTCTTCCGGGTCCTCTCTCTATACCCCGGTGTCACCTGTTAATACAGTGGGTGAGCAATATTAGTGACATCTCAGAAACCAAGAATCAAAAGGAACTAATGCATGTCTTTCTAATCTTATATCCATCTCAAAAACAAGTACACTACCACTGGGGTTAGTAAGATTTAAAAAAATAAAATAAATGAATCCTTTATTTTCCCAGCAAGAATAGATTCAATTGATCAAAAGTGACAGTAAAGTCATTTATAATATTATCATATTAGATTTCTTCATAGAATCTGGTCACCACACTCACTGCGCTCTCCAATCTAATTTGGTGCTGAGAACTATCATCAATCCAAAAATACAAAAAAAAAAAAACAACAACAAAAAAAGTCTTGTTGAGCAACTTAAGACACTACTTTTAAAGGGATACTCCACTTTTTTGGAAATAGGCAACTCCCCCAGAGTTAAACATTTGAATTTTACCGTTTTTGAATCCATTCAGACGATTTTCTGATATTTAGAAGAATATCAGTAACCAGACAGTTTCTCGTCTCATTGACTTCCATAGTAGGAAAAAAAATATACTATGAAAGTCAGTGAGACCAGAAACTGTCTGGTTACTGATATTCTTCTAAATATCAGAAAATCGGCTGAATGCATTTGAAAACGGTGAAACTCAACTGTTTAACTCTGGGGGAGTTGTAAAATGAGCCTATTTCCAAAAAAAAGTGGAGTATCCCTTTAAGAACATTAATAAATCTTACCAACGAAAAAACTTTTCGACAAAAGTTAATAAGTGAACAAACTTATTCCAAAATACTGTACTTTCAAACCCCTGCAAATATTTTTGCTGTGTTTCAGGGCCCACTCGTGATGGTACCATCGGAGAGGACACAATCCGTGCATCTTTGGTGTCTGCGGTCAGTGACAAATTGCGCTGGCGGATGAAAGAAGAGATGGATCGAGCACAGGCAGAGCTGGATGCCCTGAAAAGGACAGAAGAGGACCTGAAGAGAGGCCACCAGAAGCTGGAGGAGATGGTGACCAAACTAGACCTGGAGATGGTACAAGAGAAACATTCGTAATTGTATAGCTACAGTTGCAATGATCAAATCAGTCTGATTTGTTGTTGGTGATACCTCAGAATAGTGACTGAAGCTTATAATGCTACTTATTTATACAATCTAATAAGCCACTTTTTACCAAGGTATCTCCCTGAAAGTGTTGTAATTGTAAATATTTTATAAAATGTAAAAATAAAACATGTTCCATTGAATCACAGGCTGATGTGGACAAAAACATTGATAGCCTCAAGCAGAAAGATGAGGAGCTGACTGTTGCCCTGGAGAGAATGCAGAACCAGTCTGAGGACAATGACCTCGATGATGTGATTGTGCCGACCGCTCCTCTTTATAAGCAGATTCTGAATCTCTACGCTGAAGAAAACGCCATAGAAGACACTATCTTCTACTTGGGTGAAGCGTTACGCAGAGATGTCATTGACTTGGATGTATTCCTCAAGGTTAGTCAACAGCCCTTTTTGTCATTGTCTTTTTGCCTAAGCTAAAAGACAATATTTGAAATATATTAATGTGAATATCCTGTTCTGTGCAGCATGTGCGCCTTCTCTCCAGAAAACAGTTCCAATTGCGAGCCTTGATGCAGAAGGCCCGGAAAGTAGCAGGCCTCAGTGACCTGTACTGACCTGCCCAAATCAGTCATTCTCCCTCTCAGTGGCAAACTAAATCACAGACTTTGTGATGTGAAAGGTGATTGTAATTTACCCAGGACCAAAAGCCCAAATCTCTCTGAATCCGAGAGATTAAAGTTTACATTCATAGCATAGCATAAAAAATATATATATATAAAAATCGTCTTAACTTTGACAAGAGGGAAACAAAAAAGGAAATCAAACAGTTGCAAGAGACATTTTTTTCTCAGCTAAAGAGTTTAACATAGCCTTACAAAAACACCAATCGTTGCACTTTTTGTAACTTGTGCCTCATATTCTTCTGAAGTGTCTTTTCAGAGACAGGGTAAAGGTAAAGAAGTGTGGGAATGACATTCAATATGCTCAACCTGAATGTTAGTCTTATTTTTATATTGTTTAATCTCCAAATAGTACCTGTAACTGAATAATTCTCTTAAAATCAGCACTTTGTTTTATTATTAGATAAGTTAGTAAACCAATCTACTTTAACATCTCAGAATTTAACTGTATCATTGTTAATGCTTAATGCATTAAAGCATTTTTGCAGTTCTACTTGTGATAATAGTTGTTTTGCAGCCAGTTTACTTGAATGTACTTGGTTGAACTGCAAGCATATTATGCAGACATCTTCAATTTGAAATATGATGTATAAAACCACAAAGTATGAAGGGAACTTTTTTTTTTTTTTGCAAAGAATGTAATGGCATTATAATCACGAATGAAGTGTTTTGCTTACAATCATGGGAAACAAGGGAATGAAAGAGCAAATTAGTGTAGTTTGTCTTTGAGGTATTTAAAGTGTTTAAAATGTTTAATGAATATCTGTAATAAAAAAATAAAATAAAATAAAAACTATTAGCTAAATCTGGGTCTGGTTATCTAATTATCTTACACTGTCAAAGTAGATGTCTGACATTTTAAAAATCCAGTTATTCATTATACATTCAAATGGTTTCAATTTCATTTATTGTTTTGTTAACTGCACAAGCCTCATATGATACCTTGATCTGTTGTACGCAATGTTACTCGTTTTGCTTTGAACAACTGACCAGGGCTGCCAAGTCTGCGGTTTTCCCACAGAACTGGGCTTAGGGTGACCAGACGTCCCGAAAAATTCTTAATATACTTACGTAAAAACATCTAGATTTTTTAAAATTGAGATTGTAATCTATAAATTGTTAATTTTTAAGTAGTTGTAAAATATAGGACTACCACCCCCACTGATGGAATTTTCAAGAACTCCCCATGTAAAAACACTTGTTTTAAACCCACGTCTATCGTTAACTACTAGACTTCATATCTTTCAATGCAGAATGTGTCCTGTTACCACTTGAATGATGAATGTTCGTCTTCATAGGTTTCTTTTTTTTTTTTTTTTTTTTTTTTTTTTTTTTTTTATTTATTTAACAGTCAGACATACATACAAACAAACAAACAAACCAACATAGTGCAGTAGTGAGCAATCTTTTAAATCTATAATTCCAGCAGTGACAAGAGTGATTTAAGTGTTGATCTGAGTGTGTGTGTGTGAGTGGATGTGAGTGTGGGTATGTGTGTGTATACGTATACAAAGTGACCATTTATTATTTACCATTGTCATTGCAATCACCATCCCACTCCCCACTACCACCAAACTGTCCATATTGTGTTGATAAATTTTTATTTCCATCCTCCCTCCTATGTAACAATTGCCATTGTCAATCCTGTAAAAAATAAAATATGATATAATAATATAATATAAGATAATATAATATAAGATATCCTTCCCCCACATCTCATCAGTCCCTATCTTTCTTTTTTTTTTTTTTTTTTTTTTTTTTTTTTCTCTATTTTTTTTTTTTTTTGTGTGTTATGTGCAATGTCTAAGGTGCATTAAAATAGGGAGTACAGTGCGAGAGGGTCTCAAATTGGGACAGAGATGCTGTCCCGTTGAAACCACTTCTCGCCTGTCTTGCCTGCCTTGGTATTTGTGAGGATTTTCCAAATATACTTATTCCTTCCTTTTTTTTTTTTTTTTTTTCCCTATTCTATGTTGTGGTGCATTAAAAACCCATGAAGAGATAAGGGGGAAGTTATTGCAATAGTGCTGACAGTGACACTTAATTCTAATACAGCATCGACAATGGCAATATTGATGATAATAATAATAATAATTATTATAATAATAGTAATAATAATATTAATAATGAAGGACAATGATGATGGCAGTGGTGATCAAAACGGTTAGAGCAAAGGACAGCAACAACAGCAATTACAACAATAAAACAACAAAAATAAAAAGTAAAAAAGTGAAGGTAGTAATCATAACAGTAACAATGAAGATAGCAATAACAATGATGGCAGAAACAACTTCAAACAACTAAAATGAATATTCGTGGGTTGGCTAAGAAGGTGTGAGGAGTCGGAGTTAAGAACAGAGAAAGGATTCATAGCTGTAAGAGGTCAGAAAGTGTTGGACGGCAGAGGTTAGTTTCAGATGTGTAATTATGAAGGGGAGATGTGAATTCCATTGCGATGAAGTCTGTTATAAGATTTTTCCAAATGTTAATGTGTAATTTATTTCTGGTTTTCCAGTTCATGAGGATAGTTTTCTTGGCGATGGTTAGCGCTATGAGGAGTATTTTAGAGTTTATAGTTTTATCAGTGATTATTGTGAGGTCCCCCAGCAAGCAAAGGGAAGGGGACAGTGGGATGTGGCAGCCAACTATAGTGGATAGTGCCTGTGTGACCTCTTCCCAAAAGTGTTTGATTGGAGTGCAGTGCCAGGTTGCATGGATGTATGTATCTGTAGCATTTTGATTGCAATGTGTGCAAACTTCTGATGTGAAACCCATTTTAGCTAATCTATTGCCTGTGTAATGTGTTCTGTGAAGTATTTTGTATTGTATTAACTGAAGATTCGCATTTTTAGACATGAGATAGATGTTTTTACAGATTTGGGTCCAGAAGTTGGCATCAGGTGCTATTGAAAGATCGTTTTCCCATTTTATTGTTGGTAAGTATATGGTCTGAAGTTGATTTGAGATCATTTTGTATATTTTAGAGAGAAGTTTTTTTGGAGAGGAAATGTTGACCAAGTCTGATATTGCCAGTGGAAGTTCTAAATTTGTATCTCTGATGTTTATTTTTGTCAGGACAGAAGATTTGATTTGTAGGTATTTTAGAAATTCGTTGTTCCCGATGCCATACTCCTGGGCCAGTTGTGGAAATGGTTTAAATGTGTTGGATTTGAAAATATGGTTAATGTGGGTGATACCTTTTTCCGCCCATGTGTGAAAATTCAATGTTTTTTTATTGCTTATAAAGTCACGGTTGTTCCATAGTGGAGTGAGGTTAGATGGAGCTAATGTAGAGTTTGTGATTTGGTGAAATTTCCACCAGGCTGTCAGAGTGGTGGCTATAGTTACTGCATTAAAACATGTGTGTTGTTTGATTGATTTGGTGTGGAACGGTATATCAGCTATATTTAATTCTTTGCATAGTGATTGTTCTATATCTAGCCATATAATATCAGATTGGGTGGGGTGAATCCATTTGTATATGTATTGCAGTTGGTTAGCCATTGAGTAACATTGGAAATTTGGTGCTTCTAGTCCTCCTTGAGCCTTACTTTTTTGTAGTGTAGTGAGTTTTATCCTTGGCGTTTTATTTTTCCAGTAGAAGCGAGTTATAATGGAGTCTAGTGATTTAAACCAGGTGAGTGTGGGGTGGGTTGGAATCATTGAGAATAGGTAATTAATTTTTGGTAAAATCGTCATTTTTATTGCCGCTATCCTGCCGATTATGGAGATTGGGAGGTTGAGCCACCTGAGCAAATCGTCTTCTATTTTTTTTAGTAGTGGTGTGAAGTTGAGTGTTACCAACTCTGACAGTCTGGAGGAAATCTTAATGCCTAAGTAAGTGATGTGATCATGACATATAGGTATAGGTGATTGATGGGGTGCCACATCCCATTTGGTTTTATGTAAAGGGAGGATGGAGGATTTATTCCAGTTTATTGCATAATCTGATATTTTTGAGAAGGACTGGGTTGTTTTAATTATTTCTTGAGTAGATGTTAGGGGTTCTTGTATATATAGTAGGATATCATCTGCATAAAGTGAGATTTTATGTGTTTGTTGTGGTGTTTCAATACCTTTGATTGCTGGGTTTTGACGGATAGCTGCTGCTAAAGGTTCAATAAAAATGGTGAATAGGGATGGAGAGAGTGGACATCCCTGCCTCGTCCCCCTGTGCAGTGTAAAGCTTTGTGATGTTAGACCGTTCGTTGTGACTGTGGCCAATGGTGATGTGTATAAAATCTTGATCCAGTTAATAAATGACTCTCCAAAGCCGAATTTTTGTAACGTGGTGAATAAAAATTTCCAGTTGACCCTATCAAAAGCTTTTTCGGCGTCTAATGTGGCAATGAGAGTATCTTTCTGTTGTATTGATGAGTAGTGGATTAAATTGTACAATCTGCGGGTATTATTAGATGCATGTCTACCTTTTATAAAGCCGGTCTGATCAGGATGGATTATATACGGTATGATTTGTTCAATTCTATGGGCTAATGCTTTGCTAATTATTTTTATGTCGACATTTATGAGTGAGATAGGACGATAGTTAGATGTAAGAAACTTCATAGGTTTCTTTTAGCTGTGATGTCTGACCTTGCATATTGTGTCTTGTGCCGCCCCCTACTCTCTAACACTCGCATACATACACTCTGCACCTCAGACTGTCTCTGTTCGACCATCAAAATTTCATTTCACAGATGATGGACTTCAGCCTCTAATCCAGCAGCTGTGAAAGGAGGGTAGGACCGGTCAACTGTTTCAACTCTAATCAGCTTTTATTGCACACGGGAGAAAGAAACAGCCCGTCGCTGCTGGAACCTGTGCTGTTCGTGATTCGGGTTTGAGTTGAGGGGGACAGGAGATGTGTGGCTGCTGGATGTGATGTTAAATCTAATTCACTCAGTGCTGCTAGGCAGTGATGTGTCAGCAGGTGGGGATGTTAAAGCTAATAGGCCTGTCATAGTTGCTAACCTCAATCACTAACCTTCATAACAGCCTATGCTCCTTTTAACCCAACCCTCTCTGTCTTTTCTTTCCACAATCTTGGTTGAAATGCTGATTTTTTTTCGCCTGCAGCAGTGCAGCTGCACTGACTGATAACCTTCTCGTGTCCTCTTTGAACCGAACAGATTACAACCCTTCTCAGTGTCTTTTTATCTCATAGGTGACAAAAGTCAAGTTTGATTTACTGAAACATGTATTTGATGTAGTATCTCAGATCTGGCCTGTAAACACACAAAAAAGCACACAGAACCCACAAATATTTTTTTTATGGGCCTTAATGTGTCACCTTGGCATTGTCGATTTTTACTGGCCCATATGTGTGCGGTGGAGGAAACTGGCGAAGGTGTTTATTGGCTGTCAGGTCATTGCCATCACTCTTAACTGGAGTGAGGGTCGTAGCCTGAAGTGACAAGACAAAGCTGAAACATTGATAGTCTGTTCAGTGGAAGCCCCATTGTAAGGGAATGTTATGTGTTTTCATCTTACTGACAGCCATTTGCCCTTAGTTTGAGAAAGTTCTCTTGGCAAAACCCAGGGCACAAGGGTTTGACTGAATTTAAACCCATGGCACAAGGGTTTGACTGAAAAATATTGTTCATTGTGAAGGCCTCAGGATTCAAGATACAGCCTCCAAACACTGAAAGACTCACTGTTGGATTGATGGAAAAACAATGTAATTTGCCCATACTTGTGGTTGAAAGTCACCATAATATCATCATTGACTTCTCATTTTTTAATGGAACATTGTAGTTTTTATTATAATTGGTTTATCTGTGCACATAGGCGAATTATTTTTAATTCATGTGACCTTGTAAGATTTGACAGGGCCCTGGCATGTAAATACTGGTGCATGAAATATTGATTTGTGTTTAATCAGTCCATCCATTCTCCCAACTGCTTAGGGTCGCTGGGACACTGGAGCCTTTCCCAGTGTTTTGAGATGCTACACTTGTAGTCAAGACCGCCTAAACCGAGACCAAGACACTACCAAGACCAGAGGGTATTGAGACCAAGACTGAGACCAAGTCGATACCGGAGGGGAAAAAGACAGGCTAGTTTTGTTTAAGCTAAGCAATAACTTGTAAGATTTTGTTTTGCATTGCCTGCCTATCTCTGCTGATTTCGAAGTCTCTAAATTAATCCATTCTGCAACTTTTAAATAAATAATTATAGTTTTAAAAACGAAGTTATAAGCTTAAGTGCAGAATCCGAAAGTTGTCCATGGTTACACACACACCTTTGGCGGTGCCCTCAAAGTCATCTGTCAATTGCGCAGTCAGTCCCTCCAGGATTTCATGATTTTTTTTGTGTGATTTTTGTGATCAAAATGACTGATTTTGTGGTGGTAATTTCCAAAAATTTGTGAAAAAATTTGTGATTTAAATATAACATGTACCATAAAAGGATTCAGTCCTTGAGAATTTTTTTTGTGATTGTTGTGGGCAAAAATTGATTGATTACGTGGCCCGTTTTCTTTAAAAATGCGACGGAATATGCGGGATATTTATGCAATTTTATAAGATGAAATTGCAGGAATTTGCAAAAATTGAGGGAACTTGCAAAAATTGCGGTTTGATGAAAAAGAAAAAAAAAAGTGATTCCCCCAACACCCTGTTCTCACTAGGCTAATGTAAGAGTCATTTCTTATTACTTCCTTTAATAAGCAAGCATTCTACATCATAGAAATTGATTAATGATGCATTAAAAGTGAATGACCAAACGTATCTTTACAAAAGTCCACAATGCTGTTGCAGATGAAATATTATGTGGATAACATTGAATAGATATATTTTCGTCAGGTGAGATATTGATTATTAATGACTCTAAACCTCTCTACTTAACCATCTCGCATAACCGCTATGTTTGTAGTTTTATTGAGCACTTTTTATTTTGTAGTTCTCATCGAATCCTTATCCAATGGCCAATGGGTTGTGGCCAATATTTCTAACCGTAAAAATTTCAGGTAACTTTGGAATACTCATTTCAACATACTCTGATTTGGCACACGCTAATTCTAATTTCAAATACTATTTAGGACGGATAGTATGCGAATTGGGATGCAGTAATAGAGGAAAGTTGCTCCCTCTGTTAAAATCGAGGGATCGAGGCCTGTTCAAATAAAATTCACTGGCCCACTTGACGAAGTTGAACCCAGTTCAAATCGGCGCCAGGGATTCGTCCGAGGGGAAGTTCTTACGAAAGAGTGTTACTTCGTAGCACCAATTGATGGAAATAACATCACAATATTTCCATCAAGAGGTGCATCAATTTTTGTCAAGATCTTGTATTGACAATGCAAGAGTCAAGCACTTTGTAAAGTCTACTCCAGCACATCCTAACGACTTTCAATGAATTTAAGGTCTGAACTCAAAGATGATAATTCATGTGTGAAATTGATTCTTCATGTTCCCTCCCAACCATTCTTTCACAATTTGAACCGGGCAGTGAATAATTCACCACGTTCAAGGGGATTATATGTTGACTAGGGAATAGTGAAGGGTATGGGGGTGATTTCAGATACAGTCCTTACCATACTGTGGTCTGAATGGTCAAGAAAAAGGCATATCATCTTGAATACTACGTATAAAGAGCCATGCTATAAAGAATTAAACAAAACAAAAAAAAAAAAAAGACAATAAGCTTAAAGCCAAAACCCACACTTTAGGAACAAGAAAGTATTAAAGGGTAGAGGACATGTGTTCTGCATTAAGTCTGGGGTTAACTATGGGTTAATGTAATTGCATTGATTTGAAGGGACTACAATTGCAACACAGCATTCTGTGTTAGCCACTGTGCAATTATTTAAGCACTGCAGACTTAATTATCTCTGCTTGCACCATAGTCTCCTCCTAATTACTAACAATTTGTGCCTTATGTAGTAATTATTTACCCCAGAAACATCTATCTCTAATTATAATTAAGGATGAGCAGTATTTTCTCCAAAAGCCTACTTTATGCAGTTGTAACATAATGAGCTGCAGAAAAGTTGAGTTCTCTCTTATGTTCTTTGCTTTTGAGTCAGAGCCGATGTATCTTATGATAGATTCATTTACTCCTACTTGGCAACTATTTGATTTCAGGAAGTATCTGACAACTTCTAATGAAAGTTTATCGCATTTCCACCCGCAAAGTAAAGCAGTCTAGAGTGAAGATAGAAAAGTTGAGCAGAATGCAAGGTCATGAATATTTAAATTAGTTGTATCTAGTGGATGAGCAAGCTTGAATATTATATGTTTTATGGAGAAAAGTGTTTGCATGTCGTTATAGGAAATTCTCCACAATATGTAGAGTAGAGCAGGGGTTTGAACTGGGTCCAATGAAAAATTGAAGAAGAAGAAAATAAAGGTTTGGGCTGTCAAAGTTCATATGCTAACTTAAAGGAAGGGTAAGCAATTTTCCAAGCGCCTAGCGATAGCAAGTTAGCTTTGAAAGCATGAGATCCCACCCTCTATTCAGAATGCCTTCTTCAAAACATTAAAGCGCTCAGCAGACTTTGCAAAGCATCACGAGAGATGGCGTTAAAATACCTCATGTCTCAAAGCACATAATATTACAATAATAGTGAACATAAACAAATTAACTTTTGGCCTATCACCCGACTGCTGCGGATTTGGCAGTGATAATGTTGCCATTGAAACACATGAGTCACGAACCGCTCCGAGTATAATATCATGGGATTACATCTCTTCCGAATTACAGTAGTTATGGAGTGAACGGAGCATAAGCTCATTGTTTTGGTTTAGGAGGAACTGTAAAAGGTGGTTTTGGTGCTCAGTGACTGCCATCTGTCTAACTCTGCATAGTATGAAACGCACTGATGGAGTGTGATGTCTACTTGAACAGGGTGCACAGAGGTATGAATATATATATATATATATATATATATATATATATATATATATATATATATATATAAGCATGTTTAGATCACTTAACCTAGTGATTGCTATCAGGATGTGAAGAGACTTTCAACTAGCATGACAAAAAATGTTTCCGGAACAATATCCTGCCTATAGCTATTGACTGAAATAACAAATTTTAAAACATTAAATTAATTTATTATTGTTACGGTTTAGTTTTTCATTCTGATTTTCTAAAAACTTGTAGAATATAGATACATACATATTTTTCAGATCATCTTTTAATAATTTGCACTTTTGAATGTTGTTTTTATTATAATAATGCGTTCAATTAATCTCTCGAATTGGCCTTTGTACATTGCATGGAAATATATTTTGGAAAGAGGTTTTTGTTTATAGTTTTAACATACTAAAGAACTGAATTCCACATATCTTACAGTGTCTAAAAATATTGCACATCTAAAGTAACTTTACGTTTTACTTTACTACCTTTACTTCTGATCAGAATCTGCAACACTGGTCACATATTCTCTGGGAAATATAAATGTCTTTTTTCTTTTCTTTCTTTTTTTTGCAACATGAATGATATTTCTTTATTGTTGTCATGTGGCTAAATGTAACAAAAATCTAATAACAGTATTGGCTATTGTTCCTTCTGTCCCCTAATGCACGGCATCAGATAAAAAACAACAGCATGAGGGCAGATTGCAGTTCTGAATGTCCAGAGCTGGTCCTGAGTGTTTCAGAGATGTCCTGAAGAGGGCATTGCAGCAGTGTTGCAAACTTCAGAATTGCTTGGTCTTGCAATGAAGAATGATCAAAACTAGTTGCAGCTTGCAAATCCACTTCAGTTACTCAGTCAATCTGATTTTTCTCAAGTGTCACTGGTCCACCAGTGGGCCCACAGCCATTATATATTTAAAACAGTAATATCCTATACTATCTTGACAAACTATATATCATTTGTAAGAAAAAAAAAATGAAGTGGACGTCTAAGATCTCAAAAATTAAGTAGCCTATATTACAGCATAGCAGTGGCAGCAACACGGAGCACCTTGGGTTCACCGGCATCAGAATGAACCCCGAAATAATCTCAGCTCAAACATTTTATACTGTATTCCTTTCATCTTCCCCCTCAGCATGAAGTGTGGGAGTCAGTCAGCCCATTTCCCCAGTAACAGTCTCATTCACATCTTGATGATAATCCAGTCAGCCCAACTGATTAATTTAACTTACAATAGAGAGAACAGGACTGACAGAACTCTCATGCTTAACAGGTGACATCATCATCGTCACAACTCCAAAGTGCAAAACACAATGTACATCACTTCAATATAGAATGGTCAAATGTTAAGGGGATAAAATTTATTTGAAGTCCCTGTAATCAAGATGGTTCTTGATTGTCTGCTGTCGCTCCCATGCTATAGGCGATAACCAACGCACCGTGACTGTGCATATTACTGACATTGGAATGAATTGTCTCTATGATAAATAAGCCCTTTTAGTGATGGTTTACTGGTTTTCAAAATACATTACAGAGGAGCCGTACTTTTTTAAGCGGCCGTCAATTTGCAACAATACTATTTTCATAGGCTACTCCTAAGGCTTGTTCAGAGCTTTATTTTGAAATAGAGTTTTTAGAAAAAATGGTCTGAAAATGTTTTAATGTTTATATAAAGAAAAAAAAATCAGATTTACCATTTATGATGTGGCAGCAAACTATCGCATACTGTAGGCCTATGTGTTCTTTTTATGTGTTTATTAGAATTCACATTAAAATCTGCCAAACTTCCCATATTACTTCTGAATAGGATGTCTACTTCATCAATTGAATTAAGATTGTGGAAATATATGGTTCAGATCACTCAAACCATGTGTGGAAATGCAGGTGCCCTTATATGGGCAGTAATGGAGTCTGGTTGTCATGTAGTGAAAAAGTTTGGTAGACTACTGCGCCCAAACAAAATCAAGCTTATTTTTTTTAAGATATCAACCTAAAATTTGAAACACAACCTGATCAGATTTTTGGCTTTCATTTTCGTGCAGTTTTAGAGTCTAACATGTTTTGAAAATATATATGTTATATAAAATATGAATAATTAAATTTGTACATTGTACATTTTCTCACTCTAAAAAATGCTGGGTTGTTTTAACCCGCTTTTGGGTCAAAAATGGACAAACCCATCCATTGGGTTAAAATGTAATTTAAAAATGTAACCCAATGGCTGGGTTTGTCCATATTTGACCCATTTTTTTAGAGAGTACTTTCTTTCACTTTCTTAATTTATTTCACTTTTTTTTTCATACAGATCTAATTTATCATTAATGGCCCTTGGTTGGGCAGTATAAAATATGCAGGGCCTACATTAGTCAACACTTAAATAATGTCAACAGCTGAAGAACATTAGCCAAATATTCTTCCTAATATCTCTCATTTGGTTGAGTGAGTGAAATCCAGAATGCAAAGGTCAATAATTCTATTCAAATATGATAAAAAGGAGACATCCACATGCCTCTAAATGGATTTTTATTTACATTAATGAACAAACAACCACAAATTATGCTAAAGGCCAGCCATCTGTGCTTAAGAGGCACATTAAAATTCAGCAAGTGCTTAGATTCACTTCTACTAAAATTAAGTTTTATATAGTTTCAAGGTAATTAAATCAATTATGGTATACATTTAGAACTCAATTGTTTGTAGTATGATGTCACTGGCTATTAAATTCAGTACAATATATTGTGCATATTAGGAGATTAATCCTCTAAAAGTTATGTTGGATTTTTATTACACAATATTTCATAGTTTAAAACCTAAAAGCTCTTGATAGCCCTTTCCCCCAAACTGCTTTAAATTCTGTTGGAAAAATAGCCAAACTAATCAAACTTCAACTCATTATTCACGGCGATGGACCTTTAGTGTATACATCTCTATCAGTTGGATTGTCTTTGAGCACTGAGCACTCTATTTCTTCCTTTAAAGCAAACTACAACTTTTTATAAAGACTATTTTCAACAAATGGACTTGAGAATGATCTGATTGCACAGAAGTGGAGTATGTCATGTTTTACCGTGAACAGATTGTCCTATTTTGTGGGCCATTGGTGAATGACAAAAGATAATGTTGATTGATTTAACTGTCAGGTTATGGCTTTTACAGCTTAGACAATGACTAAATGAAATGGGGGAAGGGGATGCAATTAATTAATGAGAATTTTCAGTAAAACCCCTGTTGTAATGCTCTACAGGTCAACCTGCTATTCATTGTAGTAAGTGTCTGCCTATGTGTGACAGAGATGTTTAAAGGTCAGCCTCATCTGCCTTTTCACTACATCTTCAGCTTCTGTGATAAAAATAAAGGCAGATGGTCACAGCATTTGACCTCTGATTTAATCAGATCACTGAGATCAGAGTGCCCTCTTCTACTGGCCTCAGACTGCAGAGATTTACTTCAGTAACAATCATGAATTCATATTAAGTGACATGCTGTTTTGGAAGAGCTAAAGAAAATAACCCAATATTCTGCATAGCTCTTGTTTGCACAGAGAAAGAGATTTTGTTTACATGTCACACTCTCAACAAGAAAGTTAAAAGGGAAAGGACAGCGAAAGGGAGGGTGAGAGGATGAGATGACAAGACACAACCTGGCCAGATGTTCTAAGTGACTTCAAAGTCTTTAAGAAGCTCTGAAGAAAGTTACCTGGGAATATACGGTTTTGAAACAAGGCCAAAATCTCAGCGGCACCAGATTCTCAAAGAGAAGCTGAGCCCTGCATGACTGAAGTCAAAGCATACCTGTTTTTTTTTTCTCGTTCAGTATTTAAAGTGATTTCAAAAAGTATGGCAATATGGCAATTAACAGAGAATGCAAAAAGATATGAATTAGCTGTAAAATAATAATAAAAATAATAACAACAACAACAAACCCTTATTAAATAAAACCAAATTTAGATTGAAACAAACTGCTTGTCATTCAAAACCTCTGACATCAGGAGGTGAGATATATGATATTTTCAAATTTTCTAGCAGTAAACATAAACAGACAATTCAATGAACACTGAGAAAATGTAATGAGGTTATTTACTACCCACATGCTGTCGAAAAGGGTCCAAATTATTTGTAATTATTTATTTATTTAGTTTTTGTAATGGGGAAAACAGAGTCACATGCATGTACAATGTGGATATAAATGCACCATAAATGATATATGAACAATGTGGAGTTTTTTTCCCTTATGTGTACAATTTTTTATACTAATTCAAACGATTATCTCAACCTTTTTGATTGTTGTATTATTTTAATTGCTAAATACAGTCTAGAAGGTCAATACCTCTTACTGAGCTCTGAACCAGAGGTGGAGGATGGGACATGTGACCTGTATGCGAGGTCAATTGTCTTCCTGCTAATAGTATCGAATACATCTGATGTTTCACAACATATGATTCGTCATGCCTCAACGTGCACAGTTTTCGTCAACATTCTAAATTTTATGTATAGTCAACAATTAGTTCTAAAATAATTCTATTAAGCATTTCATGTCTCTAATTTTTAACATAGGCTAATTGTAGCTACATCCCATTCATCAAAAAACAAACAAACAAACAAACAAAAAAAACAAAAAAACAAAACAAAACAAAAAAAACAAACAAACAAAAAAAACAAAACAAGGGGGTTTCAACTGATAATGTCTCATTATTGGGACATTATTCAAACACAGCATCCGTCCGCTCTCTTCATCATCTGTGATGAGAAATGTGTGTTATGCGCGCACACACGCAGCAGGCGCAGGCTGACACGCACACACGCAGCAGGCAACGGGCGCGCGCGCTGCTGTGAGATTATCCGAGCACTCGGCAGCAGAGAGAGAGAGAAAGAGGGAGACGCGGAGGAGAGCAGCAGCAACACCGATCCTCAAGCAGCGTCTGGAGCAAGAGCTGGGCGGGGAAATAACTGCGGTACTGAAGAAATACTTATTGAACAACAGCAATTTGTCGGCATCGCAACTTCGTCCGTGTAAAGCAAAATGTCATCTACGGGAAAAGACAACAGCTCCCAACATGCGAATTACGTGGGACCGTATCGCCTGGAAAAGACGCTTGGCAAAGGACAGACAGGTTTGTGTTTGTCCTTTTGTGTGTTTGAGATCTGGGATGATGACACGCGCTGCTTAAAACGTTCGCGCGATGACTAAATATGCTGCGCCTGTGTGTTTGTTTGACATGCTGTCATTGTGTATAGAGGTTTTCCGCAGATTAAGGACCTTTGCCTAGTTTTCTGACCAGCCGGTGTGATCTTATTAGTTGCAAAACGTTGTGTGTGTGTGGGTGGGTGGAACAAGTTGGAAAATGTTCGCATTATCTTCCAAGAAAAGGAACTTGGTCCTCGCAAATGACAGTCTGTCTTTGCGCGGCTCGCTTTGCTTCTAATGCCGCTAATCCCGATTTGTCAGGCAACGGGTTGTGGTTGCACTTGCTAGTCCCACTGCCGAATCCATTCGCCTCGTACAAGAGCTAAATGTTTGACACTAGGGTACAGGTGGCCCTCATATGCTGCTGCTGCTGCTGATGGGACAGTTTTGGTGCATCGCACCATGTGTTCAACCTAATTTCCTCTGCAGTCCGGTGGTGCTGAAATAGTGCTGTAGTTTGACATGGGCTATGAGTGAATCTGGTCTTGCTTTAGTTCATCTACAGGCCACTGAAAGCCTGCTTGCTGATTTGAGCTGTTGTGCTAATCAATAATCATATAGCCTAGGTTTATATGAGCACGCATTGAATGGCTAAAAGGTTATTATTATGTTCATGTCGACTTAAAGCTGAGAATGGGTGCATGACATGGGAGTGAGGAGGACAAATTATTGATTTGGCAGCATTTTTTTTGTGTGTGCTCAATGTTCTGTGGCTAGTGGCTTCTTCTGGTCTGGCTTTGGTGGAGAACAGTTATTGAGTCGATATCCCTGGACAGACATATCCAAGTCAGGGGCCTGCAGCTGTTATGCAACACATGAACTGCAACTGTTAAGAGTATCAGATTGACTGTATTTTGAAGAACATGGAGGACAGAGTTGATGATGCTGTTTATGTTTTCAATCATGTTTCCTGTTAAGAGATAAGGCTGTAATCTAACATGGCATTTAGATGATTTGACAGCTTAAAAAATGTAGCACTTGGCTTCTATTATTATTAAAAATCTCTTGGAATCATATTGTTGTGGCCTTTAGTCTATTAGCTTTGAAGAAATGTATAATCTTCTAAACATTTTATGATAAATTTCACTTTCAAGAAATGTACACATCTATTGTGCAGGTTCTTTCTGTGTCCAATACTATATGCAAAAATCAAAGCATTACACCCGATTTAATGAGTATGATGTTTGAATATACATTATTTATGAAACAATAGGCATTTTATACATGGGTGATGTGTATCCGCTGAGATTTTAAAGTGTGCATTTAGTGCTGACACTTTGCTATGTCTGAGGTAGTTGAGTTGTCAGATTTCAAAATTATGATAACTGTGAGGCATGTGGATCTTTTCAAGTACAATATAAGTGATAATAGATACAGGGAAGTTGTTACTTGTGGTTAAATTGTACATAACACCAGAGTAAAATGTTTTTGTGGTTGCTGTTAGTACGTCAGAAGAAGAATTAAACACAGGTCCAAGCCAAGGACAGTGCCAACATGGTGGGTGTAGTATAATATCTAGGAATGTATTCATATAAAGACATGCATACTAAGAACACACTTCATCATCTGTCGAGGGCTATGTTCTTCATCAAATTTAGTATATACTCTGACTGATATTTGGATGCAACTTTTCTCTTCTGGGAAAATGGGAAAAACGTTAATGACTCATCTTGCACTCGTGGTCGTGTCAAAATTTTTGTCCCATTGAGAATCTAAATGATCACCTATGTCTGCCTAGCAACAGCAATTAACAGATCATGGACCAAAGCTGTTATATGAACTAAAAGCTACTTGATATTCAAAAATAAACAGACGAACCGTTTAAATGGGGAAAAAAATGTTGTCACAGGAAAATAAACTGCACTAATCAAGCCATTTAATGGTGTATTAAAGTGATAGTTCACTCAAAAAAAAAAAAAGGAAAAATCCTGTCATTATTCATTCAGCCTCATGTCATTCATATCTCTATAGACCATTTCAAAAGATGTAAACAACACTGGTCCAGAAGCACTTCCTGTTTCAGTTTGTAACTGTTTTCTTTATTTCACATGTAAAGAAAACTTCTTAAAGATGTTTGTTTAACTTTTTGATTCAGTTTTAAATGTTGGTTGTATTTTATCCCAGCTTTTATGTAGTGTTAAAAAACTGAAACAGGAAGTGCTTCTGGGCCAGTGTTGTTTACATCTTTTGAAATGGTCTATACCTTTCTTTCTCCTGCTGAACATCACATTTTCAGAAATGTGTCTGTACACTTTCTCATGGAGTCATCAAAACAGTTGGGTTACCAAGTTCATCAAAATGTCTTTTGTGTTCTGCAAAGGAAGAAAAGCCATAGAGATGTGGAACGACACGATGAGAGTGAGTAAATTAGGACTAATTTTTTAGTGAACAATCCATTTAATACCCCATTAAATGGTTTGATGAGTGCAGTTTATTTTCCTGTGGCAACATTTCCCATTAAAACAGAAAGTTAGGGCAGGCCAATTTTGTTTTTTTGGGTGAACTATCTCTTTAACAAGACATCAGCAGAATTATAGTCACATTTCTCATTTAACCGAACAATAGCTGCAAAATGCAACCAGTGCTAGCAACATGTCTATATGGAGTAATTACTGTAAATACATGTATGCTTGTTGTTTAATAGAGAGTTGCCTCACACTGTTCATTTAAGAATTGGACGTTTTGTCGGCAATTAAACTATTGGCTCCGTTTCTTAAAACAAATCCTTGTTTAGCCTGTGGTTAGAGAAGAGCGGAGGGTATTCCTGCTTGTTCTGCTGCCGTTGGCATGGCTGCTGAGAGAATGCTGCACAATGAACGCCGCTTCTCAGTGCTGCCGCTGCAGAGGAGAGCCCATATGTCATGAGAGAGGCTCACACATAGAAAGAGGAGTTTGGGGGAGGGGTAGCGATAGATGGGAAGGGGGTGGGTTTGGGGATGAGGGAGAGAGAGTTCTCAGAGCTAAAGCGGGACCCCCATGGGAAACAGTAAAAAGGACGCTCTAGTTTAATTTACCCCCCTCCTTCACCTCCCCAAATCAAAACGGATGTACGTGCCTGTATTTTTGCCTTCTCTGTTTCTTTGTGATGCTTCAGCCATCACACATAGCGTCCTCGCTGCTCGAGTCAGTTGAAAGTAGGCAGAGGAAGATTACGGGAGATCACCGGCTGAGACGGATTGGAACCCGGTAGTGGTTAACCAAAAAACAATAACGTGACAATACCTGCTAGGGTTGTTCATGTTACGATTTGGTTTGATTCAGCTGTACTGATCTCACAGTACAATACTTTCTTGATACTTTAAACTAAGAGTTAAAATGGTAGTTTTTTTATTATTATTTCTATGACATGATAAACAAAAGTACTGTTCATTAAAATGCTACCTTTGATATTACAGCCCGTTCTCATCCCAAGGTGTCATCTAACTGATGCTTTTGACCATGCGTCATCTAACTGACGCTTTAGGCACCCTTTAGCGTCAGTTAGATGATGCTTTCCTAGTGGTCTAACCCTACCCCAGACCTAAACCTACCGGCGTCATCTAACTGACGCTAAAGGTAAAGCGTCAGTTAGATGACGCTCTCCTAGGGCATTTCCTAAAGAGTGCCTAAAGTGTCGGATGTTGAAAATTGTCAGTTAGATGACGCCTTGGCATGAGAATGCGTTGGATATTACATTTGGAATGGACTTGGACTTGCCTTCGACTTGGTCCTTTCTCTCCCATGCCAAGGGAATAGAAATATTCATGATTCTGCTTAGCTAAATATAGAGAATTATGTTAGCGACGCACATGCTTGCCTGTCCCTGACTACATACATTTAAAATGTTTGAAATATTGCATTTTACAAAATGATGCATTTTATTTCTAACGTATTATCATGGAACCTCAAATGAGTAACCTCGACCTTGATACTGATACTAAATCCAATCTTTCTAAACATTCATTTTGGGTGAATTACACACAGTATATTGTTGCTATCCAGTATCCACTCTATTTTGGATCGCTATATATTGTGCCACTGTATATTGTTACACTGCTTTGTGAGACTCAGGCAGTTGTTCTGCAAATTCGTTCTGTTTGTATCCCCTCTACTCTTCTTATTCCCTCCTCTTCTCCTTCCTTCACTCTGTCAGGGTGTCCCAAAGGAAGGCCGTTAATGAAGCGGCGAAGTACTTGAATCACGAACACTGTCACGGGCAGAAACAGTGCCCTCTTGCTGGGTCAGGGTTAGACGGCGTGTACGGGCAGGCTCCATGCAGAGCCCTAGGCCTCCACTGCTTTTCCAGCATGGACATGGAGATAATCAAGCTATATATACACACTACCTCAGGGCCAGTGAGTGTCTGTAACTGGTGCAAGGCGGATATGAAGTGCTGCGGGCCAAACCGCATAAAGTATGGTCATTTTGCTGCAGTGCACGAAGGGTTGATTTCAATCCAAGGTAGTGCTTTCGTGTAAGAGATGCCATTGCTTCTCTTTGCCAGAATGTATTTTAGAGAGACAGATTAGCACTAGGCCTGTTCAATGACACTTTTACCCTTAAAGGGATACTCCACTTTTTTTTGGAAATAGGCTCATTTTACAACTCCCAAACGTTTGGGTTTTACCGTTTTCGAATCCATTCAGACGATTTTTCGATATTTAGAAGAATATCAGTAACCAGAGAGTTTCTGGCCTCATTAACTCCCATAGTATACTATGAAAGTCAATGAGACCAGAAACTCTCTGGTTACTGATATTCTTCGAAATATCAGAAAAACGGCTGAACAGATTCGAAAACGGTAAAAACTCAACTGCCTATTTCCAAATAAAGTGGAGTATCCCTTTATATGGTTGAATGTTTTGCCAATCACAGCTGGGTAGTGAATGACATCCCGCATCGAAAAAGACTCCAAGTTATGTGTTTATGAGTTAAGGTGAAGTCAGTGCCAATAACAGCACCAAACAGAAATGTTGAAATAATTTCGTTCAGACAAACAGATAGCCTAGTGCTACCTTAAACTAATGCTATTGGTTTAGTCAAATGTTTCTGGTTGGAATGCTCAGACATTTTTGTTTTCGAAAGAACTCAAACTATGATGAATTGGTATAAGAGACATTTTGCTTCAATTTAAGCCTTGGTCATATATTATGGAATTTAGAATTGGCAAATAATGCATATTGTTTTGAAATATTTAAATAAAAAAAATCTGTCATCATTTACTCACCCTCATGTCCTTTCAAACTTATATGATCTTCTTTATTATGCAGAACAGAATAGAAGATATATTGATGAATGTTTATACAATGATAATCAGTGGGCTCCAAAACACCATTGGTCCCCTCTGACTTTCGATGTCAAAAAAAACAAAAAAACAAAACTGAGACATTTTTTTCAAAATATCTTTTTTTGTGTGTGTTCTGGAGAAGTAAGACATGTGTACAGGTAGGGGTGGGCGATATAGAAAAAATATCATATCACGATTTTTTTTAAGAAAATCACGATCACGATTTTTATCACGATTCTTTGTCAAGTTGGTTTTAATATTTTGCAAGTGGCTGTTCATTACAGCCAAACTAATGTCCTTATGTTAAAAACAAAGCCTTAGGTAACAAAATAAAAAAGAAAGGCATACATTTAGGCTAGTGGCGAAGATAAAAATCTTTGTCATTATTTTCTTTGTTATTAAAAAAATAAGACAAGATGACTCTCTCAAGATGTTTTAAGCCCGAATAAGTTTCTTTCGTCTGTTGAAAATAAAAGTTCTTTTGAATAATGTGGGTAACCGAACAGTTGCTGGTCCCCCTATAGTTTTTTATTGGTTCTCTCCTGGAAGTTAATGGGGACCAGCAACTGTTTGGTTACCCACATTAAAAAAAAATCGTTCTTTTGTGTTCAGCACAAGAAAGAAATTAATACAGGTTTGTAACAACATTAGAGTGAGTAAACAATGACAGTTTTTTTTTTTTGGTGAACTATCCCTTTAAGGACGTGCGGCAGTGCTATTTATTCCTGTCGCTTTTAGACCAGCACGCGACGCGTTTAATATAGACGCATGTTACACCAGATATTCTCTCAAATGTTTGCTTTCACTTTAGACATAGCCTGTTTATGTAAACATTGTGTGTATTTAACAGTATTAGCATAATAATACTCGAAAGATAGCCAAGTATTCTGGCGCTGTTTGACAGGCTTCTAGTGCCTGTGAGCGTCGGGGGTAATTTATGCGGTCAGGAAAGCGCACGTTAGAACAGCACATCAGCGCGTGAATTAAATGTTTAACCGGCAAGGCTTATGCAAATAATGAACTTTTGTGCAGTTTCCCATGCCTATTCATTAACGTGTGATGTGTAGGCTGCGTCGCGTTGTACAGTTGAGACGGGGCGCCAGAACTGAACTGATAGAATGCACTATTAGACGATACTACGATATTTCTTCAAAAGCAGATCGTGGAGACATTTTAATCGTCCACGATTAAAAATCGTCATATCGCACACCCCTATGTACAGGTGTGGAACAATGAGAAGGTGCGTAATAATTTTTGGTAATATCACTTTACATATAATGGCTTGTAATATAAAAATGGAGCCACATTATCCAGTTAGTTTCCTTGACTAAGGGATAGTAGGTAAGATAATATAGGAGGGAGGGAGATCAAATCACACTTTAGGAAACTCTTCATCACCACAAAGAATGTTTTGTTTTTAGCCTGAAAGCCTTTTTAAAATGTCAGCTGTTGACTGTCTTGCTGGGCTGACTTAGTGAACAATTTGTCTGTGTGTTTCTGTCTGAGGGGGTTGCAGTCTCCCAGACATATTCCAGCCTTCAGTTGGCTCTCGTTTACTAAGTTCCAGATAGCAGTGGTTGGTTGTCATGGTTGCACCCCCTTCCCACAAGCCTTTTCTTTCAATGGCCATGCTTTCCATCTTTCCATAGATCAGAGGCAGACAGCAACAGTCCTCAAAGCCCCTCTTTCCCACCCTTGATTTATGTAGATTACATTCAGACTCTGCTATTAACACTGTAAGATGTACATAGATGAATCTATAGAGGAATACGAAGCCTTTACGTCATACGCAATAAATTAATCCTACAGAAAACTGTTGAAGGAATGTGCGCTGGAATGATTGTTTGAGCAGAGCTGATTCCACTGATGGGCTCTTATACATGAGATTAGAGTATTTCTCATTTAAGGCTGGAATGAACTGCCAACATTCTGTTCCTTGTTGACTAGCAATTATCTAAATATATTTATATTTAGTTGTGGTTTATTGCTCATTCTTGTCACTCATCATTAACTTTCCTTGCAATGAATCCTCTCTCTTGAGCCTAAGGAACATTTTAAAGAGATTCCATGCTTTCCGTGCCGGTGTTTTGTGCCAAACATTTTTTTCATTGTGAGAAGCATCAAATTCAGTGCACTAAAAGCATTGATGTAGATTATTATATATTATACTATGGGCTGTTGAGTGCTTAAATCTGATTGGTTGACTAATGTTCTAAGGTGTGCAATTATTTTCAGGGAAACGCATGGGTAAGTAGTTCCAGGAACCTCATGTTGCATATGTTCCATATCACTTCGCCAAATGATTTCAGTTATTTCAAAGGTATTTACAGCCCACAGAAACCAACCAACCAAGCACATAAATATAGTTAAGAATAGGATAAAAATATCGTATGGAATGTTGTATGGAAAGCACATTCAAAGCAAAAAGTCACACAATTTCAAGAAAAACCTCATAGGTTAACTAGTATTTCCAACAAGTTAACCTTTTGCCTGTCAACCTCCTTTTTGATAATTGACATTAAAATGCACTATACAAACTTAAATGGTTTTAATTCAAGACTTCTTTGGAATATAGACCTAAGTTTGGTCTTGTTTTAAAGAAAACAATCAGCAGATTATTACTGAAGTGAAAGCACTTCAAAACATTAAACTATGAAAAAGTTATGGACATTATAATTTACAGTAAATCAAATATACTTTATTAATATATGAAGAGTTCAGATGCAAAAGCCTCTAAGTGCCATTTGGAATTTTCTTCTAAAATGATAATTTTTATCAAGATTGTATATTTAAATTCAGTAATTTCACTTAAATGGCAATGAAGATTACCTATTAATTGTCACTTAAGTGAAATTACTGAACTTAAATATACAAGCTTGATAAAAATGGGCATTTTAGAAGAAAATTTCAAATGGCATTTAGAGGCTTTTGCATCTGAACTCTTCATATATTTTTAATATAAAATAAATATTTTACAAAATATTTTTACTATAAAATTACTATAAAATGAAAGCTAGAAGTCTAACCAAGTTGTGTTCCAAATGTAAAGTTGATATCACAAAAATTGAAGTTCCCATGAGAGTTTGTTTAGGCGTTATACCAAAAATAGCCACCAGGTGCTATTGAATTCCATTGAATTTAATTGTATGCATTCTGCCATAACATTTTTTTAAATTTCTATCCAAACATCACTTCTGTCTCTAAATATGGAACCTTGAGTCTCAGACCTTTCTGACAAAATGTGTTTTGTCAAGATTATAAAAGGTTTTGATTATAAATTATGAAAGATGATGCCCAAAAGGGGAGGAGCCTAATAAAAAATACCGTTAACGCAACGTCCAATTTCAAAACGGTTTTCACAGGATAAATTCTGAGTTTGTAAGCTTTCAAATGATACCTAATTTATGATAACTCCTAAAATATGTGATATAATAATAATACAACAATTTTATATATATATATATATATATATATATATATATATTATACAAGGACTTCTTACCTTAGTTTTAAAATATAATTTTATCTTTTTTATTGACAAATACTAATTATGTTTCATTATGAATTTTTAGCACTAAAAACCAAAGTTTCAATTATTAAAATTGTGTGCGTCGAC
The DNA here is from genome assembly GCA_038021265.1 of Cyprinella venusta. Taxonomy (NCBI): domain Eukaryota; kingdom Metazoa; phylum Chordata; class Actinopteri; order Cypriniformes; family Leuciscidae; genus Cyprinella; species Cyprinella venusta. The sequence continues at coordinate 25,456,595 of CM075864.1, forward strand.
TTTTTGTGACAAAGGTCAGAAACTCTTGTAATGACACTGATTTTTTGAGGTGCACTCTTGTCAAAAATTCATATATTACTGTTCATTCATAATTTGTAAGAAAAAAGACAGCGCTAAAATACCTAATTAGGAGTCTTAGACCTTTCCAACGATATATAGTTTGTCATGACTAGATTAGGATTTAATGGTAATATAGTGAAGTAAATTTAGCTTCCCCGTATACGGTTAAGGGGTTGAAAACATAACGAAATTGCACGAAAAGCACTATTTGATTCTTCATGTTTTGATGTATTTCCTTTTGAATTTGATAGTTGATAATCTGTGGCAGGTGGTATTAGAGGGAGGGGTATTCACATTCAAGACAGCATTTGATTGGGCAAAAAAATCTGTGTGTTGCAGAATGAGTCATCAGTGTTTTGGTCTATTTACCAGAATAGAAAGACTAATTTAATTGTGCGCGGTATAATTGTGTACATGTGCTAAAAAGAAGTTTGTACACAAGCTGATGACCTCAAAGTCAACATAAATGGAATACCATTTTGATTGAATGGGATTAATAACTATTTATAGTATGTACCTGGTCTCCAAATATCTCAAAAGCTAGTCTCCCTTCTATTTTGGTGGTGATTTGTCCAGACAGAAGTGTCATTTGTGCTGCACATTTTATCTGCGGTGTGGTGCTATACATTGCATTGTGTAGTTTTGGATGTCCCCTCCCCCTTTCCCACTGCAGAAAATTGCTCCCTAGTGTCTGATGCAGCTGTGAAGCCTTTTATCAGAGAAGCACAGCAGAGACCCTTAACTCCTGGTGTTGTCCCTACCATGTTCCTCTCACTATCGCCATCACACCATCCCTTTCAGCACCGTCTTTTAGCTTGACTTTCTTGCCATAAATGCTATGTGTGGTATCTGCTCTTTACACAACATTTAGAGGTTTTAGCTGGAGGGTATTGGCAATTCCAAGGTTGGAGTCACTGGACTGACTTGAACAGTGCTGATGTGACTTGATTTGCGACTTGCCATGTGAAGAACCATCTAATCAGAAATGAACAGCCAAGAGCAATAATTACAGAAATAGCAATCTTTTTGTACACTGTTGTTTATATAAGTATCTTGAAATGCTACAAGTACATCTGCAGTGACACAGGAGTCCAAACAGTGGGCAACTGCCCAACAGATGGACTAATTCTGGGTTTGGTAAGGATAGACATTTAGCCTGTAGCATGTGTAAAGTGCTTTGGTGCCTATCTGCAAGTTCAAGCCAAAACAGAGACTGCAAGCACAAATTACACTGAGAGTACACGGACAGTTAGAGAGAGGGAGCGAGAATGGGTGTAATGATACAGAAATCAATGTGGACAGAGAGTGTTTGAGTGGAATAGATGGTAAAGAACTTGAAAGTCGGAGAGAGATAAACACATTATGTGCTTGTTTGAGAGGGAGAGAAAAAATAACCCTAAAAATTGCAAATCTATCATCATTTACTATCCCTGGTAGCCTTTTTTTGAAGTTAGAAAGTTTAAAGTGTTAGTTCACCCAACAATTCAAATTGTCATTATTTACTTAATGATTTCCGTCCCTGTTTCTGTAACTTTAAAGCTAAAAAATGGCATAAAGAGATCATAAAAGTATAATCCATGCAAATCAAGTGGTTTAATCCAAGCCTCACTCACTCACATTGTAGGATGAACATATTTAATTTAGGCTTTTATTTCTAAACTTTAATCAATTCACATAATGTGGATAAACAAACCTCATTCGTTTTTGTGGGTCAAACAAGTACATTTGATCTTCCGTTTACCACAATTAAAGCACACTATGAATGTGCGTCGATTGCTGTTGATGACAGAATTTTTCACTATCCCTTTAAATATGAAAGCAAAAGCACAAGTATCATAAAAGTGGTCAATGTGTGTGCTGAACACCAAGCCATATAATAGCTTTATGTGATGAACAGATCTTCCAGTCCAGTGAGCTGTTAACAGTTGCGACTGGATCATTGAGTCAGTGAGTTAAACACCAGAACCAGTGTGTGAATTTGTGAACATTTTGTTGAACTGGTTCTCTGGTTCATTAAAAAAGTTACAACTCTCAAGAATGATTTCTTTATGAAACAAAAAAATCTTTCAGTGAATAATGATTTCGAACATAATATTGCTTTGATTTCCATCTGTGTCTCACATAAACCATCGTAGAGAACTTGGAAATAATGCACGAGTCATATGAACCCTTTTTATACTGCTTTTTGGAGCTTGACGGTCCCAGTCCTCATTGATACAGTATAAGCATATAAAGAGTGTCCAGGATATTCTTCAGAAGTTTACCTTTCATATTCTACAGAAGAAAGAAAGTGAACCAAGTTTGCAAAGACGTACGGGTGAGCAAACAATGACAGAATTCATTTTAAGGTGAACTAAAAAACAAACAATTGACTGATTTGTTTTACTGCAAAAAGATACTCAAGCATGAACATGTCAGTCTCACATAGTTACAGATGACTGAAGGCTAAACAGGCAATTTGAGCACAGAGCACACTGAAAATAGAAATTATGAGACAGCGTTACAATACAAATTTATTCATGTATAATATTCTTTGGGTGTTTGTGCCACTGTGCCAGTACTGTATGAATGAAATGAAGTGTCATGTTGTCTTGCACGCATGATTGATTGGTAAGGAACCCAGAAGGGCTGAATATCCTGTCCAGATGGTGGGGTTTGGTCAAACCGTGTCATTAGTCAGGTGGTTGCTGATGCTTGGTGGCCCCTTTATTCACAATTGAAAGGCATTATCTTTCTTTTTACTTAAAGAGTAAATTAGAGGAGAGACTTTACAGGTGAAAATGAACAGGGTTTGAGGGAATGAGTGTATGTACACCCAGCTTAGAGACTAGCTATTTGCAAATCACTTGAGTGCAATTTCACAGAGTATTAACAGTGTGGCAGTACTACTTATTTTCAACCAATCGCTGCCTGTGCAGCCCAACCCCAGCAATAGAATAATAGCTACACATCTTTTTCCCCCCTGTCTAAGGCAAGTTGAGGGTTTCTATGGAAACCAGGGGAGGCTGTGTGCAATTTTATACATGTGTTTTCTGGACGGCTGTGCCGCATGGTTCCTCGGCCTTGCCTTGAGGGTCCAACTATTGATTGCAGCTTCTCTGAGTTATTAGAATGTGAATGAGGATCTCCCCCATCTCTTAATGTGTACTGAATAATGCCTTTCAAGGCCGAATTTGAGCTTGGACCTTGTCTGATATCATCTGTTAGCTCATAATTTCACACCTAATGACGGGATCTGGTGTACCAATGGGAGTTTTTTAAATTCCCGAAGGTTCCTGTAGAATTGAACACAGTTTTATGGTTCTTATGTCTGTCTGTACTTCAGTTTACAATGGCTGGAAGACCTGAAGGTCTTGCCTTTAAAGTGTTCAGAAACATTAACGTGGTGGGACTGTGATAATTTTGCATGTTTAATTTGATGTTCAGTCACATGAGATATAAAAGGAAAGCACTACAGTTTGTAGATGTTGGGTCGATGAGGCTTTAAAGCGATAGTTTACCCTAAAATTAATATTCTTTCATTAAGTAAGTGGGATCCAATTGTTTGTACCACAACATCCTTCCAAGTATCTCCTTTTGTGTCCCTTTTTTTGGTTTTGGAACAATTCTGGTATTTTCATCTATTTAACACTAAGCTACACCTACTCTAATGAGTACTGAGTTCAAGACAACTGCAGCACTGGTCAGTGCAACATAAACCTAAAACAATTGAGTGCGCCTTTAAATAGACTAAACCTTAAAAATGATCAGATTATTGCTAATGAGGTGGCTTTAGAATTGCCTAAATAAATGGAGAAAGTGTTTTCAGAAATTAAATTTAGAAATCAGTGGGAAATGAGAACAAAGGCAGCTTATTTTGACACCGACACAACACAAGGAGAGAGGGACAGAGAGAAAGAAGTGTTATTTATATCATAAGCGTTCCTCTCCCACTTTTCTTTGAATGTTTCTCTGAGCAAACGCAGGTTACCGACATTATTTTTCAGTGCTTTCATTAGTTTGCCTGTGGCACTGCCTCATTAATTCTCTGCCTGTCAATGTAACGTTAGTATGTGTTAATATAGTTGTAATGAAATATTCAGCCGTTTCTCCATGAGGAATGCATGAGGTTTGTTGCTCTACAGGGATCCATCCAACATAGAGTTCACTCACCATAGCCATTTTCTAGCATTATTACTAATTTGAACGTGGCTAGTAAATGGGTTTATAGGCATGCTTTGCACGTGATCAGTGCTAAGGTATGTTGATATGATGAAGCAAATAGTAAAGGACTGCAGGAGAAGCAGCCAGTATGGTTTCTTCTGAACATTGCAGTCAAACTCAATTAATGGCAAGCTTCATTTGCCTCCAGAGCCAATCTATCATGAGTGGGATCACAAAGCTTGTAGATGCACACAATACAGAACGTTTCATACTGTAGTAATTCTGTCTGTGCAATTGCATGCTACAAACACCATATAGTAAATACTTGCTTACTGGTGTCTTACCGGTTTGTTTATTTCTTATGTGAAGTTCTATATTGAAATAATGAAACAAACTGCTCATAACAGATTGTTACTGGAATCAGACTACACTGGGCACACTGTATGTTTTTAATTCACTAAAAAGACCTGGATCATATATATATATATATATATATATATATATATATATATATATGAAGAGTTCAGATGCAAAAGCCTCTAAATGCCTTTTGAAATTTTCTTCTAAAATGACCATTTTTATCAAACTTCAGTAATTTCACTTAATGACAATTAATAGGTAATCTTCATTGCCATTTAAGTGAAATTACTGAACTTAAATATACAAGCTTGATAAAAATGGTCATTTTAGAAGAAAATTTCAAATGGCACTTAGAGGCTTTTGCATCTGAACTCTTCATATATATATATATATATATATATATATATATATATAAATAAATATTCTTACACACTTTACACTGAAACTGTTCTTGTTTACAAGGTAGTTGTGCATTTTGCTGCTATTGAAATTAATCAGACTTTACAGTACGTGTGTTATGTGTAACACACACTGTAAATGTAACGTCACCAGACTTTCTTTATTTGAGCGATGAAAGTTAATGACCTGCACAAATGTGTGCAATTGACAAGAAATTATTTATCCGTTTCCATTTCAAGTAGCCCTGCTCCTGTAGCGACTTTCCTCCTGCCTGAATGAGCTTTGTGTTGTAAATGTCATCATGTGACCAGCTCCTCATATCCATATGACACGGACAGAGCCAATGAGAGGTCTCTCTAACTAGATAACTGTGTCAACATGAATTATTGTTATTGATATTGCCTGGCACTTCAGACCAGGCAGGGCATACGGTTCAGAGACTTTTTTTTTGTCTCATTTACCCCTATTAGAAACTGAAATAATCCATCCCTGGCATAATTGGAAGTCCACCCACGTGTTAAATACACATACACAAGCATTAAGGAACTTGGTCATTCTGCGTCTGCTCAAAATATGTTAAAAACATATCTACAAGAGATAGCGGCTCACCGCCTCGGGCTACATTGAGGTTGTGATCTCTCCGCAAAGTCAAGACCCTCACACCCCGCAGAACACACACAGATGGCCCCGCGACTGCTCGTGCGTGTCTTCGTATGCGCTCGTGTTCCTCCGCAGCTTTTAGCCTTTGCGCAGGCTTCTGATCAAGTGGCATAATCAGATTAGGGAGGTGGGGAGAGGGTGAACAGACATTATTTTCACTTTGACTGCAATGATGACAGGTACTGCCAGGGGCACATTGCGAGAGAGAGAGAGACAGTTTGGTTGCCAGCTAATTCCTGTCTGTGTGTACAGTATGTGAGCACTGGGCTCCTTCTAATTTAGCTGTGCTCTGGACTGAGGAGACTCAAGGAGTGAGGCTGCGTTACTGCATTACAGCACAGCAACTGTTGCCAGACGTGTCTCTGTGGAGATGGTGCGGCACACATGCTGAGCACATCTGGCTTGGGCGAGTGCTGCCTGGTTCAGCATGGCAACAGCATCACACAGCCCTGCAGACCGTCACAAGGAGGGGTCAGGGCCTGCTCTCTGCTCAGATTTTAGCCCTCACACTGAATGCAGATCTGGTACCTCTTCTCTATTCATTTTTTAAGTTCAGTTTGAGCTGGAAGTCAAGCAGTGATTGATAAATGGATCTCTTTTAGTCTTTACAGGGCTATTTTATTGTTAAACGTTTGACAAATTGACTTATTAAACCCTGAATTGTTAATAACCTATAAAATTGATGCCTGTGACACATTGGTGCGTAGTGTTTCTTATCGTATGTTGTGAGTGCTGCTGATATATAGTTTCATAAGGGTGTGTATCTCTGGACTGTGTTTGAATGCAAGTGCATTATTGCTTTTTTTTTTTTTTTGCATGGTTTTATATTATCCATTATTGCACTTGTGCAGTCCAGTATTATTTTTCTCCTACATTAGCCACAGAGTGCTTTATAAAAGATATTATTTTCTGCTGGATGCTTTATGCTGAAGAAGAAAAATCCTTTATTTCAGTGCATTACATGTGGGCATCTTCCTTTGCTTTCAGCCCTGTCACTATGGTTACAGCAATGTTTGACTGTACGTGTATGTGTGTGCATCTTTTGTATGTTTAATATATTGGAAATGTCATTGAATAGCAGTGATAAAAATAGCATGTAAAGCAGAGCAAATGAAATGTGCAGTTCCTAATATTGACTGGTTGGTTTAGCCTGTGATATATTCAAATTAAATTGATCAAAAGTGAAAGTAAAGACATTTATGTTCATCACAGAATCCTAAAAAAAAAAATGTTTTCCACAAAAATATTAAGCAGCACAACTGTTTAAAACACTGATAATAATAAGTTATTATTAGTTTATATATAATTTATTGAGCATCAAAGTAGCGTATTTGAATGATTTCTGAAGAATCATGTGACATTGAAGACTGGAGTAATGATGCTAAAAACTAGGGCTGTCAAACGATTAATCGCGATTAATCGCATCCAAAATAAAGGTTTGTGTTTACATAATGTATGTGGGTGCACTGTGTATTATTATTATATATATAAATACACACACATGCTTGTATATATTTAAGAAATATTTTCATGTATATACTATATATATATATTTATATATAATTTACATTATACATAAATATAAATATTTTATATATAAATAATATTTTTTCTTAAATATACATGTGTGTGTATTTATATATATAGAAAATAATTATACACAGTGCTCCCACATATATTATGTAAACACAAACTTTTATTGTGGATGCGATTAATCGCGATTAATCGTTTGACAACCCTACTAAAAACACTTTAGTAAAAAAAAAGATAAATATAAAATGGTTATTTTCAAATTGTAATATTGCACTATACTACTTGTTCTACTGTTTTTTATTATTGGTGAGCATAAGAGGCTTCTTTCAATGTAAAACATCAAGTTATCAAAAAACTAACATTCAAAGAAATGAACACACACAGATGAATTGTGGAATTCTGTGAATTGAAACATGAATACAAATTTGTGAGTTATTTAAACATTGTTGAAATACAAAGAGTGAAGCATATGCATTTTTTCATCAAGAGAATGTCAGGAAAACAATGTACATCATCCAGAATTTGCTGATTACATGCATATAGAAATATTCCAATAACCGTGAACCATGTAAACCAAAATATGGACCTTATTCTGAAGATGAAGTGCATTAAAACGTGGTCAATGATTTAAATTGGTTGAGGTATTAGGCATGTTTGATAGGGTAGCTGGCTGAAAGCAGGTCATGTTGCCCCACTGTGTCGCCGGCTGACCAGATGAGGGGGTTTGGGGATTATTCAGGCCCCCCACAGCTGCAGCCACAGCCCTGAGTGGAACAGATGGCCGTCTGCATGTTAAGGCAGTCACCCCCAACACCACCATCACAGCACATATACACAAATACACAACGTTTGACAGAAGCATCGTTGTGACATGTGCTATGCGCAACTATTACCTTAATTTTTCATGTTCCTTGATTTGATTGTACATCCTTGTGTTGACTGCGCTCAGAGACGCTCGCCAGACTCTCTAAACTGGCCAGTGTCACTTTGCCTGTGGCTCAGTGCCAAACTGATTCAAGGGCGTCACTCTGTGCTGGATACAGTCAGAGTGCTGGATGAGGTGAGGGTCGTATTCGCCCAGCACAGACTTGATGTGTTGGCTATGAAGCACCCTGACCTTGGAGTGCAGTAGGCTTGTTTTGTGTGATCCATCTCTGTGATATTCATCTTACCATTCATCTTTCTTTCTTTCTTTCTTTCTTTCTTTCTTTCTTTCTTTCTTTCTTTCTTTCTTTCTTTCTTTCTTTCTTTCTTTCTTTCTTTCTTTCTTTCTTTCTTTCTTTCTTTCTTTCTTTCTTTCTTTCTTTCTTTCTTTCTTTCTTTCTTTCTTTCTTTCGTATTCTCACCTTAGGGATAGTGTTAGGGGATAGTGTTGCAATATTTTGTGTGGGGATATTATATAGATACACTTACGCCAAGTATCGATACTGTCAGGGTGTGAATTTCAGCTTGTGATTGCGAGTATTGTGCATAATAAGCTCTGTGCTTATGAAAATAATAATAATTTTAAATATTGCTTTCATTTTACAAACAGCACATCCGTCTCTTAAAACAGCCTTCATCATCCGTAACTGTGAGCTCACCTGTCTTATGTTTTTGTGTGTAGACTATTTCACAATAAAAATAATTCCACAGCAACATATAGTATAAAACTTAATGTAAAAATTTATGTACAGCAATATAAATATGATTCAGCACATAATTACTACTAAATAACTGTATACTGTCACCTTTGACTAAAAAAATGCAATATATCACATTATATTATCGCAGGATGTTGAAAATTGCAATACTATTGTATTGTGGCTTAGGTATTGTGATAATATCGTATTGTGGGGCCTCTGGCAATTCTCACCCCTAATATATAACTACCTCCACAAACATCCACTATTTTTCTCTGTTAGCAATATATATATATATATATATATATATATATATATATATATATATATATATATGATATTTTTCACTCAGTGAAAAAAAATAAATAAAATAACATTCATAGTCATAATGATATTTTTTTGTTCAAATAGATCATTAGAAATGACAATGAGGCCACATTAATTGAATTGGAAAAAAGGGTGAATGACATTATTGCATAATTTAGCTGATCGTGTGTAGCAAATCAAGTACATAACATATTGAATGTTCTGTAGTGATGAGAACATAATGAAACATTATTCACTACATCCCTTTGCCAACTTGAATGAATATGCTATGCATATTTCAGAAATGGCCTGTGGTGTTGAAACTGAACTGGCGGTATGAATCTGACCTCTCTCGCTGAGCAAGCATCACATCACCAGTGCTTGATGGATGATTGGCCATATTTCCAGAATATTCAAAGACTAATGAGGTAACAATTGCAGATTACGTCATTTTTTTTTTTGGATGACATCCCAGATTTCTGAAGACTCCTGTAAAAATCACCCCCACCCCCCAGCTCTCCATCTCCCTCTTTGTCTGTTGCACGTTCTCCCTCCATCTTTCTCCCAGCGCTTCCTTTGTGTTTGGCTGGAGAGCATGCCTGCTGGAGGGGCTCTATGACTCATAGAAGAGCAGGACTGTATTTTTAGCAATGATTCACCCCTTGCCATGGTGCTTCCTGTGAGGAATATGAAAACCCATGAAGCACATTTCTAGTAGCTCCATTATCAAGCATCATTTAACAGGTACAAGTCGCACATTTACAGAACGTGGAGGGGGAGTATGGGAATAAAAGTCAGGAGGCTTGAACCTGCGTGTCTTACATCTCGGACGGTTTTAGAAACAACCTTTTTGAATCATTCCATCTATTTCTGTTACTGCAGTGATGAGGAACTGAAAGAGGAAGCTGATGTTGTGACAGAAACGACTCTGCTTTTTGACCCTTTCGCTTATGACATGGTGTGGCTCGCGTCTTTCACTCTCTCTTACTCTCTCTACTTCCTTCTTTCATTGTTCATTTAAACTTGGTCTTGGATTAAAGCCGATTAGCATAGGCTCTTATAGCGGCGTGCTGTGCCACCCTCCCCCATCTTTCTTTGTGCTGCCGTCTTGCACCTCCCAAAATAGTGTGAAAAAAAATGCAGCGTAAGTAGATTTAGCAAAAATGGGGCAAATTTTATGCATGGATATGCAACAATCAACACAATCTGGACAATGATGAAGCTGCTGTTTTTAGTCATTAGGCGTTTTTACCACCTGCTGTAGGACCAGTTAGGCCCTCCTCTGACTATCAGACCCTGGAGCGAGAGTGGCCTCAATTTAAGCACATGGCGAGCCAGAAGTACCATTGATGTTTAATTCCCCTTATGGCCAGTCAGTTGTAATTTGCTTATGGTGGATTCCCACAAAGCTGTGTTTATGAACATACTCTAAATACAAAGTAGAGCATGTTTGAATTGCTCTTTTTGTCAGAAGAGCTATAGACATTTCACAAAGCATGTTTAAACAATACGTCCTAGAGAAACAGAAAAAAAACAGATGATTTCCTCCCCCTGTAAATTTAAAACACTGAATGTAATTAGACAATATAACTAACTAGTATATGTAAATAATAAAAAGCACGTTTAGTGGATGAAAAGGTTCACATAATTCTATTGAATGTGTACTTGTACTGTAAAATTTCAAATTTAAAAAGGACATTAAAAACTGTACTTGCATGTAATATAATACAGACTAATTTCTGGGAGATGGCACACCAAATAAAAATTTTAAAAAAAATATCCTATACAATTCTATTACATTCATTTGTGTAAGCCGCCTAACACAAGTTCGTTCATTCAATAGTGTTCGTGCGCTGAAACGAAAGTAAAAGTGTTGTAGTTCAATGTGACAAAAAAGAGTCGAGCGTCTCAACAAAGTCCAAACAAAAGTGGTAATATGTAATGGTAACACGTCTTGGCTGAGCACTTGTGATCGGATCACCGAAAATGCAGCCAAATAGCAGGTGGAAATAGGCTACAGTATATAATTTGCAGGCATCAGAGTGCCACTATCAGTGTGCAGGAGACTCCCGGACCTTCCGGGAGAGGTGAGATGTCTGTATAATATTACTCAAATTAAAGCTGCAGTCTGTCGTTTTTCCTCTTCGTTGCCATCTCTGTTCGAAATCTGCAACTGCAGTCATTTGCGGTATTATCAACTTTACGCGAGTTGTACTTCAACAGCCTCGACACCACACTGTGAGGATGAACACAATGTTTGAGGAGAGTGTGCAGCTGTCAGTAACCGTGCCGGTGTGGATACTGTCATTCAGAATCACAGATATTATAATTTTCACCGGAAAATGTCATCGGAACTAGTAAGAAACATCCACCTGACAATCGCTTATAAGTTATCATATCACGCAAAACCGTAAAAATTATACATTGTTAATGTTAACAACGTAAGCAAGCATTGCGTGACTACATGTAATGTCCTTCTGATATGTTTACTTGTTTTCGCATGTGTCTGGTTGCAGTGTCTTTTTTTCTATAGCCAATCCGAAGTCCTAACGAAGTGTTTTTCATTTTACAGTGGGTGAATCTGTTGTCACTGGTGATTGCCGTTTGAACCTTTCTGGATCCGCCATCAAATTGCTAAATTGAATTATATCAAGTGCCGTGAGAAAAGGCTATAAATCTCCACCTCCAACATCCTCACACGCAATATATCCAACTAGCCGAGACTCTTCTTTATGTGTACAGATGTGACGTAATGACTCAAAGATATGCTTGAATTTCCCGTGGAAATCCACCAGTACCACTGGAATTAAAAACATTATTACAAGCTTACCGCTTTGAATCGAGCTAAGGCAAGCAGAGAGTGTTGAACACTAGTTGGTTATGTATTTTCTCAAATATGTATTTTGGATCATTTTTAACCGCCCAAAAAAAGTTACAGACTGCAGCTTTAAAGGTTGCTTATGGGAACATAAAGAGAGAACACTCAAATGATTGTTTTTAACACTTCAGTAGACTTAAAATGTGCACTTTGTAAAAAGGTCAAATTAAAAGTTTTATTTTTAAAGTACAATGTAAATCATTATGTTTCTATAATCTTTTGTTTTGCTTTAAAGAAAACAGTACATTCAGTTTGCAGTTTACTGATTCTTTTAAAATATATTATTTCTGTAATAAGTATACTTTTTAAAAGTATGCTGAAGTTTACTTCTTTTTGGTGTGTTGGCAAAAAAGGGAATTGCAAATGTATGACCAAGAAGGAATACAGCCTTTTATAGTGCATATGTTTAACTGCTGGCATTGGCCTGCCCTTGAGGTTTTATAGCAGTTTGGGTTGTGATTTTTCTTTCCTTTGAATGAGACTCCAACCCGTCATTGCCTCTATGAACTTTTCTTGAAATGTTTTGCTTATCCATGTTAAATTAAGTTAGCGTGATTAATTAGTACATATACATGCTTAGTTATGATCAAGCTACAGCATTTTTTTTTTGATAAAATGCAAAATCGAATATTTGAAGTATTAAATACTCGTGTGCGTCAGACAGTATTATTAGCTATAGCTAACAAACTTGCCTGTGATTTCTCACTCATAGTAAATGTTAGGGTAAACAAGAGGAAGGCTCAAGTCAAAACCATACTGTTTCGTTTTAAATAACCAAACATTTGTTTCTCCGAAATAATTCTGCTTGAGCATTAGTGTTTGATGGGTACCTCATGATAGATCATTGCCTCTGGTTTCTTCTGTTTTACACCTACCTTGCAGATCAAAACTCATCCTAGCAATTGTAAAAGAAACACTCTGAAGCAACGCCTCCGAGAAAAAAAATAGAGAACAGGACGCCCCAGAGTGAGAGCTTGCTGAAGAATGAGCGTTCTTTACAAATATCATTCATGGCCGTATGTTAACGCCTCTGTCAGTGTCTCTGAAGAATAAAGCCATTTCATGGTGAATGCGTGGCTATGGCAGGAATAAGGAGGGAGACTGTCAGGATTCATTGATTTTCAAGAGAGTGAAAAACATCAACAACAGGCTTATCACAAAGCCATTTAGCCCTGACTATGAGAGACTGAGTTGGAGAGAAAGACGTTGGATCACAGGGCATATTTTCTGAGATGGGGATGCTATTACAGCATTAGCAAGAAACTTTCAGTGATTGAACATGTCTTAAAAATGGAAATGGAATTCATTTACTGACTGAAATAACATCTAAAAAGTCATTTTGGCCCTTTTGCTCTGGCTAGTCAATTAAGACACACTGAATTGATTATGTGCCCTGCAGGTTAATAATAGTGTTTTTTTAGCTTGGCAGGCATATGGAAATGGAAATGAAAATGGAAAAACAAAATCTAAATGCTTAAAATCAGCCTTCAGGGACAAGTAGATTTTGGACCATTTTAGGCAGTATCTTGATCAAAAGACTCGTGAATATGGATTTTTTTTTTCTGGAGCTTATGGACTTAACCCGCTGCTGTCTGCCTCACCAGGGAATCAGCAACACTGCGCCGTGTGTGGCTTTGTCTGTTGCTGTACAGTAAGAGCATTAGCGTCTGACTTTTGCGGCTTGTGCAGTCATAATGTTTTTTTCGTATTTGCCTCCAGGAACCATGGTTTCCTTTGTGAATCCCTAAGGTTCATATTATAGATGGGGGGTGGTATTGCAGACATGCAGTATGAGGAAATGTACCAGCATGGCATGCAATTATTGGCACACCACAGAAGCTGCGTTTCATTCATCTCCAGTGTATGATGTCATAGTGCTTCTCAACGCTGCCGTTGGGTTGACACTTCACGCATGTGTAATGATTACAGCTATGCAGGAACAATGGAAGCTTGTTCGTGAAGCGTGATCCCTTATACAAAGTGTACCATCACTCCCAGTATAATAGCAGTGCTGTTCAAACCCAATGATGTTCAGAGCTCATGCGCTGACGCACTGGAAACTGTGTTGTGTGAGATGTGGGATGCTGCTTTTGTACTACTTTGTCTGCTTTGACAGTTCATATTTCCAGCCCTTCTATCTTACTTTCATTGCTGTAGATCAGTGGCTCTGAGTCTGAAACTGTGGATAGCCGATGGTCCGTGGAGGATTTTTAGTGTTCCATGAGTTCAGTTGATTCAGTTGAATATATAATTATTTGAATTGACAAAAAGCATCAACATTCTATTAATTCAGTGATTTAACCAATCTATAACAATGAATAGCCTACATATAAAAGGTAAAGTTTTTCTGTCCCATTCTGGTAAAATGTCAGTGAAATTTTTCCAGACAAAACAACAACAACAAAAAAAATGTAGCAATATGTGAAGCGCTGCTCACACAGAATTCTCGTTCAAACCAAGATGATCAACTTGACCATCTTGAACAAGTTGTGAAATCTACCTGGGAAAATCTTTCGCTCTCACACAAAATTGCAGATCACGTGGATTCCTAATGAAATGACCCAATTTGTCCCATGGAAATTTGATAAACGTCAGTAAATGTGACTGCACCTTAGCTAGCAAACAGTTGGCTCAAACGTTCATTAGTTAAAAGTAGAAATAATACCAAAACAGTAGTCTGGCAAATTATGGATCAGTAAAAGTGAGGCTATAAACTAAGGATATTTGTACTTAAATCTATAGGTAATAGGTTTTTTGGGCTGTTTTTGAGAATCACTGTGCAAGATGTATATAATTTTGACCTCTGCTCAAGATAAAAGCATCATATAGCCCTACCCATAGATGTCTTATGAACACTCTTATTTTAAAGAGCAACATGCAGGTTGATTTTATTTCTGAATTAATACTTTAAATTGTCTGCAGAGGTCTTTTAAAAACACTTATGTAAAAATTACTAATGAAATCTCATTTGATGTAGAGATTTTGATGAAAATGCGCTTAGGCTCTGGAATACGCCTCTCCCGCAAGCAACGCGTCATATGAAGTAGCCCGAGGGAAAACAAATGAGCTCGCGGCCGCTTTCTCATTGCTGGGTGTTGATGTAGTAAGAGACATATAGTTTTAAATCGAGTTTTAGAGATGCCATAATGGTAAATTATTGTGTTTGTGGTTGTTGCACGAATTCCAGCCTGTCAGGACATCATATCCATCATTTTCCTTCTAGGAAAAACAAGGCTTTTTGGTCTTGGGTGCGTTATGTGCAGGTGAATAGAGCAGACTTCACTGCCGCGTCTGTTAACACACACACACACTCGGTCGTTTGTGGCGCACATTTCACTCGCTTTAAATGGTATCACCAACTGCATTTGAAAAGCATTATTTATTTGTTGTTATGGCATGATCAATGTGGATAGTGCTAACCAGCTTGGATGGACTGCATCACTGTCAGCGTAGAATATGAGAAGACAAAATGTTGCTGGCTTAAATTAAGACAATCTAAATAGATGTTTAATCAAGAACAAAGTGAAATGTATGTTTGCTAAAGCAGATTTATTGCAAAACACCAAGGTATAGCCATACAGTAGATGAACCAGCGTTAGCCGCGGTGCTAACTTACATGAACTCACTTGCCCTGTATTAGCCACTGGTTTTCTCGACACCACAACTCTAACGTTACTTCTTTCCTCTGCCCATTGTTCGTCTCCCGATCTCCCCCTGACTTCTATCTCGCCTAGAAGGCTCATAATTATTTGCCTGTGGGTCTTCATAGGCATATTCGTCAACATCACAGAACGCGGTTTCGTCGTTCGCATCCATTGTAACCTGAGCCTGAACTTGAACAGACTGCCTCGCCAATCGTCACTTCCGGTTAGTGCGTCATAGACGCGGGAGTTATTTTATCACAATTTTTCTCAAAATATCGTTAATGGCTAAATATATATTACTCCAGTTCAGAAAATCTTGTTGTTTTATCGTCAACATACACTATGCTATATAGGGGTGTCCAACCTGCATGTTGCACTTTAATTTAAACCAAATGTATCTTGCATGCCGAGATCAACAGCATCAGATGTTTGAGGTCTTATTCCCTCTGAGCTGAAGTGAAAATACATAAAACAAATATACATATAGCCTTTGCTATATGACATTTGTATTTTCATTGTCTTTTTGAAGTTCTTTATGGAAGTCGAATCTGATGAATTATTGACATTCAAATAATAACACGTTTTTTTTTAAAGAGCCATAGACACTTGATACTTCATTGTGTCTATTCAAATTGCGAATCACCGGTCAAAACAGTGAGGATGATTAACATTTGACGCCACACTTGATGTTACTATGTTTTTGATCCCAACTTGTACACAGTCACCCATTCCCAAACGCAAGGTCAACGGAGAGCCCATGAGTCCGTGCACACAGGAAATTGCTGACTGCACAAGAGGAAGTATTTAACACTCTGCCACCCCCCATAAGGCCTGGGACACAATCAGGAACGGTGAAATTACTTTTCTGCTGATGCCTATCCGCTCTTTCTTGTTGATAAGTACTCTGAGATTTTCTTAATTATTTTCCCTTTCTCGGTTTCTTTGCCAAATGCAGACACCCATGCAATAATTTCTGGAAGAGTTTTTTTTTTTTTTTTTTAATCAGATTCTGTGCTGTAGGGACCAAAAAAAAAAAAAATTCATAAAGCTACGCCATATTTCAGGCAATATTTTGGTTATTTGGTGTCAGATTTTGAACCGTACACTTCAGCCAAAAATAATATGTTTTATTAGATTATCACTCTGAGCCTATAAATATGAAATTTTACACAGCACATAAGATGACAAATGCTCTTACCAATGCCGTATTTCATCCAGCAATATTTATAGCAATGCATTATTTATGTTTTTGTCTTTTCTTTTCTTTTTTTTTATCCCAAGTGATTGAAATAATTGAATTTAGCATGTTCCAAAAAAAAAAAAATCTTAATTTCTTACTTCACTTTTTCACTTTTTTGCTTTTATATCTTCACACACCTTCATTGATATACAAATTCATGCATACATTGTGTTAAGGAAAGGGGACCTCAGGCCTTGGATCAATAGCAACTGTTCTTGGCATGAGGCCATGTGTAGTTGTGAATGGTCGCTTGTATTGTGTTGGAGGTTTTGTTTCAGAGGCTGACTCCCCTGCCACACTTGTCCAATGCTTCACTTTCCACAGACAAAAGAAGGCTGGACTTCTCTGCTCTCTCTATAGAACAAATTGATGTTCTAGAGAAGAGAATACTGAGTGATTTCAAAACAAACCCTCCCCCTTTAGCACTTCCACCTCTCGCTAGATCAGTGGGAGGACATTATGGCTGGTTTGCTGTGAGGTTTCGACTTGACAAGTGTGTGCTTGTCTACAAATATAAGTGCCAGTGTATTCGGCTGTGACTTTTAACATAACCCCTCCCCTCCAGTTCGTCTTTGCAGTGAGCTCTGCATTTCGTTGACAACATAAAGGCTTGCAGATTTTCTACTGACCCACTTCAGGCTGTATGTAGAAGTGTGAAGGTGAAAAGTTGTCCTTTTATATTAAGAAAATGATGAGATCAGCTCATATATATATATATATATATATATATATATACTGTATATATAGTTGAATATAGGATAGTCTACGTATATATCGTTGCTTGTCAGCAGTTTTGAGTGAGCAAAGTAAGTCCTTTAGAATTTGACTGCTCAATCTCTATTCATATTCATTCACACTCAATAGGGTCTTCTCACGAGTTAGACCTTTTCTGTTTCCAATCCATTTATTCCATTAAATTAGGTTAGAGACTATTTCGGTTTCATTGATAGATTGAGCCAGATTGAAAGTCTGAGAATATATTTCTCATATTTTGACATCCTAATATGAGTTTCCACTTTCTCTGTCATCATTTGAGTAATGGCTCCATCTTCTTTAGTGAGGGACAGCTCACGCTTACTTTAAAACACTGCATAAAAAGGATTATGGTAAGTTTTTTTTTCAGCATCCTCTGTGAAGCATGTCTGATGAACCTACCGTGCCTTGAGACGTAAAGGTTACATGAACCGAGTGCTCTGTTGTTCAGCTCCTTCATCCCTCTGTCCATCCTCTTTTCTTCCTCTTCAACCCTCTTGGGTATTTGTCATATAGCGTTCTGTAGATATAATTTGGTGTGATTGTGGAGGATTACAAAGGGCCAAAAGAGGATTTTGCTGCTCTGCGGTTTTATTGCTGTAATGAGCCGAGGACCTGGACTGTCTGTGTGACTGCATCTGAGTGGCTCTGCAGACACACGTGGGCTCAGAACTTCCAGAGTTTGGAGAGAGAGTCCATGAGGCACTTTAATAAGAGTTAAGCCTCATTCCGGCAGTAATAAAAAAGAACCGTCGTGCCAACTTTGACGCACATAGAGTCCCCAGATGACTTTTTCAAAGCATTGTTGGCGAAAGATTAGACCCATTTACTTTCATCAAAAGATCCCCAACGAATTGTTTATGCTTTGTCTTATTATATTGAGCCACTGTACTATCTATCATTTGAGCTACAACAAAACAGAGTTAGATTCCTGAATCTGTCTGCCTGGTCGATCTGTCTGTCTGTCTCCTCCTTGATCTGTCTCTCTCCTGTTCTATCTACCATTCTATCCCCCGTTCTATCAAATAAATATATATTTGTGTAATTTTAATTGTTTTCCATTAATCAGTACTTGAATTAATCATGTTTTCTAATCAACAATCTTACTTACTTACTGCTTAAGGATAAATGCAGTGCTGCCTTTTAATTTGGCCACATGGAGAAGGTAAACTTAAATGGGTGGTTGATTGCGATTTCACTTTTTTCATTTTAAATAGTGTGTAATGTTGCTGTTGGTGCATGAAAAGTATCTGCAAAGTTGCAGTGCTTAAAGTTCAGTGTAAGCAGAGATATCGTCTTTTAAAAATCAGGAAGTTTAATGCCTACAAAAACGACTCGATTGGGACTACAATGAGTTTTATACATAACTAACCCATACATTTGCATCAAACCTCCCTCCGGAATATGCAAAAAAGTGCATAGCCATATTTCTGCGGCTCGTCGAGTGTGTTGTGTTCACCCAGCTGTCAGGTCTTCTGTGTTCGGGCTTCCCACGGACGCTGTACTTCATCAACAAAGGATACAATTTATGTTTGATTATGTTCCTGAAAATGACGATCGTAATTTATAGCTCTCTGTGCTGCACATTTTACGGAAGACAGCTTCCAGAATCTCCACGAGTTCAATGCTGGATTCAACAACAAACTGTTACTAAAACATGAAGCAGTTCCAACTTTAAAACCAGAGGCAGCCGTTGTTGGGCCACAACCTGTAAGTAGGCTAAGACTTCATCATTTTAAATGTATTTGCATGTGTAATTTCAGACGTAATGTTTTAGTTTATTCAAATGCCAGCGCTGGCTTTATAGCTACTCGGCTACTAGTTATACTATTTTTTGTCTACGACAAAAGCGTACAAACATTTTGTATGTACTATGTTGAAAATGTATTTTTCATGTATATATGTTTATGGTGTTTTTTTATATTTTTAGATTTGATCAAGAACGTAAATCAATGCCAACGCTCTTTGTGTATACAGTAGCCAGTCAGTTCAATGCTATTGTGTAAAACAAACATGTATAAAGTTTAAAAAAAATATAGGCAAATTACCATTCAGAAAAGTTTAGTAAGAGCTGTGTGTGGTGAGGTTCTGCTTCTGGGTCTGATTCTGGCTCATACTGATACTGCAGTATTGACACCATTATTTACATTTGACATGAACTTATGCAACTTCGCCCGTAAAGGTAATGGGCTCTATGCACAACTGCACTACTTCCTGAACTTCAGCCAGCTCCTTGTTTCCTGTATACCATTATTGGACAATTTGATTAATTCAGGTGTGCTTGACCTCAGTAGTCACGGCAACAATAATCAAACACACCTGAATTAATCAATGTGTCCAATAATGCCAGACAGGAAACAAGGAGCTGGCTGAAGTTCAGGAAGTAGTGGAGCTGTGCATAGAGCCGGACAGCATGTACTACAATTTAGCCAATCACAACACACCAGCCCAAACTAATCAATCTGAGCCCACTGCCTGTTTCTGAGGGAGTGATTTCATAGACTCAGGAAGTCAACCAGTCGTTCAAATGACAGAGGAGAAAGTGGCTGACAATAAAGGTGAAATTTATAAAGGTGACTTAAAAAAAAAACACGAATAGATGTTATATTGCACCCCATAAACACAATCATGCAAAAAAACAAAACAAAACAAAAAAAAAAACAGTAAACCACCCCTTTAATAGGAGTCAGCATTATTTAAATGCCTATATTTGGGAGCAGCAACTTTTTGGATAAGGATCACACCCATGATGCCTTTAAATGATATATATCAATGGGTTTTGGAAACATGCACCATGAGTTATTATTGAGATAAATGTTGAGATATTGTGAATAGTAATTTTAAAATGTTGTCTAGCTCATTCGTTCAAGAAAAAACCTTAGCAGACAGGTTTATAGCTTATGATGCGCTTTTATTATTTTACATTTACCACAAACATGAAACAGCTACAACAGGAAATTCACAGGTGTTGGCATGACAACCGGAAGGATTCTTGCTCAATGTAGAGTTAGATCAGGTCGTTTAATAATGATATCTACAATGTTGAAGACATATTTCATGTAACAATTACTTTAGATTTTGGTTTAATAGTACATTTGAGATATTTCTCGAAAGAATCACTATGTCACTATGGTTGAAATGTTTTTCTTAATAGCATATTTTTCCAGGCTTCTCCAACCTTTTTTTTCCCCAGAGGATAGATATGTTATCTGTCACCAGTCTTGGAATAGATGTTTGAAATGCTTATTAAAAAGGTGACATTTAGAATAATCTCCTGACTTTTAGCATATTTTGCTTTATGGAGGATCCCATCCTGTGCCTTCATTCGAGTTCTCTGTTGTGGAGGTGGATATTGTGGAGGTGATATTTATTTTTTGGGCATGCCTTTGTTTGTGGGTATTTGCTTGGCAGAGGGGAGGGGATCAAAATGGATTAAACCCCCCTTTTCTCCCTCTGCCATTCTTCCGCTTTTCATATTTGATCTCCAATATGTAGAGCAATGAGGACTTAACCCCTACCATCTCGCTTACTCCTCCTTGCTCTTGATGTAATCCAAAAATACATTTTTGTATTTTCCTGAGAGGGCTGAGCCGGCGCAATCTGTCCACCTCAGTCTTTCACATACTTGCGCTCACCTCATTATTTGTGCATGTTATGAGTTTAGTCATGCAGTATGCATGAGGCTTTTCTTGTCTGGCGCTTGCATATTGTATGCAGTGTTTGTTGTCATTAGAATCTTGTATCACCAAACAGGTTTGCATTGGCATTCCTCTGCAATACAATCGGTGTGTTTTGCTTACGCAGGGGAAACAGAGCTTTGGCCTCTATAGCCACTACACACAAGGGTATCCTCTGTCATGTGCGGTGTACAACACTTCTACTGTATGTTTTCTAATAAAACTGCTGGAGTTCAGCTCAGCTGCAGAATGACCTAATGTAATGTGTCTTTGGAATTGGCTGTCTATTTATTTGCGGTGTCCATAAAAATGAAAATTCATTATTTATTAACCTTTGTTGTTCCTAACCTGTATGGCTTTCTTTCTTCTGTTGAACACACACACACACAATATATTTTTGAAGAATATCCTGCATACTTTTTCATACATAATATAATTGAAGTGAAGGAGGCCCAGGGTTATTATAATGCAGAATGGCATACATTGTAAATAAATAAATAACAATTCGCAAAAGATACATGACTTTTACTTAATATTCTGAATCTAGGTGATTGCTTTGGGTGAGGAACAGACCAAAATTTAAATTGGTCGTGAACTGCATTTTTTTTTCCGCCAAAGTCGATTTCGCCGTTACAGTATAAATACATATCAAACAATCTGTATCAGACAAAGCAATAGTGAAACATGATAAAAACTGTTACTTGCTGTTGCGACTGCCTGTCGGCACTGTATCATTGAACTTTGTCTTATATAAAATTAATCTGTTGCCAAAGTGAAGCGATCTGACTGGAACTTTGTTGTAAGTTTAAGTTCGTAATGTTAGGATCACAGGATGGCATTGTGTTTTTCCACAACTTGGTACTTCGAAATGTCGTTTAATACTCAGATAATTTTGTTGCTGAAGGAATTCTGTGTTGTGTTTCTCTCGTATTTACGTACATGACGTGCGAATCGGTGGACTTCTTTTGCCTCTTCTGCCCCATGACATAATCTGAAACGAGTCGTTTTATGAGCTTGATTTCAATAAAAGCTGTGTCAGACTACAATGTCAGGTTGACGAATGAATCGTTCTTTTGAGTCACAATTTATTCGATTTTAATATCTTCTCAATCATTTTATATACATTAGTTCACAAATCTGGTCTGAATTGTTCATTCACAATTTGCACTGATCTAGTTCTCATCTCACTGATTTAGTGAATTAAGTTTTAGTCTGTTTCTCACACATATTGAACAACACAAATTATATGGACTGCTATTATTTTCTTATTTGTTTTTATTTGGGCTCTGGGGATCCCGAGACATCATTATTTTAGATTCTGAGGGAAAGAGTGGCCTGTATATTCACTTAAAAAAATTCACTTGTTCCCACACATTCTACAGGTTTGGCATAACATAATTGTGAGCAAATGACACTTTTATTAATTTTTAATAAGTCATGTTTTTGGCTTCTGTAGATAACATGATCACCCCCCCCCCCCCCCCCCCCTTCCCCCACTCCAAACAATTTAAAGTCCCCATGAATTCAAAATTGATCATACTTACTTTGTTTGCCTAAATTGATCGTTTTGTGTTGAACAATTCATCCATAGAAGTCAATCCACACAAATTGGAAATTCACACAAATCGCATTGGAGGACCTTCCCTGATGACATAGGTTTGACGGTTTGGGTGTTTGCTTAAAATCCGTAACCTCTGCCCTCCAACTGACAGTAGACAGGCTGCCTGTGTGTTTGCGAGCATTGACAGCGTGTGAAAGCAGAGATGACGAGGAGGTGCATTTTTGGTTGTGGCTCTCACGGGTTAGTTAGTTACACGCAGGGGTTGCAGCAGTAGCAAATAAAAATAGTTTTATAATTCCAATTAGTGTTACCATTAACACATCCAGATGCTCACAAGTGTGAACTTGCTCCTGAGCCGCCACGTCCAGGTGACCATTCGGACCTTCCGCATGTAACGGCTCAAACATGTAAGGTCTGATTCCCCCCATGAGGAAATGATGCTCTGTGTGCTCCTGTTCTTCTTTATCATCCTCTTCCTCCTGCTGCATGAAGGGGACGCTGGCAGTGTTTCCATAGACAGTATAAGAAGTGGACAGAGCCATCTCATTGGAACTCCACTGAGACAAGTGAAGCCCGTTTTTGGCGATTTTTTTTAATTTTTTTTAGGACTTTAGTTCCTGACGTGCAGACTCAAACCGACTCAAACAGAGCTTGACGACGTACTGTAGATGTGACATGGCCAACCCGTCTGTCTTCTAGTGGCTGTGGCATGAGAAATCTGAATCATTCCCTTCCGAAACATGGAAAGGCAGAGAGTGTGAATAGGAGCTGTCCATGAGCTAGGAGCTGGAGAAACTTTTGCTAGGTATTCTGCTTGTTATTTTGTCATTTTGCCTCCACGTTTCCCCGATTGCCTGTGAGCTTCTTCTCCTGTCCATACTGTAATCTCTCTACTGTGTGACAGAGAGTCGCTTGGTTATGACGTAATCGTTAATTACTTTTACAAAAAACTGCTTCTACGGGGCCATAATATAAGCTACAATGTAATGGAGCATTTTATACATTGTCGTGTTTCTTTAGAAATAAATAATGGACAAATGGAGTCTTCAAACGCCTCAGATGTAAAGTTATTCGCTGTCAAAGTGACGCCAAAATGAATGGGAGTCAATGGAAATGCTAACGCAAGTGAAGTTCTGCTACGAGATGGCAGCTCCCGCGAGGCTTCAACTTCCGGTCTATGAATTATCCGCTTGGGTGTTTCAGGTGGTGAGTTATCAACAACCGATTGTAAACTTCTGTTAAGATCGGCGTCCATTTCTTAATGACACACCTACTTTTCTAGATCCAATCAGGTGCTAGAAAAAAGCCACGCCACTATTTTGCCTCATGTAGGATTCCGTTTCTCTCAGAAATACGTCACAACACTGGAGGAAAGTCGTTTGCGACTTCCGGTTCACGGGACCTTTAATTGCAAACGCTGCCCAAAAAGCCAATTCTAAAGATTTAATTGTCATGTCTGTCGTGGCTTTTGGGAGAGAGAAAAATCACGTCTGTTGGTATGCTGTACGTTTTAAGTCCCAGACAGAGAAAAGAAAACTGATTGTGGTTGTATTTAGTAAATGAGACCATCATCTGAGTTTCATCACCAAAGCTTTGTAAGGACTGAAAATTGTCCTCAGTAGAGCAGTGTGGCGATGTATCTCGGCCGTTTTGCCCAAAGCACAAGTGAGAGGTTGTCTGAGTGGGTTGCACAGACAGCAAGACACGCAATCCTAGTCCTTCTCCTCCTCCTGATGCAGTCTGGTTCGCTCTGTACCTCTGCGGCTGCACATCGCTGAGCATCACACAAGAATCGATTCCCTTCTCCGAGTGGGAGGAACTCAAGCATAGTTTACATCTGAGGCACTGTGATGTCTCAAGAGGCATTTATGCAAATGTTAGTGAACATCCCATTGGACTGCGGCCTATGATTTTAGCCTTCCTCACGTTTTTTTTCACGTGAAGGTTCTGACTGAGGCCTGATGCGCAGCGTGTCGTCAAAACAGCTCTGACTCAGAATTGGGCAGTTATCCTATTTGCCGTCCCACTGGCACCATGGGAACATTCTTCGCAGGGTGAACAAATGGCAGGTCGACAACAACTTGACACTTTTTCATCCGAGCGACCAATGTGCTATAGAAGTCTTGGAGGTGGATGGGGAAAATAACTGAAGTTCTCAGTGATGGACAAGCGATGGAGAGACAGGACAAGATGGGTTAGCGATGAATGCGAGACATGGGATGAATAATTTGTGTGCTTGGAGGGGGTTGCCTGCGCTGATTATACCTCTGTGATGCTGATAGGCCGTTGGACGAGAAGGGTTCGTCTGCCTTCATTATCTCCCACAGCAGGGAGAGCTGTGATTGGAGCAGAGAGCCACGCTGAGACAGAGAGAAAGACTGCTGTGCGAGAGACGCTCTCTGAAATCTCCAACCTGTGACCTTACACTGACCTTAACCACCTCAGTTACTGAGAAGCTGTAGCTCTGTTCCAAAACCTAGCGGTCTGCCTACTTAGATGGCAATTTAAAGCATTACAGGCGCTCTCCAGGTGTAGAGGGCTTTTCCAAATGGTACACAACATAATTGTGATTCTACCTTTGTTGACCAAATACTTGGTATTTGGGTTATACTGGGTTTTTATTTATTTTATCTAATTGTTTTACTTTTTTTATGTGGCTCTTATGCTCTCCAAGGTCGCATTTATTTGATTAATAGTCTAGGTCCTGGGTGAGATTTGTATGCACTTCATTTAGCGGAGAATATCTCAACTGTTCTAGACTAATGTGACCCTATTGAACAACATGTGATGTGTGCCAAAATCTCTAACCGGGACGAAAGTCCTGAAAATGACCACAATAGGTGACACTTATATCACAATACAAGTGAATGGGACTTTTTTTTTTTATCTTTATAGAAATTCTCAGACATTTCTACCAGTTTAATCTTCATATTAAGAGAAATACTTTTTTGTATTACACTTTATCTTAAAAATAAAATAAAATGTGCAAATTAGGCAATATCTCATTAAATATGCGTACATATAACCTCTTGAAGCTACAGATTTTCTGAGGTGATCACACTTTTTGAGCGTCAACTTAAAAGAAAAAAAAAAAAAGCATATTTCACTAAAAAATATTAAATTCCTTGTATCATAGACTAAATAATTAAGGGGGTTTTACATGATTTATTCAGGTTGTAGATTCCATGAAAGGAATCAAGCTTTAACTTCTCAAAAATATTATGTGTAATATTGTTATACCATAATTCTTTTGATGAAATAGCGTATGAAATACAGTGTTTTAAAAAATATTCATGCCTTAAAATAGCCTGAATGTTACTTTACACCCTAGCCTCATTTAGTATATGTAGTTCTATGAACATGAAAATTAGCGCCGCCTCCACTCACTCACACCAGTTGAAAATCCCACGTTCACATGATTGGTTACAAGGTAGTTTATGACGTCAGAAACACCGGTGATTTTTTTGAGACTGTCTTTGGTTCACTGCAGTTTTGAGGAGAAAATACTCTGCAATGGTGTTGACTCATGCATTTACACATGGCTTATCTTAAAGCATATTATAAACACCACATAGATATTTAAACAACATTAAAAGTTGGATTTTCAAGTGCTTGTTTAAGACTCTGCTTGAGTTTCCAAATCACATACACACGCAGCTGGATTGTTCATTTGGATTAAATGATTTGATTGTTCTTGACATCGTTTCATAATAGAAATCCAAACTCACTAACTTTATAAATGCATAAG
This sequence comes from Cyprinella venusta, assembly GCA_038021265.1. Classification (NCBI taxonomy): domain Eukaryota; kingdom Metazoa; phylum Chordata; class Actinopteri; order Cypriniformes; family Leuciscidae; genus Cyprinella; species Cyprinella venusta. The sequence continues at coordinate 25,483,179 of CM075864.1, forward strand.
CTGGCTGACATGAAAACGTATAAAGTTTCATTCAACAAGGGTGTCGCATGTTGGTGTGGCATCCAATTTTGAAACGTTGAGTTACTTCCCTGTAAAAAGTGTTGTTGATTATAATCAATCGTCAAGAAGCAAAGGCCAGAGGAGTGGAGGAATAGAGGGAGTGATGGCGCTTCATGTAAGAGCGAGCCATGTCGCCTGGAATGCAAAATGTTCCACCTGAATGCCTCTTTCCACGGCTACATCATTTATCTGACTGCAAGGGCTCTGTTTGGAGAACAGGCCTCGGTGAGGGATGGAAATGCAACCGTGAACGGACAGAAACACTTCCACTTGCATGTATTCATAATTTCCGCCTATTAAGTCACTTTTACCGCCTGTTGCTGTCATGCATCTGCTTCTCAGGGATGATTTCTGGGAGGTTTTGTGGTGTGTATTTTGTGGTCTATAGAAGGCTTTCCTGAAGTAAATACCAGTCCAAACGTGTTACAGTTTTAGGTCACTTGCTTTGAGATCTACATAAATGAAATGTCATTTAATCAGCACATGATGCGGTGGCTATAAATGGTTATGTATATGCAAGAAAAATTAGACCATTCACAGTTCAGTATGCAAATGATTGTAAGAATGAGGTCATTGGAAGGATTTTTGATCAGATGTTAAATGTGGGTAAAAAGAGTAGCACTGCTTTTCACAAAGGCAGTAAAAGAAAAGGTGAAAGTTCTCCAGCTTTGTTTTCGCTTAAAAGAAACGCTGCATCAGAGCTGATTTGCCATTGTCATGACATTTGTATGCAAATCAATCAGAATCTCCAGTTCCCGCATGAGCTGGACGAGCTTTTTAAAGCCCTTTGTGATTTCAGACTTGTGTTGCTGTCCGTGGTCCTGAACAGATTCACTTGACTGTGTCCCCTGCACATGTGGTTTCTCTGTGCACATGCATTTATATCTTCATAAATCTCCATTTGTTGTAATACAGCTACCAGCAAGATACATACAGTTTGTCGTCTAAAGTTATTTTTTCATATTAATTCTCTGTCGGTTGACAGAATTGATTAGCTTTATTCCCTTTCCCGTAGAGGGAGAGGATTTATTCTTTGCATGGGGAATACTGACTGCAAAGTAGTTTAACACATGTGCTCTCACCAGTGTTTTTCCTCTCTAATCATGTGACTAATGTATGTGTTCAGCTGTGGTCAGATGTTGTGCATCATGCTAATAGGGGATGAGGTGTACAAGCCCCACAGGAGACATGCCAGAGAGGTCTTCACTTAAAAGCTAATCAAACTGTCATTATCACACCTCCTTAGAAGGGATGTGCGAAATGGCGAGTGTGAGTGGGATTCTCGAATCCTATCACCGATACTGGCTTTCAAATTTACACTTAGAGTTTACAAACCCGAAACTCGCGTTAAACGCCACTGGATTACGTGGTGGTCGGGCACTCGTTTGAGTCAAAGGACAATATCTGCACACAGACGCATAAACTTGAAGGACCCGCAATCACATTTGCCCTGAAGCTGTAATTTGTCTTGTGCAGTCAGTCTCCCAGGAGATGGTGGAGTTTATGTAAATTATTGCCTAAAACTGGGTTAAGATGAATGCCACCTCCATAGACCGATACAAACACCATTACTGTCCTCTGATACCTACGGCAAAGAGGATTTGCTGCTGATAAATCAGGCCACGGGTATTTTGTGTGTGAATACCGCTCATATTTTTGAAGGTCAGGCGGGAGAATTAATGAAATATGTGTGAAGATTGGAAAGCATGATAAAATGCGTGACATCAACCACTTTTTTGATGAGAGAAATACTTGTCAGGAAAGTCATGAAACGCCCTTCACGAAAATCCACTATTTACTGCATGCCGCCACAAACATACATCCTGTTATCAGATTTGTTTTTCTCCTGTTAAATTTTGACAGTGCAAAAAAAATAAAATAAAATGGAAGTTTGTACAGAAATGGCAGGCGTTTTTGGTGGAGGAACATTCTGTTTGTGAAGATAAGATGTAACGGAAAACGTCTAAAGATGAGAGAAACACATCTTTGACCTTTTACTGACTTGTCAGCTCTCGTCCATCCTCACTGTCTCCCATCACAACACCGCACATAAGAGTTTAACAGACATAAGTAGATAAGCGTGAATGCGCTACTCACAGTGCTAATGGAGAGATATCAAAACAGAGACCTTTCCTCAGATTTCACATCTGGACTGGATATGTGACAACTAGTTCACTCTCATTATAATCCCCTGAGTTGTATACTGTGGCGCACCATTTTGTGTTGTTATGGACCTTCAGGTGCTGTTTCTATTTTTGATGCTCTGCACTGCTGAATATATGAATGTTCTGTAAAATACACTGTAAAAAAAGTTTCTGATTTAAATCAAGTAGAATCAATTTGGATGTTTAAGTCATTTCAACTTGAAACATTAGTTGAATCTATAACTTACAGATCATACCATTTTTTTATTTTTTTACAGTACAGGCCATATGAATACACATCTATCGGTACCATCGTTATTTATGTTTAGAATATCTTTGCCATCATGTTACATTTAATGGTAATCTTTCAAATCAGTAAAAATGTCAAATCTCAAAATGAATATTATTTTTTTTATTGTTTTTATGTTGTGATTCGTACATTAAATAGCTACACTTTACAGTAAGGTTCCATATGCTGACATTAGTTAAGTACATTAGTTAAATAAACCAACAATAAAAAAATACTTCTCAAGCATTTAATAATGTTGTACTGTATCTGTAAAGAGTATTTAACGAACCTGCTTGAGCTAACAATCTAACAATAACCAGTTGTATTTATATTAACTAATGTTAATAAAGATGAATAAATGCTATATTTACTATACTGCTATCTACTATACTGTTGATGTTTGTAAATGCATTAACTAATGATAACTAATGGGACCTTATTGAAAAGTGTTACCAATTATATTAGACATTTAAAATGTTTGATTTGAGTTTTTAGTGTTTTATTTTTTATTTGTTTAGACAAAATAGTAATTGATCATAACTAATAATGATCGGCTTATTAATATTTTCCCCCTGTTTAGCAATATTAATGTGCAGGGAGGAGTCATGCTCGTGAATGATATTTTTGTTAAAGGAGACTGATCGAAGGGTCATTATTCAGAGCTGCTTTACTCTAAATGTCTTGAATTTGTGGACTTCTCCTCCCAATCTCTCTCCTTTTCTCTCTGTGCCCTAGATCATCTCTAAGCCTCCAACTTCAAAGCCTTCAAACACGGCACAGCTTTAATTTACAGCCAATAAGGTTTCTTTTCAGAATGACAAAATGGGGCACAGTGTCGCCATTTCCCTTGAGAGAGAGAGAGAGAGAGAGAGAGAGAGAGAGAGAGAGAGAGAGAGAGAGAGAGAGAGAGAGAGAGAGAGTAAGACAATTTGTGAGGGAACCCTGGAATTTCTCTCTCTCTTTCTCTCTGTGGAACTTTGTTCTTCCCGCCAGCCCTCACTTTAGAGGATTGAAGTCATCTGTCTCCATTAGGGGGTCATGGAAATATGAGACCTGCTGGGGTGGCCCTGCTCTAGAGCAAAGCGTGGACATCATGAAAAGTCTGCATCAATTTGTTGTAGCAAAATCCTGTCTTCTCTCTGTCCACTCCCTTTAGAAAGGTTGGGGGATTGATTAAACTTATGACGAATGTTAAAAACAGGGGTGCTTATTATAATATGAAGATCATATTTTAGGTAACACTTTATTTCGATGGTCCACTTTAGACATTCTACTAACTATAAGTAACTTTGAAACAACATGTCAAATAACTCTTCATCCCGTGCTTCGGATGAGATGTTAAACCGAGGTCCTGACTCTCTGTGGTCATTAAAAATCCCGGGATGTATTTCGAAAGAGTAGGGGTGTAACCCCGGCATCCTGGCCAAATTTGCCCCTTGGCCTCTGTCCGTCATGGCCTCCTAATCATCCCTATATACTGATTGGCTTCATACTGTCTCCTCTCCGCCAGTAAGCTAGTGTGTGGTGGGTGTTCTGGTGCAATATGGCTGCCGTCGCATCATCCAGGTGGATGTTGCACATTGGAGGTGGTTGAAGAGATTCCCCTCTTCCATATGTGAAGCGCTTTGAGGTCCCAGAAAAAGCGCTATATAAATGTAACAAATTATTAACTCTTTATTCAACTCACAGTCACTTAGCAACTATATTTCAACTTATTGTACTAACCCAAATAAGTCCACTAATCTGACAGTCTAATACTCTAAAGAGATTTATTTAACTTGCAGTTGCAAAGTTTCTTATAGTTAGTAGAATGCCCAAAGTGGACCATCGAAATAAAGTGTAACCAAACTTTATGCTATTTTTTTCAAGATAATACAAGTTCAAAAGAACAGCATTTATTTGACAAATGTTTCATCATACATTGATGTCCACACCACCAGCTTTTTATTGTTAAAATGATTTAAAAATAAATCTATTGTCGTACCTGTGGAAGGACAAAAATAGCTTGAACGGTGATTTGGAAGCAGACTCTGTTGGACTAAAGTGGCGTCCACACAGTAGTGTGTATGAGTGAGAGTGTTGCTGTAATGGGCTGTGTGTGTCATTCATTCCATTTAGCTTCCACTCTCTTCTCTCACAATATAGCACAATAACATTATTATTGATCATTCTGCTGATGGGTGAGATGGAGCCCTATCACACATCCACATTCACATACTCAGCCCTTCTCAATCCCTTACATCACTCTGTCTACATCCCTTAAGCATTTTGTGTCACACAGTTTTATAGTTTCTATCTCTCCTCTCCCTTCCTCTCCCTCCCTTTGTCCCCTGGCTGTAGTAAGAAGACAAAGGGCAGCTTATATCACCAGACTGATGTTCAGACTTCATCTGCGCTCTGAGCACTCATATTAATTAGTAAGGTGGCAGTGTTATATAAGAGGGTCCAGTGAAGGAGTAGAGGCGCTGACACACGCCTTTATTTCTCTATCGTGTGGAGTAGCCATTGTGTATTGTTTTATACAGGACTACTGATATTTTGGATTCCCTGATCTTAAAGGTATAGTCTGACTAAAAAAAGAGAGGGAAATCTTTGTCATAATTTACTCACTTTACTCATCTTTTCTGAAATTAATAAATGTTTTTCTTCTGTTGAAAACAAAATAAGATATTTTGAAGAATGTTTGTAACCAAACAGGTTTCCATTGACTTTGTTTTTGAATGGGGTGATTGATGACAATTTTTCCTTAGACATTATTAGTATTTTAAAGTTGCAATGTACTAGAAGAAGTGACCGATCTTTTCTTCCATATTTTGGTGTACCTGTGAGTGAAACAGACTGTCGTAAAATTAAAAAATTGTAGAAAGTGGACTTGGTTCTATCCATCAGTCGTTGATTGGATCAAGGCAAACCTGAATGCGAGCTTGCAATTGTCTGAATACGACTCAATTGGAAGAAATGGCATGGGTTTAACCAGACTAAATTGGTGAAGTCTTGCATACGTCACCAGAAGATTTAGTTATGACATTTTTTTTGAAGGTAAAAAAAAATAATAATAAAGGAAATGTGCATAGGTGAATCATTCACACTAAGATAAATAACATGCATGTGAATTCCCATTTCATGCCAACTTGAAGCTGTTATCCTTGTAGGAATCCACAGTGTTGGTGATGTCAGGCTTTACCCACACACACATTCTGGGACTTATGGGAATTTTAAATAGACTTAATGATTTTATACTTTACAAACTGTATATTTTATCCCCTAATCCTATCCCTACCCATCACAGAAAACATTCTGCAGTTTTAGATTTTCAAAAAAAGCATCCCTTAGGATGCTTTATAAGCTTTTTTCTTCATGGAGACCAAAAAAATGTCCCCACAAGGACAACGATTTCTCTTATTGCCATCCTTGAAGGGATGTCCCCATCGCGTAGGGTTTGCCAGGACCACACGTCGTGTGTTTTCTGAACGGGTGTGTTGGACTCCTGGAGGAGCATTGTGACAGGCAATAATAGCAAGGTGAAGTCACCCACACTCATTCTGGCCAGCTTCCAGAATGTTCCGACAGACTGACTGCAGGCGAGACCTCTGCTTAAGACACATCCGCACAGAGGAGGATGGAGGTGGGAAGACATATTGAGTGGGAAGAAGGGATGGATTGACAGAGAGGCAGCGTTTTTGTTTGTTGGTGATATCTATTTTGTGATATCTGGATGTGTTCATTTGAAAAGTTTTTGTCTTCTTCTATTTCCCTTTCAGTTTTTTTTTTTTGATTTTTCTTTTTGTTGACAGCATGTGTCTGGCCATGAGGTCCTCACACAGATTCTCTCCACTTGGCTGCGTGCCCATCTGCTGTGCTGCATGTGGGTGTCTGTGGTGTATGGATGAGGTGCAGGGCACTGTCAGGTGGCAGCAGGTGTTGCTTGGCCTTGCTTCACTGCACGCAGGGCCACAAATGCGTGGCACACCACCTCCCACATAACTGCTGCACACTCACTCACCAAAAGCCCGTCCCTGAGTGCATGTTTATATGTCATTTCTGTTGGTAATAGCAAAATGAAAGATTTTGAGGCAATATATGTTCTGATAAAAATTAGCGTAATTGTCCTAAAATATTTAAGAACATGTTTCCTTTTTACCAGAACGTCTAAGTACAGGCAGCCTTACTGGTTTCAGTTTCCCAGATGATCAGACAATGGACAACTGTGAATATTAGGAAATCTGACTGCTGAATGCTGCAATTGACCAATCAGAATCAAGGGTTACTCTTTATTTATTTAGTCTACTTTAGACGTTCTACTAAATATACAGACTGATCTCAAGAAGTAGCGTGTGTGACACGCCAATTCGTATTTCCATTTTTGGCGTGCTATCAAGACACATAATCGCTTTTCAGCGTGTTTATGAACGCCGTTGACTTAACGTTATATAAATATATGACTTACCTCAACCCTGTCCCTAAACTTAACCATCACTGGGGTTAATGGCATTTATGACTGTTCCCTTACAATCCTAGGTAAAAAAAAGATATGACTTACCTCAACCCCATCCCTAAACTTAACCGTCACTGGGGTTAATGGCATTTATGACTGGACATTTGACGCGCGTGTACGGACACGCGGAATGACGCGAACGTTAATGGCGTAGACAAACACGCACACACGCGGATACACGCGGATAGCTCAAAATGTGTAGAGATAACACGCCACTTGACTCGAAAGTGGCGTGTATGTTTACGCAAAAGTCATGATGTCATGTTGAAATATAAGTAACATTATCTAGTTCTCAGTAATTTGCAACTACAAGTCAGCTAATGCTCATTAGAGTATTAGGCTGTTAGGTTAGGGTTAGAAGTCCCTTTTAGTCCATCCACTTAAGGGACCATCAAAATAAAGTGTTATCAGATATTAAGCACAGTCTACTAATACTGCACACCAATGGTAGTTGACATGTAGTTGCAAAGTTACTGAAGTGGATTATCAAAATAAGTGTTTTGAATCAAGTATTCCAAAGAATATGCAAATATATTATTGCTTCAGAAATGCCAGACATTGTTTTTGCTCGGCAAAATGCCAGCAAAGCACACAAGACACACACTTTGTCTCTCATAGGCTTTTAGCTGGGTCATTTTACAGTAAGTACAGGATGTAGGCTGTGGTAAACAGTCTTGGATCATTTGAGAGAGAGAGGAGCATTAGTATGAGTTTGCAAAGCTAATTCCCAGACACCACACGTTTTTGTGAAGTTCATAGCGGACAATTCAGTGCCCCGTTACTGAGCCCTCTGTGCTCCCCTTTAAAAGTGAGTTTATTAGCTCATTCAGGAAATGATGGATGTTATTGGAGATAGAGTTACATCAGGCTTTTGAGCGTGTGTGTTCGTATGTCTTCTCCTTTATATTTCTGCCCTGGGGCTACTTTCTCCATCTCATTGTGAGTTAAGTCTATTTTAAGAATCACTTCTCTTATTGGACGAGACTTTTATGAACACAGTCTTCTCCACGAGATGGAAGAGGAGAGTGCCTTCTGATATGAGTGTTTTGCAGGAGAAGCCCACGCCCGTGTCTGCACACGTTTGCGCACATGTGCCCGCGTAGGTGCGTGAGATTGTTTAGAATGGAGAATTAGTCCTGACGGTGCTGTGAGAGCTAGTGGGAGCTGATGTGTGGTTTCCTATGTGTTTTGAATGAGAGAGAGAGAGAGAGAGAGAGAGAGAGAGAGAGAGAGAGAGAGAGAGAGAGAGAGAGAGAGAGAGACAGAAAGAGAGGCATCTATAAATAAATAACACTTTCTTTCTTTGCTTGTGTGCTGTTCTCTCTGCAGAAGAGAGGAGGAATTTCCCGTATAATATCAGATCAAGAACAGATGATTACTTACAGTTTGGTCTACACAGAATGCAGATTTCCTAAAATTCTAAATCCCAATCCTTCTTTCCTGCTACTTGCATGTTCATATTGTTAAAAGTGCTTTCCTATAAAAAGGCTAGTACATGGTTCACTTGAATAGTGTAAAAAAATGTTCTCTCTGGTGCTAACATTTTTCTGTGGCAACATCACATTATTAGCTTAGCCAAAGGTGTGAGTTTGGGGCTGGACTTGGACTTTCTCTGTTTGAATGAACAATATATAGTTTAAAAAAATTATCAAGCAATTCCATTTGGTGCTTCTAGTTGCACTGAAATTACAGCCAAAACAACTACATCTTTTTTTCAATACCAGTACAAGTACTCTCTTCTCTGTTATACAATGTTTGAAGTAATTTCAGCTGCATGAGTTTTACCAAAGATTGTTCTCAAACTGGTTTTCTCTCTGCCATTAGTCAACCAAACACAGTCACTCACCAAACACACATCAATGGTTGAGCTAAATCGGGCTGGTCGGGATGAAAAGAAAATAGCATTTGAATTTTTAAATTTGTGTATGAATGTGTTGGCCTGCATACACTGCTTTTCAAATGTTATTGGGACCAGAATTTTTTAATATTATTATTTTCTTCATGTTTCAAGTAAATACTTTTTCATTGTTACAAAAATAGATGTCTGCTTTAAATAAATGCTGTGCTTTCTCAACTCTCTATTCATCAAACAATCCTGAAAAAAGCATCACAATTTTTTTTCTTAATATTGATAATAATAAGAAATGTTTTTTGAGCAGCATATCAACATATAATAATGACTTCTGAAGGATAATGTGACACTAAAGACTTTACAGATATAAATAACTGTTTTCTATTTTAATTTGAAATATTTCACAATATTAATGTTTTTACTGTATTTTTGATCAAATAAATGCAGCCGTGTTGAGCATAAGATACTTCTTTCAGTAACATTCAAATCTTACACTACATCTTCGATAGCAATCTGGTCGAATGCGTTTTTGAATTTCTCTGGAAGTGTTCGAAAGTGGACAAGCTCAGAGTGTTTTAGAACTGGTTTACACCTGTATTTAGGGTCCACTTGTGATGTGATAGATACAAATTGATATTATATGCATATTAATACCAGGTGTAAATAGGGCCTGAGTGGGTTAAAACAATGAATTTGTGCAAATATGGTAGGAAGAAAGGGACATTTTCTTTTCAGCTGCTTTTTCGTCTTTTTCTGTCTCTCATTTTTTGTAATAGAAGAAAGAAAATCAGGAGTAGAGAGGGAGGAAAGGGCATTTGGGTCATGTGGCAGTCACAGATGTGTTTCTGTGTCTTAAAAACATGAGACATGAGAGAGAAGAGCTGAGGCATTTAGAGATGCTGCAATTATAATACATGACACTGCCGTTGGCTAGTAGTAGCCTACCTTGGACCAATAGTGTGTGTGTGTGTGTGTGTGTGTGTGTGTCTCAGCTCAGGGGTGGGGGTATGTCTACTAGTTCAAAGCCATAGTCTAGACTAGTAATAAGACTATACTATGTGCACCATAAATGTTTATGTTACTGCAGCATGTAAAATTGAACAGATCATTGGCAGTAATATGAGATCATGATTACCTTCCCGCCACATGTGTTAGAGACAATCCAAGTAGCTCACAGTTGCATGTGTCCTGTAAAATTGCTGTAGTCAATTTCTGTGTGCATGCAGTGTTGAGTGAATCAGGCCTGTAAGTGAATCCTCCTAATCAAAGCTCTTTTCTTCGGACTGTCTTTGTTGTATTGATCTCCGAGCTCTTGTATACGCCTCGCACTCAGGATCGACATGCAGCGCTGCATGTTACATCAATGAAATCCACACACACACACACACACACCCACACAAACACACACTCTGTTGTCATGTGTATCACTCTGTCACCACAGCTGCATTGTAAAGCATGCCCTTGGGGTCTGGAGGGGCTGCTTGTTCATTACACATGCCATATGTGTGTGTGATTGTTGCAATATAAGTATACAGCGATATAAGCAATGGTATAAATCATTGTTTTGTTTTTGCAACATTTTCATTCCAGAAAATTTGGCTTAAAAACATGCTAAACAATATAACAATTGCTGCTTATTTTTGTTTTTAAAAAAATCTCATTTTTAACATGAGTTGTTTTTAGTGTGGTAATAATAGAGGATTTACATTTTCAACCCATTTCGTTCAAGTACATTGTACACACAACACAGTAATTCTTCCTCAGTTTGTTATAGGCCTACTGTCAGCTAGGAGTGTAAAGACACGCTCATGTCATATTATTGCGATACAAGAAATATAATACATGTTTAACAAAAAGTGTAGGCCTACTGTTAATTAAAATGCTTAATTTGGAATTACATTGTGGGTGTAAATGAATGGGCATGGACTTGGTGCTGGTAACCCAATGCATGGGACAATAGTGACACCAGAATAAAAATATTGATGATTTTGAAGCAAAATTTATTTTATTTTAGATTTACATGCTTGCACTCTATCACTGAGTAGAAATATCTAAAATAATGTATGTCGTAAACACTAAAACTGATTTTTTTTTCACACTGAAATTTTCATTTTGGGTGAATTTATACACATTTATACACATATACATATTGTCACTATCCACAATATATTGTTACACCCCTACTGTAAACTGCTGTTTAGTCATTCGAGTTGATTGTGTGAGGAAGTGAGGTTTCAGTCCACAATTCAGACATAATTTAGCTGTTTTTTTTTTTTTTTTAAAGGTGGTTTTGTTTGTTATTAAGTTGAAATATCTAAATTGCAAAGCTCCCATTCTCCATTCAAATGTATGGGTTTATTTTTTTTTACCCTCCCCAAAGAAAACTTTATTCAGCAAAGATGCATTGGATGAAACAAAATTGACATTTATAATGTTACTATTTAATTCTATTTCAAAGAAATGTTCTTTTGAACTGTTAGGAGTTAACAGTTTAAGGACCCAGAACCAGACAGGGTCAGAATTATAAAAAAAAATAAAGAAAAGTTTACTGAGCATAGTTTGCAGTTTCATCAGCAGAAGTCAGCTTCAAGACTCACACAGGTGTTCGTAGGCCGCCCCGTTACAGTTACAAAGATCACAGCAGTTATACCATTTTAAAGGTCTAAGCTACGTCGTTGCTTACACGTTGAATGATTCTCATTGGCTAAGAAATAGATAAACTCATACAGATAGACGAAGCATATCTCCATCAATGATGTATCTGACATTCAGAGGCACGTCATGACCTTCCAAGTCACAGATTTGGGTTGCTGGCGCCAGTATGTCCAGAACAATAACTCATTCAATCTCCAATAATGGCAGTGGTTCCTTAACCTGCAACCAAGAAGACTAACACTAAACTTTAGTCTAACTGGAGTAAGACTTTAACATAGAAATGGTGCCTTAAACTATTGGCTTCAATGACCCCTTTATGCTTTAACACTAACTAAATCCCTATTTCCCTAATATTTTCACTGTTACTGCGTTCACATAGGAAACTAGCAAATAAGAGCTCCTATCAAGGCTGAAGAGAGTCTGAGCGGCTTTTTATCAGTTAAGTGTACCAAAACATAATGGTAAAACATTCACTCGTTTGGGAGAAAAACAGATAACATTTGCTCCCAAGAAAAGAAATATAATAGAAAGAATACATTTTAATACAACAATTAAAGTTCAGTATAGCAATGCTAAATATAGCTTGACCATATGTATAGAGAAAGAGCGTCATGTGTGTTCACGACGCCTTTAGGATCCATAAACCTTTCTCCTGATACCAGAGAAATAGACAACTGGCCTTGTGCACCTAAGAAGCTGGTTACTTACATCAGCATGCATTTAAAGAGCAACATGCAGGTTGATTTTATTTCTGAATTAATACTTTAAATTGTCTGCAGAGGTCTTTTAAAAACACTTATGTAAAAATTACTAATGAAATCTCATTTGATGTAGAGATTTTGATGAAAATGCGCTAGGCTCTGGAATAACGCCTTTCCAGCAAGCAACGCGTCATATGACGTAGCCCGAGGAAAACAAATCAGCTCGCGGCCGCTTTCTCATTGCTGGGTGTTGATGTAGTTAGAGCAGTAGCGAGAGACATATAGTTTTAGATCGAAGCCATAATGGTAAATTGTTGTGTTTGTGGTTGTTGCACGAATTCCAGCCTGTCAGGACATCATATCCATCATTTTCCTTCTAGGAAAAACAAGGCTTTTTGGTCTTGGGTGCGTTATGTGCAGGTGAATAGAGCAGACTTCACTGCCGCGTCTGTTAACACACACACTCGGTCGTTTGTGGCGCACATTTCACTCGCTTTAAATAGTATCACAAACTGTATTTGAAAAGCATTATTTATTTGTTGTTATGGCATGATCAATGTGGATAGTGCTAACCAGCTTGGATGGTCTGCATAATCACTGTCAGTGTAGAATATGAGAAGACAAAACGTTGCTGGCTTAAATAAAGACAATCTAAATAGATGTTTAATCAAGAACAAAGTGAAATGTATGTTTGCTAAAGCAGATTTATTGCAAAACACCAAGGTATAGCCATACAGTAGATGAACCAGCGTTAGCCGCGGTGCTAACTTACATGAACTCACTTGCCCTGTATTAGCCACTGGTTTTCTCGACACCACAACTCTAACGTTACTTCTTTCCTCTGCCCATTGTTCGTCTCCCGATCTCCCCCTGACTTCTATCTCGCCTAGAAGGCTCATAATTATTTGCCTGTGGGTCATCATAGGCATATTCGTCAACATCGGAGAACGCGGTTTCGTCGTTCGCATCCATTGTAACCTGAGCCTGAACTTGAACAGACTGCCTCGCCAATCGTCACTTCCGGTTAGTGCGTTGTAGACGCGGGAGTTATTTTATCACAATTTTTCTCAAAATATCGTTAATGGCTAAATAAATATTACTCCAGTTCAGAAAATCTTGTTGTTTTATCGTCAACTTACACTATGCTATATAGGGGTGTCCAACCTGCATGTTGCACTTTAAGAATATGATTTCACAAGCAAAAGCACAAAGAATAAATATATATGTCATATATATGTCAATAAATGATAAAATACCAATGAATATACCTAATTATTGATTTTATAAAATAAATACATAAGCATTCAAAAGGATATTAAGATTTATATGCTGAAGAGGCAAGGGATTTTGACCACCCCTTCAGAACATTGTTCATCACAAAATATTGAAAAATGTATCAGTTCAAAAATATTAAGTATTAAGTAGCACATCTGTTTTCAACATTGATAATAAGAAGAAATTATTCTTGAGCAGCAAATCATCATATTAGAATGATTTCCGAAGGATCATGTGACACTGAAGACTGGAGTAATGATGCTGAAAATACAGCTTTGCCATCATAGGAATACATTTTAAAATATATTCAAATAGAAAACAGTTATTTTTGAATTTGAATATTATTTCACAACATAAAAACCCCAGAAACCAGTCAGACACGTAACACTTATTCTCACCTTTCACTTCATTTCACTATCCCATCTTTCCTCTTTTCCCTCCTGTCTGTTCACTCTTCAGACCGACCATGATGTCTAATTGAACGGATAAAGGCATGTCGCTGTTGGAGGGAAATGAGATGACTGTTTCCTGCATTCATTCACAGATCTGTCAGTCACTCCATCTCCCCCTCCTGCCCCAGCGTGAGGGTCTGTCAGAGGGAGCGTTTAAGGTGGGTTTCTTACCCTGTGCCCTGCTGGAGGGGAGATGAAAGCTGATAGCATCATCGCATAGCCTGTGGGAAAGAGTTGTTACTGCTGTGTGATACTTACACACACACAAGGATATAAAGATTCATTTATTCTGCCTAAGGAATAGATATATCATAAAAGCAGCCATTGCTAGTCTAGTCTAGTGTCACATAATCCTTCAGAGGGTGGGACCTGGAACAGGATTGAGAACCACTTTGTTACACGATTAGTTGAATGGCTGTTTGTTTCACTGTCTGTTTAAACATAATTTAATGTTTGACTGCCAAATTTTTCATTTCTTACAACAACGAACGAGATCAAGTTCAGCTATATATAATGTGTTTATGTCTTGCAATGTGCCTATATACGCTCTGGCAGATTTTTCTTGCAAAGTGGACGTTAATTTTTGGCTTTTATCTGCCAGGACTTGTGGTTATGGGGAGTCTGTCTGTAAATTGATGAATTATTAAAGCTGATGATGTGAAGAAGCTTCTATGAGTAATCTCAGCCAATCAGAGGAGGGCTACAGTCTATTTGGGTCATGCCATTGTGCTGTCATCTGAAAGAGTAGAAGAGAGAGATAGAGAGAGAGAGGAAGTAAAAGATGTGCATTATAGCACAGCTCTGTATTTAATTCTCTGCTTATTGATTTGAAACCCTCTTGTGCATTTAGCTCATTCACATGCAGTCTCCAGATATCAGTCAAATAAATATTTAAGTGACAACATGAAAAAACTGAAACCTTGAGTCATATAAAAAACACATCTTTCATCACCAAGCCACCACAGTCATCAATTAAACATCAATAGTCTAAGTCATTTCACATTTCTCCTTACTTTATTACTTAATCGTTTCCATTCCCAGCTCAATCAGTAATCCTGACAGCAAGTGCTGCTGTAGGAGTTTGAGTCTTAGATAAGACTCTCTGACTACTAATTAGCAGCTCTGTGAATCATATAGAAATCTCTCATGACAGACTAAGCGGTAGGCAAGGCAAGCGCACGGATTTTGAAATGAGAAGTTGACACTCAACGAAGATCATTATCTCTGTGTTCTTGAAGAATTGTTAATTGTGTGATTTTCATTGATGTGGGGAACATCTGGGCTGCAGTCCAAGGGCTGGAAGCATGTCAGTCCATTGGGTTCTCTCTCCAATTATCACCATTCCCTAATCGAGTCAATGATTATGTGTTAACAAAGTCTGATCTATTCTCATTCCCAGTTAAGGATATGAGATTGCTGAGAAGTGGCTATGAATAACTGACTTAAAATCCTTTGATTGGTTTCTCTGTGGGTTTACAAGGTTACGAAGGGTCACGCCTGTAGTGACAACATGCTGATGATTTAGTCCTAATGGCACTATAACCTATTGTGAATTAGTTCATACATTCTGTGTAAAGTATGACTTGCCTGAAAGCATAACTGGTTGAAAATTAGGATATATTCTGTAGTTTACTGTAAAAACATCCTAATTATTATCCCCAAAGAAAACAACACACTATTTATGTCTCTAAAAGTCTGTAAGTGTCCTAATTGTCTTTTTTTTTATCTGCATGTTGGTTTCACCACCCTCATTTTCCTAAATCGTGGCCACATTGTAATAAGGAGGAAACAGATTTGTTCAACTTGGCCACAGTTTACTGAAATGAGGGAACAAATTCTTAATTCTTGGCCACGATATGTTTATTATCATGTGCAAAATATACATTTTCTAGGTCATGAAAGAGTCTGCGTTTGTGATATATTTACTTCTTCCTTTCCTGCAAAATGCTTGCTCTGTCTGAATGTGTTTAAATCTGCACTAAGGATGTGTCCCTGTCACATTTCACACATGCACACTTCAATAAGCCGACAGAAAGAATGCTAATGTGTTAACATACTGTGCAAAAAACTACCTTTGTTGGCCGGTTGATGCTTAAAGGGTAACCTAGGCTCTTTTTGTTAATCTACCGGAGTCAAACTTTCATGTAAAAACATAATTAAAATGGAAACTCCACTTTTAAAGCTACATTGTGTAGGATTTTCGCCATCTTGTGGTGATGACTACCCACTGAATATTACTTCCTAGCCCCTCCCATTCCAAGGGCGTTTTAACTCCTACGGTGGCCGTATTATTTCAAATCTGCCGGCAGTCGCGAGTAATCTCCTTCTCGCATTTGTCATGGTGCCACTGAGTGTAAAAACACGGAAGGCGAAACTTGAAATTACAGGTATGTTCCTCATTGCCTAATGTATTTTCAAGATGGATTTTTGAATCCATTCGCGCGTCAAGAGCGAAATTGACGCGTGTAAAAACAAAAGTTTGAAGCGAAATTTACGTGCGTCAAGTGCATCATAATTGAAACCCGTTGGCGACCATCTTTTTTTATGTTGGTCGACCATTCATCTAGAGAGTCACCGCTCTGTATTTCGGGGAGCAGAACAGCAGCATGGGGATCATCATCGTATTTGTGTCCACCGGACCCTTCGGATGCGAACAGTTTGACGAGTTTCACCATTTGCTCGCTCCTGGAGCTGCACCTGGATGACGGTACTTCCGCCTGTCCCGCGCCCAGTTTGATGACCTGTTGTCCCGCATCGGAGCGAGCTAGGATCACCCTCGCCCTCATCTACCTAATCTGTCATTTATTTTTGTTCTGATGATAAATAGAGCCAGCCTCCAAAAGTTATTAACCTGTCCTGTGATGTTTTCTCTCTCACGTCCAGACACAAACTTATGGATGTGGCTCTACGCCTCATTCGCGCCACAGGAATTTTTATGCGCGTAACGCGTCTTTGCATTGACTTAACATTTAAATCACTCGGGCCTGACGCACGATTCGTGTCCGGTGTGAACGCATCATAAGGAGGCTCGACACAACATACAACTCTGCTCAAAGTATCACCAGGGCCTTGACACATGATCTTGAGCATTGAATTAATTGTTTGTGTACACTAAGTTTACTTAAAAGAAAGGTTTTGTACAACTCTGTTTATCAGTTTCCGGTAGCTGGAATTTTGTCCGTCAAAAGTAGTTGATCTCCAAATACAACATAATGAACTGACTATGAATACTAGCAATGAATTATCCATGCATTTATATGGAAACAAGCTTTAGGAGCTTTTCATTTTTACTCTCCTCATGTTCCGTTGCATTCGGAGATCAACTACTTTTGGTTAAAAGTACTACTAATATTAATATGAGTGATCATCCAGATTTAGACCTACTCATATTGCATTTATATGAAGCGTTCACATGCAAATTTGCTTTATGTAGCCTATTTCCCCGGTGTCGAAATCAGGCACATGGACATTTTAATATCCATGGATCTCTGAAACTTTGGTATAGCCTGGCTAAAACCAGACCATTTTCAGTTGTAACTGAGATATGGTCTGGCAAAGCGTCATAGACAAATCATTTCCAGAAGCGCGTCACCAATGGAGGTCGCGGGTAGACCTAAAACCAATCAGATTGATGAAGGTTTGCAGGATTGACGTTTGCAGACCGAGTGTTCTTTGCTCGTTTTTTAACAAAAAGGAAACGTTCAAATCGCTTAAAATCAGACGCGATAGCTGATTCGAGCGAGTGATGATCGACGGCGGCATCCATCTTTGTAACGTAGGCTACAAAATCTGCTTCAAAATCCCAGCGCTGTCGTCATCGCGTAAAGCCCGCCCCAACATTTCTGATTGGTGCCGCGATTTCTGCGGACTGGAAATGGGCTTGAATGAGCTCTTTGCCAGACTAACTTTCAGAGCAAATCTAAATTAGCCGGAAGTTGTCTGGGTTTTCCCAGTCTATCTTTGGTAAGTTGTAAGGAACACTATTGAGTCCAATCTTTAGTTTAAACTGATAATTGTTTGTTTTACTCGCGTTTTTTTTTTTTTTTCTGTTTCCTCTATTAAATCGCACACAGCAGCTCTTTTGCCTTTCAGTCCGGCTGAGGGGTGTGTGTTCCGGTGGGAAAGTGACGTCAATGCATTCCCTCCATAGCCTACGTTTAGCTTTTGACTTCTGCTAATGGTATTAAGCTTCAAAATTCATGAATTATTTGTGAAGATTATCATGATGAACAAAACGTACAAGAATCATAAGCTTTTGTTCGACACAGACCTCATTTTCTGCAATAATCCAAAAGCCAAAGGAGCAATCCTATTGGGTTATTTGATGAAGAAACCAGGGTGATGCTAAATTCCAGGTTGGCCTTTAAAAAAATAAGTCATCTCTGCACCACTCTTTTGCTTTGTGTAAAATGCTGAGTGTTTCTTCACAGAGCATGTTTATGTCACATGGATGGCTGCATATATTCAGAACTAAACTGAAAGGTAGAATCTTGTGTAAACTTTACCGTCCAGATCCCTCTTGCAGTTTTATTTTGCATATGTGTGAACGGACTGTGCTACCCCTTCATCTATTCTCTCTTTCTTTAGAGTGCTCCCGCAAAGAAAGTGCCCATGCCGGTGGCCAGCAGGGAATAAAACCTCTCAGTCAGTTTTCGTTTTTTTTTTTTTTCTCGAGTGCTCTCACACATCACTTCTGTAGCCTGCCAGTACAGCAGCAGAGACAGACACAGAAACAGTGTGGAGAGAAAAGAGACTATTTATTTTCCAAAGCCTCTCGGTGTACTCATTGCTGTGCAGATCCAAGTCATGCAGTACTGGAACAGAGGAGGTCAGAATCAGCAGGGATCCAGATGCATTTCATTGTGATTCTTTACTTTTGGGTTGTGATTCGCCAAGTATTGCAGTATTTTGTAATGCAGTAAGACTTTTACGTGACATTGCTTGTGAATTGCACGATCCTTATCCAACTTGCTCTTCCCGTTAATGCTGTAAAACCAAAGTGAATTGATTTGAATGCAGACAGGACATTTTCAATCTGTGTAATTGGAATGCATTAAATTACACTGAATTTTGCTGGCCATTCTTTCAAATAAAATAAAAGACGCATTATGCAAAGTAACCAGTTTATTTTGTTATTAATGTCAAAAGAAAGTATTCAGTAGGTGATTGGCTTCAGATTATATATTCAATATAGTTATGAAATTTCACAATATTATACAGTATTGATTTTATTTCCACCTGTATTGAGTTCTAAACATGATTTCAATTAGTGACTAGCTTCCATTTTTAAACTGCAGATATGATGTTAGTTTTAGCAAAAAAATAAACAAGACTATGCTTTAAGAAAGGCTATGTTTTAACCTCATGAATGGTAAACATAATGTAAGACTGCTTTTAAATGTGATGTTCTTTTTCCCTGGCACCCTGTTATTTGGAGCTGACATTCATTTTCTGTGGACTCTGTACTTGAGTGATTGAACATATATTGATGCAATTTGGTTGGAGTGCTTTGCTCAAGGGCACTAAGGCAGCTTGGGCCTATCGGCAGTCCATTTCCCAAACCACTTAGCCTCACAGTTACTCTCTGACTTTACATGTCTTTGCTGCGGGGATGTAGCATTTGCTATCTCTCCTGTGTCATTCTAAGATGAGAGATCAACAGGAAATTCATGCATATGTGGTAACAGCTCACCAAGATGTTCTATCTATCTATCTATCTATCTATCTATCTATCTATCTATCTATCTATCTATCTATCTATCTATCTATCTATCTATCTATCTATCTATCTATCCATCTATCCATCTATCCATCTATCCATCTATCCATCCATCCATCCATCCATCCATCCATCCCTGTCTGTCTGTCACCTGAATAAAATACAAAGCTAAAATGGACGTGTACTGTATTATCCAGGCAGAAAAGCAGCCTTCATCCTCCATGCTGTGTTTTGTATCTCCGTGCGGGACCCTGGGGAATGCCACCCGGTCTCCTGAGTCGGCCCCGTGAGTCTCTGAGCTCGTCTCAGTTCTGGGCCTCCATGATGGATGCTTTGGCCCACTTCATGGATCCTTGAGGAAAGGGTCCTTGCTCAGATCATAAAGAGAGTAATGAGGTGTTCCAGACTTTGACCGCTTACGTAAGAACAGAAGCCCAGAATTCCCCTCACAGTCGTACAGTAGGAACGTCCTTTACTGTACACGGGAAATTCTCATAACTAATATACCAGCATTGAAAAGCCTCGGGCAGCTCTGCTGCTCTTTTTTTACAAGGGGGTCGACTCTAGATGTTTTAAAAACAACGGGCATAAAAGTGGACAACCTTTGAAAGAAATTTAAACAGCCTTAAGGGATAATATGCCATGGTATTAAATGAATATATGCTGGCATTGCTGGTTGTTTAGTAAAAAATGCATCTCACAGTTTCTATTTATTCATTTATATTTTTACAGTAGTAAAAGAAGTAATTGTGATATATATATATATATATATATATATATATATATATTTTTTTTTTTAAATTTATAAATCATCAGTTACTATTTGAATTGACACATCTGTGGGAAAATGGACATTCAAGAAGATGTTAGATAAAGTTTTCAGATGAAAATTCAGGCTTGCATTTTAGCATGTTAACATGAGTTTGTGTGGGTGTGTGTGTGTGTGTGTGTTGATGTGTTCGCTGCAGGCTGAGTTGTCTGACAGGTTCACAGTTGGGGGGGAGGCAGAGAGCTAACAGCCTCAGGATGACCTATTACTGCGAACTGTGGAGTCCTGCTGGAGGGGAACCATGTTACATCTCAAGCAAAACCTCAGTACATCTTATTCTCTGCTGACTTTACTATTACACACCTATTACGTTATAGTTATAGTGTGGTTCTCAAGTCATATAAGTGTATTCGATGACAGCCGTCTATACTTTCCTGTTATTAGCATTTGCTTTTTCGTAAGCAAAGTATTTGCACCAAACTTGTTTTTGATAATCAGGTCAATCATGGTGACCAACTAACACAACAAGTGTAATGGATGCAATGGACAGGAGCTAAATGTCTCTAGACCAATACTTCAGGATCTGCTTGGAGTTAATGGGAAATTTCTAGCTAGATAAAGCATGAAGCATTGAGCATATGTGCGGCCGATTGCCGGTTGGTTGCAGATGAATTTGTTGTGCGGGTGTAATAGACATTAATACGAATGACTGCCTCGTGAGCTCTCAATACCGCCCGACAATTACTTACACTCTGTGTTTCCCTTTCATTCTCTACAATCGTACAATCTTACAAAAAAGTAGCATTACATGATACATTGTTACCATAATGATTAGCTGATCATTTAAATTTGTTGATATTGTAAAGTAGGAATGTGTACGAGTACCCATGTACTCGGACGTGACAGCGGCGATCAATCAAGAAAGCAATGATCGCTGTGACATTAACATATATTTATTTTCCTTTATATTTATTTATATTTTCCTCATTGGTTATTTTGGCATTTAGGGTGGTACCTGAGGTCTGATTGGTCAATGTGGCATTTAGGGTTATACCTGAGGTCTGATTGGTCAATGTGGCATTTAGGGTTGTACCTGAGGTCTGATTGGTTATTATGGCATTTAGGGTTGTACCTGAGGTCTGATTAGTCATTGTGAGATTTTGGGTTGTACCTGAGGTCGAATTTGTTATTGTGGCATTTAGGGCGGTACCTGAGGTCTGATTGGTTAGCGTTAAGACAGCACACTTAATTACAAACTGGCGAATAAAGTGAAACTATGACTTTGAAAGCGTGCAGTTATGCCTGGAATCACTTTGTGCAAGCTTAATTCCTTAATTTTTGCATTTGGATTACGTTTTTCTGTCATCTAACACTCATTTTAATCTTAATAAGACTACTAATGTAACCATTATCAAATCTCAAAATTAACATTTATGTTTCGTATTGCAGAATACAATGTTGTGAGGATTGAATTCACTTGTATCATTTAAAATGAGTATTTGTTTTATTTATTTATTTAATCAATAAATGTTAATATTGATCATTTATTGGCCATAACAGTTTTTATATTAACACCCTCATATAATACAAACAATTATATGAAAGTATCCTGTTACAATGATGGTGTGAGATGGTTATACCTTGGTAAATTGCTATATGGCTTGGTATACTGTATATTATAAGGCTTTTAAACAGTGTTGTTGTGTAGCAATGGTATCAAATTGTGATTTTACCGCAATGGAAAAAGAGCTGTTAAGGACAAATATTTAAGACTTAAAAAGGAGGACCAATTCAAGACTTAAAATGTCAAACTCTACAACGTTATTGAAAGTGCAATTTTGGGGAGCCATGCAATTATTCTCTTTCCCCATCAATGAAGCTATTCTGACATGAAAGCATTGCTATGTGAAAAGATCTGTCATAAAATGACATTAGCACATCTACAGAGTAAGGATTAATGACAATAGGAATGTTTCCTGCTAATGGCACCCTGGTCAGCACTCATTTCAGGCATCAGAGAGGTATACAGTTGGGCTAATGTATTGTAAAATAGCACCTCTTTTGAGTAATAGCCTCAAACACAAGCTTACGTGCATAATAATATGAATATCTCTTCACAAACCTGCAATATCTCCTCTCAGATGCCTTTGAAAAACACATTTTTAAATGACAAAATATGTTTATTCGATTATGCATGCATGCGAATGCATATTTTTTAATATGGAAACAGCTGTTTGGAGATAATTAGGAAGGTGAAGGAGGAATGTTGAGTCTTGTGTCTAGTTCAAGACATCATTCTGGATGTGGAGATCAAAGGAAGCACAGGCATGATGGGATGTCTGTGGAGGATATTGAGCATTGGCAGCCTAACACCCATTCTGCTCACATCCCACCCTTTGGATACTACGCCACTGTCTAGAAAATACATTGAAATTTTCTTCTCTGTTAATGTAGTCCTTTAAAGGCGCTATAAACTAATCATTATACCAGTCGACTCTGATCCCCTCTGTTTCAATTAGCTTGACTGGCATGGGTTTGACTGGTCCCTTTGCCATGTGGTTCCTGCAGGCATATGTGCAGGCATATTGGTGGTGGTTGAGGAGATTCCCCCCTTCCGTATGTGAATCGCTTTGAGGTCCCTGAAAAAGCGCTTTATAAATGTAACAAATTATTATTATTATTAATTATTAGGTATGAAGCTGACTCAGCATCATATGCAAAGTAAGTAATGGTGTGGTATGAATAAGAATGTATAGCTGGAAAAAAAGTAAGTGTGCATTCAGTGGAAATCAAGGATGCGTCCTAATTCCATTCTATATTTGCTTTTCGTAGTTGTTACAGCATTTGGGTGTGTTGATGGTCATTGTTGTATGGAATATGAAGCCATTCCCTCCAGAAACACCAAAAACATGATTATATATGCATTTCAAAGCATGATCCGCCTATGTTTGGGCAGATTCTCTGTCTCATCCTCTTCTTCAGATGCCAGGACTCTTTCACTCTCTCTCATATCACATGGCTGAGGAGGAAAAAAAACTGGAGCATGCTCCCTCCTGTGGCTTAATTAGTTTTTAAGTTGAGGAAGCAGGTTGAGCTGTGTGTGTGCGTGTGTGTGTTATATAAAAGGCTCGTAATTAAAGAGGAGATGTGCAGTTCTCTCGGACCTCTGGGAAAAGTCTGCGTGATGGCGGAATTGCAGACAAACATGCTGCAATGTTGCTGTGAATTAGATACGGCCGTAGAGTGTTAGAGAACTTGGAATAGTGCTCGAGTTTCAATTTTATGTGCAGTGATTGCCAATTTTTTTTTTCTCAGGCAGTAAAATGTTCTCTTATATGAAAATAATGTGGTGTTACTATGCTTGTAATGAGCTTTAAAGATACAGGAGAGAAAATTCAATTGCAGTAGTAATACTTATTTGCAAAAGAACTAAAAAAAACACAAGGAGCACAACATCTAGGAATAGGGAAAACGAGAAGAAAGTACAACGACAAAACAGTCATGTGGGACAAAACACTGGGGTTAAAATACACAAGATAACAAGAGGCTGACAAGGGACAGGTGAATGTGATTAGTAGTCAAGGAAACAAACAAGGGTAAATATGGGAACAAACAAGACAGCACAAACAACGAACAAAAGGAAACAGGAACAAATCACAGTGAAACACTGGAGCAGAAAATACACAAAAACGGGGAAAAAAGACAGTGATGTAACAATTGTAGTGTTTCGAAAATAGGTTTAGTAATAGGTTAATGCTAATAAGTGAACATATTGGTGTTCATTTTTTGTTGATAATATATTAAATAATGTAAATTTACTAATGTGTATTAATGTACACCAGTACAATATAAAATATAAATTTTGAAATTTTTTTTATCTTTTTGGAAGAATTCTCTTCTGCTCACCAAGACAATTTATTTGGTCAAATATAAAGTTTAAACAATAATGAGAAAAAATTAAATGTAATGTATTGCACCTTGTTTTCTTAAATAAAAAGTAAATTTTTTTAAGAAAACAAGAAAACGGTTATTGAACTAGACTGAACAATTTTAGTAACAGTAAGATCGTAGTAAATAAGTAACATTACTGTACTGAACGTGTCTGGAAATGAGTATTATAAACAATATGACAGTGGTGGGATGAGTGACGTTAGACAGTAGATCTAGTACATGAAATAAAAGTTACATCCTAAAGCACCTACTTTTTGTTATCCTGGAACAGTCTTTTGTATTCATTTCATGTCTCATATATGTTGTAGTTTACCTTGCTACTGTATTTCATTACAGTTTACCATTATTTCAGCATATCCGAAAACTTGTAATTTATCTTGTATGTTGATCCGTTTTTCGTCCTAAGTTGAGCCGATTCACGTTTGGCCTGACGAGCTTCAGCAGGTACATTTTTGTTTTGTTTTGTTTTTTATATTTATGTGGAGTTTGTGTTGTGTGTTGTGCTGGAGGCAGGTCTTTTTTTGGTGTTATCGGACTCATGTCGTTAGCTCCAGTGCCGTCGCATAGACTGTATTTAAAATGAGAGAGGCGCAGGAGCGCACATACACGTCACATCCGATGGATTTCGCAGAAAATCCGACCCGGAGACTTCACATAGAAATAGGAATACAGGCCTTCAGAGGTAATAGCAAAACCTGACTAGTGGATCATTGTAATTCTAATGTGTGATTACAACTCCTTCACACTCAGGCAATAAAAAAAGGAATCATTTTAGAAGAAAAGTTACATATCGCACCTTTAAACATTGTTTTTCTTATTCAGTTTTAATATTTGATATCTAGACTGGGTAACTATTTACACTCAGATTTGAGTATGCATAAAGTTCAGCGTGGTTCTTAGGGGGCTTTCACACTGGCAGTTTAGTTCGGAACGGAGCACGGTTCGCATGAAAAATCGCTAATGTGAAAGCTGTCATGGGACCTGGGTTCGCACTGGGGTACCGAACCCGAGACTACCTGGAGGAGGTGGTCTGAGTTCGGTTGCTTCCGAACCGTGCCGCAGCACATAAATAAAAAAACCCCACAATATTTACCCACGTTCTGCTTTCTATCATGCGACGCGCATGTTCGCGATGACGTAAGATGCACGCAAACGCACCAGGGTTTGATAGAATCAAGTTGAGTGTGAAACCAGACCAACGCTGCGGGGGGCGCCGGAAACAAACATGCTCGGGCTCGGACCGCAGCAATCGAGCCCAGTGTAAAAGCCCCCTTACTCTCACTTGTCTTCCTAATATTCTGTCGTATAAGGATTCGGTTACTTGAAATGAGAAGAAACTTTGCTGTTTGTTTACTCAAGGTCCCTTTCACATCTTAGATGCATCTCATTCCCACTTCCCCCATTCGGTCTCTCTCACTTTCTTCCTGCTTCCTCAGGGGACTTGTCCTGTTTTCTAGTCTTTCCCTCTCCATTCATCATCTGCTGTGTGATGGGGGGAGTGAACCTCTTTTAATTAGCTGATTAATAATGAATGGGGCCGCTCACAGTCCCCTCTTGCCCCAGTGTGGTGCTGCTCTGTGGGGGAAGATGAAGCGGATGTTTTGCCTCAGACGGCCTCTAACAGGCGGATGTCGGACTTCTATATTTTTGTTTTTAAGAGTTGCAATGTATTTTTCTTCGAAAAAGCATTGATGGGCTCTTTAAAAAACAATGTCATGATCATGTTGTGATGTTGATACTATAATCACTACAATATTATAAGAATAATAGGATGCAAACGTAATTTGATTTGTTTAGCAAGGTATTTTTTTTTCTCGCTCACTCTCTTCAAGTCTTCTCTGTCATGCTTTGCTGCCTATGAGTTTTTTGCTCTGGGAGTCTGAAACTGATTTGTATTATCACTGAGAGAGTATTGTTCCTCAAAAAAAAAAAAAAAAAAGAGAATGTGCCATTACTTTCAGCGGGGGGTTAGAAATTTTATTTTTTAAAGCGGTTGTTCACCTTAAAAAAAAAAAAAAAAAACTCTAATCTTGCACTTACTCTCATTTTGACTCTTTTGCAAGACTAAATTAGACATTTTTAACAATGTAATGGTCATTTGTGTCAGGACCACTATCATCAAATATGATTGACAGTTCAGATTGGTGGCATGTTTCTGTTCTGTGCTAGATGTCCCTGCGCATCCATGCAGCCTAGCATGGATAAGAGCAGGGAGAGCAGCAATAACCCTCCTTAGGGTAAACACAACTGAACCAACATGAATGTATTGCAGATGTCATTAACTCATTTTAATGTATGACATAATTAGAGAATTTAAGTCTGATTCAGGGGGAATCAGAATGCCAAATCCTGACTGACGAGAGGAGGAGCTGGGGATGGAGGAGGGTAATTAGCTCCTGTGAAACGCGATAGCTGCTGATAATACTGAAGAAGGAGCTTATATATGAATACAGCGATAGGTGTCATATTCCCATAAGTAGACGTGTATCAGCTGAGAGTCAGCTGATGCGAGCTTGACTGACATGACCTGCCAGAACTGACGCTACGCTTAATTTTCTTTGTCATTAGTTAAAAACAATGTAAAAGCCTTTAAGATTAAAAATCTTAAAAGTAGTCAATATACTCATGAAGTTAAGGTTTTACTCATGCTCATGTCGTTCCAAACCTGTATGACTTTCTTGATTCTGTGGAACACAAAATATGTTTAGAAAAATGTTGGTATCCAAACAGCTTTAATAACCACTGAATTTTATTGTATGGACAAAAACAATGAGACATTTTTCAAAATATATTCTTTTCTATTATATAATAGAACATAAGTCATACAGGTTTGGAAGGACCTGAGGGTGAGTAAATGATTTTTGGATGAAATCTCCTTAACCGCTCCTCTTCAGCTGAATTAATAAGTTTATCCATTTTGAATCTGTTTCGTAGATGAATTTGTTTTGTGTCTTTCTTAAAGCTCGGAAGTCCCATTTGTTGTACTTGCATGGAAAAAAAAAGTTTTCCTTTTGTGTTTCTTCTTGAACTTGGGTGACTTAAAGAACATGACGATCATGAAACTTTCAGTTGATTTATCAGACCGAAGGCCACGCTCATCTAAAAACAGCGCTCTGGGTCTTGCTCTGTCAGCATTCATTGACATTTCTCCAGACAGGCCATCCTAAATAAGAGCAGACACCCATTCTTGAGCGAGAGACTTTGAGTTACATTGTCTGTCCCCTCCCACCCTCCTCTCTTTCTCCATTTTTCAGTCTCTTTCTTTATCTTTCTCTTTGTCTTAAGCGACTCTTTTTTCACTCCCCCAGTGAGATGGGAGAATCACAGAGAAACCCCTGAACACAGAGGTATTAACTCTGTAACCTCCCTAACCTCGTGCCCCTCCACTCCCGCTGAACTAATCTACTACCACCCACTCACATACTCACATACACACCCCAAAGGGACTGGCAAAAGGTTAAGAATATGAGGAAAAATAAGACACAGCAGTGTGAACAGGAGATACGTGTATGAGTGAAGGCTGCTTCTGTCTGTTTTTGCAGTCTCAGAGGAATACTCTATACGTGTATGTGCTGCATATCAGGCAGCTCTGTTCATCTTTCTCCCACATGTGATGCAGTGTGAATACTCATGTCGACTCTGCATTCACGTCTCTTCTAATCCTTCCCTTTTCCCTATCTTGTTCCGTGTTCCCGTACCAGAGAGCACCCGTGTGGATCTTATTGATAAACGGATGCAATGGAGGAGAAGAGCAGAGAGGTTTTCTGTGATGCTGGCCTGATGCCCAGGTGCAGATCTGAAACTGCAGTCTGATTACTTGCAGTAAAACGTGCAGCTGCTGTACAGCTCCTGATGGGTTTATATAGAAAGTGTTAGCACTTATACCCTGGTTTTTACCACATTCATTTCAAAAATTCCCAAAAATTAAAAAAATAAATAAGTAAATAAATAAATAAAACATGTTACTGCTGCCACAGTGTATAGAGAGCCTAAGTCCCTCCCCTTCCGGTCGACCACTATGGGGCCTTATTTCGGAAAAATATTGTATGGTAGTCAATGGCGAGAGACAACAAATATTTTGATCTCGTTTGAATTGTGCCCTGAATTACATATATGATGTCAATTTAAAAGATACATTTTCAAGTAAAGAAAGTCACAGTTTGATGTAAAAACGTTGAGGTATAAGACTGTGAAAATACGTAATTACAAAGACTACGAACCCCAAAGGTGCACATTTTCTCTCAATGAGTGAAGCTAACTTTACTGAGGCTATTGTCTGTCATTGTTTCTATAGTCTTACGTTATAATCGTAAATTTACGCCGTCATGCCTGAATGTTTTAGACTGCACACACACGAGCAGCGGATCTTGCTCATTGTTTCGCTTCCCGGGAAATGTAGTTCATTGAGCGATTTTCACATAAAACTAAATGTTACTCTTCTGTTTTATGACCAACTGCGATGTCTTTGACTTTCAGAATTATCTTTTAAATTGACAAATATCATATGTGTAATTCAGGGCACAGTTCAGATGGAATAAAAAGATAAGTTGTCTCTCGCCATTGACTACCATTCATATTTTTTTCCGAAATAAGGTCCCACGAGCCGGAAGCGGAGGGGCGGGACTTAGGCTCTCTATGCTGTATATCAAAATCAGTTAAATGTCCAAAACACCATGGTAGAATCATTGTACTTTTTGGTTACTTTTCTCAGTGGCGAAACAAAAAAAAAAAGGTTGTTAATTTTCTGAATTAGTAAGAGTGATTGTCTTATGTATTCCATCATCAAATCATCATGAAAATTAATTCACACTTTTTTAAACACTTTTCAGTACAGATTTAAACCTATCTGCATGATAAATGCGTTGACTAAATTAATAAATCTTTATTACTGCTGTTCGTCCTCCTCTGCCACAGTGATCTCGATCGCATCATCCTAAATCTCATCTGAGAAGTAACAAAGACAGTTAATCAATAGCCCATTGGCTGTAACAGCTTCAGCGGGGTGACATGATTGGCTGAGGTTGAGGAAGGAGGAGTGACAGCCAGCTGTCATAATAGTAAATAAGAAAGGAAAGCAGAGGAGGTCAATAGCTCTTCAGCTGATATAAGTGAATGCCGTTAATATCCCTCTCAGAGTCCTCAATCATGCCACACAAATGTGCATAATTAGTTTAGCGGCATGTAGCATGTTGGAAATCATTAAAAATGGTCTTGTTTATCTTTTGGAAGTGCATTGGCGTTCACTTAAAAGAGTTTTTCCAAAATGGATAATGAGCACAAAAAAATCTCAAACGTCTTTTTGTCCACCATACGATGAACATTAAAGCACGGCAAATGTGTTTGCTGATATGTACAAATCAACTGGAACATTCATCAAAATACCTTGTTATAAACAATATGTTTCATGACAAAAAAATTGTTTCATGATCGTCACATCAAAACAGATGCTAGTCTGTGTAGAACTGTGGCCAATTCTGGCAGTGCTGTGGCTTTTGTACAATAACTGAACCACTGCTTTCTCTCCACCTTGCTCCTCTATTGTCTTTATCTAAACCGGACAGATCCATTGTGGGGGCTCCTTTATCTGTAATGAATTAAGAGGAGAGGGGATCAAAAGGAAGAAAGCAAAGAGAGCAAAGCACAGAGGCGAGTGGGAGTGTGAGAGAGCAAGCAGATGATGTGTTGAGAGGCAGAAATCCCCACGCTTGACTGTTAATATACAGTATGCAGTGGGGTAATGAGCGAGCCATCACTGGCGCAGCACTCGAATCAGCCAGTGCTTGAGAGAGATGTCAACAGCCTCCTACAATGGTGACCAGTATAATACAACCCCCTACTAAACCTCCCTAAAACACTTCTGTATTTCGCTTCACATGCTTCTGGTTGGCCAGTGCCAATTTTACAATTGGGTTTTGGGATTTGGCATTGGGTTCTGCTCTTAGATTTGATTGTTATTAAGAACTGGATTGGGGACAGGATCAATGTTAAAAAAAAAAAAAAGTCCAATGTTTATTTGTCAGTGTCCACTTCTCTGTGACGTCTTGGTCACTTTCACAGCCCACCAGGAGGCAACAATAACAGATTAGCCTTTGAGGATTTATTTGTCTCTCCCCTTGGCTTTCGTTAAAAGCAATAAACACATGCTTAATGTCGTTGGCACGCAGCCCCTTTATTTGAATCGGGCCCAAGATGCTCATGGAGCATGTGCTTCTGGGAGGGGCAGCTGGAGACATGTCTGCTGTCCAATCCATCCCCCTTCCAGGATATAGAAGCTTTGGGACTGCTTTTGGACATGAGCCTGAAATAAGCCCTGAGACTCATTGATGCCCTGAGAAAGTTCATTGATTTATTTGAAATTGAGTACGCTTGACAACATTGAGTGACTGTTTACTAAGCCTTTTTACATAGCAGTGTGTGGTACTATAACAGTTCCATTCACTTCACAGTCCAGTTTTGCATCTGTATATGTATAAATATACAACACATAGACGCATACTGATGGTCACACGTGTGTGTGTGTGTATGTGTGAAAAACGTCCCCATGCATCCTCATCCGACGGAACTCGGAGTGACAATGAAAGGGAACACTTATTACCTTATTAACCCATTAAAACAGGATTAATATGCTATTCTAAAATAAGCTTCACATTAAAAAAAAAAAAAAACGTTAAAGGAAAAAGAGGTGTGTTGCTATTTTTTTCTTTTTTTTAATCAATATTATGCCACAAATTCTGAGCTTAACATTTTGAACTTATACTGAGCCCCTTACATATACTAAATTACTTTGCCCTCTACTGTTACATTGTTCCTATCAACCTTAAAATGTTATATTTTCTGCAGGCTTAGTTGTTCTTTTGTGTAGGGAGCTTTGGTTTAAATGTGTCTGCACAAATAAATCATTGTTAATGTTCTGACAGTGTTGGGATTGACTTTATTATTTTGCCCCTTCACCACCTTCATGGTGAGTCGCCATTCAGGCCATAATCACTCCCGGCCGCCGTACGGCATGACGGACATGATTGCGCTTCAGTCTGTCTGCCTGAGGGGACTCTTATTATATCTCTGTGTTTGCAGTTAGCAGATGGCATCTCAGATTGTTTCAATGATGCTTGATAAATGCAACAATCTACATTACATGCTCGCAAAGAAGAGTCAGGAGAAAGAGAGTGATCCTGAATCCCTCATGGGGATAGTTCCCCAGTCTCATGTAGCTTCATCCCAAATGGACTGCTATTAAAAGTAACTTTTCACTACTGTCATAACCAACTTAATTTCCATACTTTCATATATATATATATACATATATATATATATATATATATATATATATATATATATATATATATATATATATATATTCATATTCATATTCAGATTTTAAGATCATCAATCTTCTTTTTGACAGGCACAGATGGTACACTGAGAAATTTCCAAATGGCTTCTCTCTAAAAGGCAGTCACCTGGTAAACGCACACGCACACACGCACTTTGTTGGCTGGTCCCCAATGTTCCTGATTTCAGGTTATCTTTTTTTGGAAGATACATATTTAAAAGCAAAGTGTCAGGTTGAAAACAGTTGTGCAGCTTAATGTTTTTGTAAACTGACATATTTCACATGATTATTTGATGTATGGAAAATTAATTAAACCACATATATTTCAAATATATGTACTGTTTATTTAACTGTTTAATGTTCAAATATGTGGTGTTACCATACTCTACCATGAGCATCATTGAATTCCTTTTTAATGCAAAAAATTGCTCCTTACTGGCAGTTGTTTTCATATTTGTTATAAAATTGTACAAATTATTACAAATTTATTTTTATCTACACCACATCAAATCTACATAGATGTCATGTCCTTCACAAGTGTGACGTAGTGAGGAGTATAACTTCCCTTTTCCTTCCAATCATTTTTTAAGAATCTTTTCACAGTAATTTACTGTACAGTTGCGACCAAGCTCTTGTCACCAGGGGTGTAATGAGACCCTCATGTCATGATACTGAACTCACAATTCATAAAGACATACTATGGTAAAAGGTTAAAAAAATATGTACTGTTGATTAAAATGCTAAATTTCATATTACATTGTGGGTTCAAATGAATAGACTTTGACTTGGTGCTTAACCCAAGGACAATGGTGACACGTTAATAAAAATATTCATGATTCTGAAGCTGAAAATACAGAATTATTTTCGATGAATATGCTTGCACTCTTGCACTGACTAGATACATTTAAAATAATGCCGGCCACTTTTTACTGGTAACATCAGACGTTTGCATTATCAGGACCAACAAATATTCCCACATTGCATTATTATACATTATAATCAACATTATATATAGCAGTTTAACATAGTACTTACACTAAAACTCTGAAAACTATATTGTGGGGACTATCCATGATACATTGTCACTAATCACGATACGTATTGTTGCATTTTTGTATTGCGATATGTTGTTTCACGTAATATTGTTACACCCCTACTAGTTACAGTAAAAGTCTTTCTGAAGGTTCCAGGTTTTAAGCAGGGGGCTGAAGTGGTGAAAGTGTGTGGCTATCTTAAGACCACCATTGCCCTTAGGCAGAAACTATAAAAGGATTCATTGAAGGGTTTTTACAGTGAAGGCGAAGAAGAAAATAAAACAAACATAAAAGATGAGGCCTGACTTCTAGGTTTTATGAGCTACTTGCTGTTATTAGAGCAGTTGGTGTTATTGTTTTCAGTGGTTAGCCCTCATTACCGCTAAAGACATTCCTGCTGACCCGCTCTAAACAGCCTTTCAGAGAACACAAGCGCTCATCAGATCCCTGTGAATCACACCTGCCCTGCGTCACTGTCAGACACTTTTGACTGGCTGCGTTTAGAGTCAGCACGCAATGGGTTAATGAGGATGTGGAAAGTCAGAGGTTTGATACCTTAGCATATCTTTTAGCAAAGGAAACAAGTGCTTCTAAGGCTAATGGCTGCCAGTTCCTAATATTACATTGACACATTACTTAAAAAAAGGTTGCTGTGTGGGTAGTTGGCAGGGAAGGGGTCATTTTAATAATTTAACATGATCTTTTTGATAAATTGTCTGTGTGATGTATTGATCCAGGGCCATCGTAGATTTAATTTGTGCTGAATTCCTTTAGCTCAAACAGCATGTTGTTCCCAATGCCAAGGTCATGGGTTCGATTCAAATTCAATGATCCAACCTGTAAATACCACTGTCTGATCAGTGTTTTGGAAGTTCCAAATAACCAGTTGAACCAAAAGTTGTACATCAGTGGATGTATATCAGGAGAGTTTGCAATTTTGTGTGTGTGCGAGATGTTCACTAGAACGGATTAGTGTAAAAATAGATTGGAGTGTGTGTACCCACTGTAACAAATAATATTCTCAAACAGTACATTTTGTTTTGATAAGACATTAAAGGTCTTGTGTTCATAACCAACACTTCATTTACACATTGTTCTCAAAAAGTGGCCAACGTTCAAGTTGAATATCACAAGCCATTTACATTAAGCATAGCCTTTTATATTTAGCCTCAAACTGACTCCATTTGTTTCAGTCACTGTGTATTGTTTTTATATATATATATATATATATATATATATATATACTGGAGCCCTGTTGCTGCAACAATAATCTAAAATAGATCTGAGTGGGACTACAGGGCCTTAGCAACAGCCGTGGTTATCTATTGCGTTCTCAACTTCACTGACAGATACCATGCTACATACTCTTTAATAAGAAAAAGAAAAGAGTCCCGGCAAAATAAACGGATCTCAAAGTCTACCGTGGGATTTATTTGTAGGTAGTACAGACAGAGAAGTTAAAATAAAGAAGTTTGCTGGGTTTTTCTGTGGGGGAATGTGGGGATTACGGAGAAAAAGAGAAGACAGAGACTGTGTGAGTAAAGTAGGTATTGTCTGAGTGTGTTCGTGTGTACATACAGCAAAGACAATCTGACACAGAGTGGTGGTTGATGGGAGAAGCTCTGGTGATTACTGATGCATGTTATTGCTGAAGGTCACCAGCAGGCAATTCACTCTAACTGATGAACTCCCATTTATTGATCTGTTGAGCCCCTGCAGCGGGTGGACGAGGGAAGCCTACGAGAACACATGCTGAGCCTCCGGGGATGCTGTTCCACTTTGCAGCCATGAGAACATGATATCATGCTGATGAGTGTTTGTTAGCTTATCAAAGCGGCGCCATTTCAGTTTACTACTATGCAAAGAGTAAAGAGAGGGTGGAGTCTTACTGTGAAGGGAAATATAGCAAGAAAGGCTATTTTCTCTTAAAGTCACCATTGGATTAAAATGGACAATTCTTTTTTTTTTTATAGAATATTGCATATTATTTATCTGTGCAGATCTTTTTATTTATTTTTATTTTTTTTAGTCATTTGCTCTCTAAATCTTTAGTTGGAATAATCTCCCCTCTCTATTGCAACAACATGTCTTCTCTTCTCTGATGTGTTTACTGGTACGAGAGCGGGACAGCCTGTCACTCACATGACATCCCGCCAATAGCAATCAACAATTCCCCAAAGGATAAAATCAAGTCCCTTCCTACATTTTTTTTCTTGTTCGAAAAGCCGTTTCACTCGGATATATGCCACACTAGAGAAGAAAAGGTTTTTCATTTAATTAGTAGCATTTAAGGCTAATATAAATACACTTTATAGGTAAAGGTAAAGGTACTTTATTTGCACCATTGAAGAGCCTTTACCATCTACAAATGGAAGATTTTATAGTGGAAAAAGTTATACAGATCCAATGTTGGTAACAATTTATAATTAGTATTCAGAAAGAAAGTGCTTACAAATCATTTGCAAACTTTTAGTTTATAGTTCATTCATATTTTTATTTATCGTAGTCTCTACATTAGCATATTAATAGCATAAATGCAAATTGTAGGTTCTTCATCCATTTTCAATGTAATTAACACAATGTAATTATCTCATACAAATACGTTTTTATTCTTAATTTATATATATATATATATATATATATATATATATATATATATATATATATATATATATATATATGAAGAGTTCAGATGCAAAAGCCTTTAAGTGCCATTTGAAAATTTCTTCTGGAATGATCATTTTTATCAAGCTTGTATATTTAAGTTCAGTAATTTCGCTTAAATGACAATTAATAGATAATCTTCATTGCCATTTAAGTGAAATTACTGAAATTTAATATACAATCTTGATAAAAATGATCATTCCAGAAGAAAATTTCAAATGGCACTTAGAGGCTTTTGCATCTGAACTCTTCATATATATATATACACAGTATATATATATATATATATATATATATATATATTATTGTTTGCAAATTATTTGTAATGACTTCATTAATGTATTTTTGTAATAAAGTGTTACCAAAATGTTCTTTAGAATGACAATACAAACTGTTATTTTAACTGTTAGGTACTTTGTGGAACCAAAATGTTTTTTACAGCTAAAAGTGTATTACTGGTGTTCATATTTGAACAAAGCATTAGCCACTCGGGCACCTAATTCATCAAGTACTACTTCAACCCATTTAACGCTCTATATTAGTTTGTTGTTCTTTTTCATACCATTTTTTTTCTACTATTCCCATTGCTTGCAGACATTTTATTCACACACTCCTCCTTTGCAACTCAGTAACCTTGCATTTTTTTTTTTTTGTGTCAAGTTGAGAAATCTCTTATGGGCGAGTGTTGTTTTTCTCTGCAAATGACAAGAACTCTGCTTGTTTACTTGCTTCAGAGACTTGAACGTTGTTGACTCAGCGTTGTTGACTGGATTGTGCTAGCCTAACTTTAGCCTATCTTTGATTAGTTGATGTCATTTGCTTCCATAGTTTCCATTGCACCAATTTATGAGAGAGGTTTACCATATGGTTTAATGATTAGAAAGTTGAAGAAGTTGAATTTGAAGTGCCTTTTGACATTAGAGCTTCATCATTTTCAGACTAGGTGATTTTAATCTACCTAAAAAATTACAATCCAGGAGAGTGGAGACTTCAATTCTAGTCTCTCATTCACTGATCATGCTAGTCCAAGTTTTTTGGGATTCATCTATTCATTAAAAAAGAAACATAATTCTGGTGCTGAGCATATTTTTTAAATTAAACATATTAATTTAAAAATATTATTCCATTTAGGTTTTAAAATTTCATGTGGCTTGACTCTCGACTTAACTGATTTTTTTTTACATTAGGTTATCTTTTATGTCACTTTTTAAAGGAAGGAAGTCTTGCTGGTTTAGATAGACTGGTAGGGACAATAGCACAGAAGCATCTCATGCTGGCCACACAACACACCATTAAAGCCCGACCGATAAAGGATTTTGAAGGCCGATACCGATACAAATATTTTTGCGTTTTAAAATCCGATATTCCGATATATCGGCCGATATTTTGTTTTTATTAAATATTGTTGGATTTCACACACATGTAAAAGAAAAGCTAACTTTTCTTCACAAGATTCGTTTGATACTTTTTCTCTATGTCTAAATGTTCACTCCTCGCAAGTATAACTTACATTTTACAATGCAGGGACTGTAACTAGAGATATGCTAGTTATAAATACAGTAATCATTACTTTATTTAGGCAGAAAAAAAGTTCATTGTGGTTTCCAAGCTCATTAATGTTAGCGGTCTTCCACTGATGATAGTGGCATTAACTAGCTTTGTGGTTAGCTAGTCTATGATGAGCCATAATTTAGCAATAGATAACATCATACTGCAAATTGTAACTTATACATTTTCAATATAACAGGCCAAGGAGAGATGATTGAAACGTGTTTCATCTGTTTTTATTTTTTAAATATTCATTTATCGGCCATTATAACTGCCGATTCCAATATTTTGGAAAATGCCTAATATCGGCCGATAATATCGGCAGGCCGATATATTGGTCTGGCTCTACACACCATGCTAGTCTTTAAATCAGGTTTGGCATTGGCCATCAGAGTTCTTGATTTTCTTTCTCACCGTGTATGCAAAAAAATCTTTTTGTATTCAGCTACAGGCTTTTGTCCTCGAAAGTTCTGCCGGTGACTCACAATTGCATTAGCCACCGTGTGGCATTTTACACATGTCTGTGTCTGTTCATCTCAGCGCAAGGCAATAATGGCAAGATGAAATATTCATCAGGTCCCCGGACACTCTCCGCTGGGCCCTCGAGTCCGGCGTTAGGGTGTAGATTGCGTCTGCGGAGCGTCCTCTCATGTGATACAACATCAATGGAATGTCGTGAAAGTGGCGCAAGATGCCATTTGGGGTTTAACGAGATACATATAAAAGAGATCCAGAGACCTGTCATGTCTTTATATCCCCTCTGCCCCCTGTGTAAACCTTCAGGGAAATCAACAGTTTGATATGCAGAGCCATGCTGAAAAATGTATGGGGGTAATAAAGGCATGCACAGAATTGGCATTTAGCCAAATATGGTTTCTGCCCGTGTCAGCCTTTGAGCGTAGTGACAGTCTTTTATCATTGATATGACAAAAAGCCATTGAGGGGGATTCGATTCTGATCTGGCCTTGTTTGTGTTTATGTATGTTCTCTGACATTTACTTTGAGACATGAAAAGTGCCCCTGGTTGTCACATTATGGATACCAAGGGGCTTTAGAGGGAGAATTCTCATTTTACCGAAATGAAACTCATGCTGGGACCAGCCTTTTATCATCTGAGTGCTTTTTAGGTTGATGTACTTTTTATGCGTGTTGACAGAATTTCTTTTCTCTCTTCTCTCTTTTAACTCTCGCTCCAGGCCTTGTGAAGCTGGGAATCCACTGTGTCACATGTCAGAAAGTTGCCATAAAAATTGTTAACCGGGAGAAACTCAGCGAATCGGTGTTGATGAAGGTAAGATTGTGCTGTTTTTTTTTTTTAATGTACTTCAAGCCTGTCTCTCTATGCTGAATTATAATGGAATTGAAAGTTGTCAATTTAAGTTGTCTGATTGTACCAAATCTGTCACTTACATTACAATTACAATGTGTTGGGTGAGCTTGAGGATTTACATTTATTTAGACTCACAAAGCTCATTCTGTCACAATGCTATAATAAAATGTATCTTTCTGAAAGGGATAGCACAATTTCTGTCCTAATTATGCCAAGGTTCTTGCTACAGCAACAAAACATGAAGAAGTATTTCGAGTACAAACAGGCTTATGTCACTCTGCTGCTGAACTGCCGTCAGTGGATTTTTTGAGTATATGAAAGGTTTACCCTGAATTCTTTTACCTACCTAAGGAGTGGCAATGAGACACATTATCCGATTTTGATCCTATCCTATCTGTGATGCTCTAGTTCTTATTAAAGCGGCACGTCATACATAGCTAATCAAATGTAAAGTTCCCTCTCTGTGTTTGTTGAAAGCCAAATGTCATTTACAGTATTTTATACCTGTAGGTATATTAGGTTTCAGTGAATAAGCTCAGGCTGTTTATACACACACACACACACACACACACACATATATATATATATATATACACACAATAGACAATATAATAGACGATACACTATTAAAAACAACACTTACCATTAAAACATTTTAATAAACTATTTTATTAACATTCATATGATTAATCAATGCAGGGAGAAAGCCGTTCTTATACCATTTTGTTCACTAAGAATTTTTTCGCCAATAGTATTATCAGAAAAGAGTCAAGTCAAGTATATTTAAACAGCACTTTTCACGATACAGATCAAAGGAGCTTCACAGTATCAATCAAAACATAAATCAAAAAATAATAATGTCCGTTTCTTAGTGGAAAAACATCCACGTTTGGTAGAGCTGATCAAGGGTATTACCGATTGGTTAATTCATTTGAATATCCCCAACTGAGCAAGCCAAAGGCAACAGTGGAAAGAAATCAAAAAAACAAGTGACCTAATGGTGTCCTAAAACTCCATCAGGTGACCCAATGGAGAAAAAAAAAAAAACCTTGGGAGAACCCAGGTGCCAGTTCTCCTCTGGCGTTTATGAACTAGAGGCCGGATTTACAGTAACTGTAAGGTAAAAATGTACTGTATATGAATGTCTCTAAACAGACTTTAAACGTGAACCTGTGATAAATGCTGATGGCGTTCACGTGTGCATTAAGAATTGATTCTATAGTTTTAAAAGAGTCATGAAATACCACAGATGTGGCTGCAAAAATTGGGTTGTTTACACAAATCACACATTTCATGGGGCAATTTGTGACAAGGAAAATATATAAATAGACAACGTCATGCTAATTGATCCTCTGTGTTAGGAGGACATCTCAGGTCTGTTGAAAAATTAACTGAATGAATGAATCTTTCTTAAGTCTAATTGTCTTTAATAGAGTGTTTTGTGTTTTTACCTGTTTTTATTATAACATTATCAGAAAGTCAGCCATTTTCTTTGCTTTACAGAGTGAATAATTGTCAAACTACTACTGTGGCGCGCAAATGACAAGATGTACCATTTTTGCCATTTTGTTCTATAAATTCATGGAGCTTTATCATAAAAATACTGCAGATGACCTCAACTTTTGACCTAATCAACGTGATTTCCTCTCAGTGTTAGATGATAGTTTCCTCGTTGTAATTGGATGTGAGATAGAGCTTTACAGTCATCCGGTCCACATCACATGCAGTCCCCAGATCCCCCTGCTCACTCATAGGTGTTTGGACTGTGAGGGAAATTGCTTCTCTCCAGGAAATAGACCCAGTCCTTATGGGAGTCTGATTGTGGAGGCATGCTTTTGTGCATCTGATTGTCATAGTTTACTTTCCTCACCAAGCTGTATAATTTCAGAAACAAACAGATGCTCACTGATCCTAACTTAAATTCAGAGCAAATCCGCCTCCATGACTGATAGTTAGTCGTTCCTCTGAAGGTCACGCAACCCATTGCGTTGTATCTCCTGTTTATTTTAGCTTCTCTCAGGGATTGTTGTCATGGCAACCTAACATGATTGGCTTGAGGTAAAAAATATACCTGTAGTAAAATCAGCTTCAGATGTTGCTCACCTCCTTCAATGTATCTGGCTTTTTTGAAAGGAGGGGATCGACAGTAGAGGCAAAAGAGTGAAAAAACAATCTGCGGTTCTTGCGCACTTCCTAAAGTCATGATGACTATTCTTCTCTATGGTGTAATTTCCCATGATTCTACCTTGATTCATTGGCTTTAACTAGATTTCATTTCAGTTTAACTCATTGAATAGTCTCCCAGTCATTGGCTGCAATGTTCCCCCTGGAGTCCATCTTTGCCACAGTCATGAAGGAATAAATAAACAATAATGACTTTATTAGCATAATTTTAGACAGTCGGCAGGAGGTCACCTGCCATTCTGTTGTTGTTTTTCTTCTTCTCTCTCCTCAGCCTCCAGTGAACCCCTCGTTGTCTGGCATTTGCATAGCGTGGAGCCGGTGTGCAGCTGTCAGTGTGTGGAAGAGCATGTGTGTCTGTATGTTGAAAGCAGGGGTTCGGTACTTCCTGTCAGTGTGTGCTTGCTGGGACATAGTGAAAGTAAGAGCGTGCATGTGTGTAAGCAGAGCCCAGGGTGAGCGCGTCAGGTTTTATTTGTGTGTGCAGTATCCAGAGTGTCTGTTAGTGTATGTGTGTGTGTTCATGTCTACTCCTAGGGAGAGGTGGCGTTGTGAGTTAGGTCGTGGCACACACAGAACAGAAGCCTGGCATTTGAGAACATGCTCCTCGCGGAGAACTCCACGGCCCCTGCCTGGCTCCTCCTGAACTAATGAAGTCGTCTCTGACATTTTCAGACATGAAAAGAAAAGCTCTTTGACTTTCTTTGCGGTCACACTAATGAGGGTTATGTCAGGAGGTGACCTCGGCCTACTTTACCTCAGAGAATGTGCCGCAGATGCCTCACAGCCACATTTTCTTCATGGGGAAGATCTCGGTATGTCTGCGTATTCGTTATATCGCATGGGTGATGTTTTTAAATAAATGAATTTGCTGAAAAACAGAGCTCTTTAAACACTGGAAAAGCATATTCCATTGTGTTTCCACTCCAGTCTGGTGCCATTTTGTGGAAAAGCTGTATAAAATGCTAAACAGTGTGCTTATCTTTCAGTTTCCCTTGAGGCAGGCCACTCAAAACTATTTATGACAAACCATGCATTAAACATCAGTCCCTCCTAATGAATGACTCTGCCTCTTGACACTGCAGGGTGGATCCCAGTAAACATTTCAGAAAGGTATCACTCTTTGGTTTTAATCAAGTCTTGGGTGGTTAATGGTAAATGGCCCTAGGGATGGTGGGAGTGAAAGTTTCTCTCAGCGTGTGGTGTCGAATCCAGACAGGTCCCGAGGGGAAAGCTAACATTTCTGAAACCAAGCCCAGTGTTGCCCAAGAGACTGGCTGCTGAGGAGAAGGAGGGACATGTTGCACCCCTGCAGAGAAGAGATTACTCAAGCTGTGGATGAGTGCCAGTGTACACAATATGTTACGCAGTGACAGTGGAAAATAACTTTAACTATATATTTCACTTAACTGTATTTTAAAGGAGTTGATTTTTTGATTTCTGCAGCTCTAGCTGCACCAACAATTTTCAGTACTTAAAAAAAGAAGAAAAAGGGATATTTTAGATCAGACATGTTTGGTCCTGCTCCTGGATGGCCACTGTCCTGAAGAATATAGCTCTAACTTGCCTCAACAAGCCTGTATGGAGGCATCTAGTTTGCCTAGTAAGTCCTTGATTGGTTGGATTGGACAGTGGATTGACTTGATTGGACAATGATTTGGGCACCCCTTCTTTAGATCGTCTCTGTCAACTTTGGACAAATCTTCTACAACTGGTTTATCTCACTTTTTTATCTCTCTT
Source organism: Cyprinella venusta (assembly GCA_038021265.1). Lineage (NCBI taxonomy): Eukaryota > Metazoa > Chordata > Actinopteri > Cypriniformes > Leuciscidae > Cyprinella > Cyprinella venusta. The sequence goes on from CM075864.1 coordinate 25,525,371, forward strand.
TTTTTGTTCCTAACTCTCATATTTGTCTTGGTGTTTGTTTTTTTCCTTTTTAAAGCTATCTTGAGGTCCTGAAATGCTATATATTGATAAATCATTGTTATTAAAGGAGTAATAACAAAAAACTTTTCAAAAAACTTTTGCTGATAATTTAGTCACCCCCATGTCATCCAAGTCCATGTCTTTTTTTTCTTCAGTCGAAAAGAAATTAAGGTTTTTGATGAAAACATTTCAGGATTTTTCTCCATATAATGCACTTCAGTGGGAACCAAACGGTTCAAGGTCCAAAAGACACTTTCGGTGCAAACTAGAAACTGTTGAAAGGGCTTTAAACGATTCCAGACTATGAATAAGGGTCTTGTCAAGTGAAACGATCGCTCATTTAATAAATAAATAACAAATTTTAAGTTTTATAAGCTCAAATGGTCGCCTTGCTCTGTACTACGATGCGCGTTCGTGACTCTCCTGTTCATCAAAATGAACAAATCTTTTTCCAAGCCAATTTGTTCGTTTTGTTCGTTGAATGAACCAAATGACACGAATAAAGATTCGTTCTTTTGATGTTGTTGATCGAGTTCGAACAGGAGTGTCACAAACGTGCGTCACAGAACAGGGGTCTCATTTATAAAGCGTGCGTACGCACAAAACAGGGCTGGAAACGTACGTACGCCAGTTTCCACGCTAAGGTTGTGATCTATAAAAAACAAACTTGACGGGAGAAAGTGCGCACCATTAAGCAAACTTTGAGTCGTGCGTACGCACATTCTGGAGACAAAGGGAATTGGCGACACCGATGGTGAGGTGTAGTTAAATGTCTTTTTGGTCACTTTTTGACCGAAAATCTAAAGAAAATTATAGCCTATCTATAGACTACAAAAATAAAATAGCCTACAAATAAAATTTCACTCACCAAGCGAATCACTTGAAGCCAATATCCATCCCTTCTTAAGTGTCTGCGCCAGCACGCGCACTGGGCTGTTTAGTGAAACTGACGTGCATAATCTAACTGCAGATGAACCGTATATCTTCATGAGTAGGCTAATAAATACAGTGCACGTTCTCAATAACAGTTTAAATAAATGAAATAATGATTTCAACTATGTTTTACTTCTGATATAAACATTTAGATTAAATTTGCCATTCTCATTAATGGAGTTAAACATTTAAACTACATGAAATCATTACTGAGAAGTTACAATATATATATATATATATATATATATATATATATATATATATATATATATATATATATTCAATAAATACAAATATATATTTGTTGTGGATGCAATGCTTTTGAACACTTTCCCTCTGGCATGCAGTGTTTTAATGTTTTATCTACAGATAATTGCTAATCATGATAATAGCAGATTGTCTGAGAAAATAATTCCATGCAAATAATGCACAACCATGTCTTTCCATTAAAAATATAAATTCATTAAAAATACTATTTGGCCAGTGGAAAAGATTGAGAAGATTGATCTTTCTCTGAGATGTATTTGACAATATTTGATTTATACATTCAAAAACAAGGCAAGGATATAGGCAACGAAAAAAATAAAATAATTTATTGTGACACGGCACATCTGTATTTCATATTTTCCTAACGTCTTGTACGTTAACATGGTATCACGTGGATGAATAATCACATGCAAATGATATGCAGATGAGGATATGCATATTTAAACTAGCCGTTGTAAGCTCCATATATGGTTATTTCGGGGAGGAGACGCATGTGCGCACAATCTTCGGCTGACTGGGATTTATAAAGTGAATTCTGCGCAGGTTCTGGCGTACGCACGGTTTTATAAATCTGAATATTTTTTGGCGTACGCCATTTTTGGCTTTCGGGTGCACGTACACTTTTAGTAAGGATCCTACGCACAGTTTTATAAATGAGACCCCAGAGCAAGACGAGCTTATAAAACATAAACTTTGTTATTTATTTATTAAATTAGTGATTGTTTCGCTTGATAAGACCCTTATTCATCGTCTGGAATCGTTTAAAGCCATTTGAACAGTTTGCAGTTTGTACTGAAAGTGTCTTTTGCACCTTCAACCATTTGGTTCCCACTGAAGTGTATTATATGGAGAAAAATCCCGGAAAGTTTTCATCAAAAACCTTAATTTCTTTTCGACTGATGAAAGAAAGACATGGACATCTTGGATGACATGGGGGTGAGTAAATTATCATCAAAAGTTTTTTGAAAAGTGAACTACTCCTTTAGTATTATTATTTCTATTACTACATATTATATGTATTACATTATCTACAGACGAGGCAACACATTACTGATTCGGTTTGTATGTTTCAATTAGGGATGGGCAACGATTAATCGCGATTAATCGTTAGCAAAATAAAAGTTTGTGTTTACACAATATATATGTGTGTGTAGTGTGTATAATTAATTTGTATATATAAATACCCACACATGCATGTATATATTTAAGAAAAATGTGTTATTAATATGTCAAATATTTATATTTATATATAATATTAATTATGTATAAATATATAAAGTATATACATGCAAATATTTCTTAAATATATACATGCATGTGTGTGTATTTATATATATACAAATTAATTATACACACTACATACACATATATTATGTAAACACAAACTTTTATTTTGCTAACGATTAATTGCGATTAATCGTTGCCCATCCCTAGTTTCAATACATTCTTTCTGATGCCGTATGACCGTCACCATCTATGTTTGCCTCTTTGCCAGTTAGAAAACATTGGTGTCAAATTTTTAGAATTACATAAAACCAAACATTTACATTTGCAAGGCATAAACAATGATGTACAAGATCAACAAATGTAAAATGTTCAGTGTCCGTGCAGCACTGGCTTGAACAAACAAGAGCCTGTTTTGTCAAATGTCCCTCACTTATCCCCAGGCCAGCAGGACGTCTTTATATTTGAGACTTTATTTCTAACCTCTCCTGATCTGGAGTGCTGTGTTTGGGCTCTTGCTGACCTGAAGTACTTTAGTGTTTGTGTGTTGCTGACGCTTTGCTGAGTGAGATATGGAGTCAGCTCTTCACACCGGTGCTCCAGAAGAGCTGATGAACTGTGACGCTCTACGCAGAGACACAGCTCCACATCTGGGGATGACTTATCCTGTTCTGCCCCCCGCCATGTTCGCTCCATCCATGATCTCTCAGTCAAATGAACCACTGCCTCTCTAATGGTGCTGCACTGAAGTGATTTAAGATGGTGTTTGTTTAATCCGCTTTCACTGGTACTTTAGTGTAGGAAAAGAGAGATGAAGATCTTAATGATGTGATCACTGAGGCAGTAAGGCAGTGACGAGGCACAGCGCAGAGATCTCAAAGCTGAATACAATTCATGTTTGCTTGAGCTCTGAGGATTTTTTATGTTATTTTTCAAAAAGTTTGGAATTTTGGTAACACTTTATTATAACTGCACACTATAAATCATTTGATAAGCTAAACAGTTAATTCATCATTTATAAAGCTATAAAAACTTTATTATGTATATCTATAATGTGTTTAATAATTTTATTTTCATACTTCATTAATGATCAATTTATCATTTCTAAATGAAGTATTGCTTTATTTATAAAGCAGTTATTTAGGAGTTGTCAGTGGTTCATAAGATCACTTAGAAAGTGTAAGTAAATGATTAATAAACTTTTTAATGTACATTCATACACATTAAATAGTTCTGTTTTACTGTTGTGTTTGTTTCCTTTTTCTGTTTAGAAGAAAACTGAGCCTTTAAATCTCCTTTATAAATGCTTTGCATGGCATAGTCCTCACTTTAGATGAGCTCACAAAAATAGTTATCTGACCACTACTAAATGCTTTATAACTACATGAATTACAGTAGAAATACATGTTAATAAAGCACTTATTAACACACTTTTAACTATTACTATCTGAATATCATTTACCTACACTTTCTTAGTGATTTTATTAACCACTGACAAATAATTGGTTGTAAATAATGCAATACGTTATCTTGAAATGAAAAATGATCATTAATAAAGTATGGCAATATTATTAAACATAGAAATGCTTATAAATCAAGAATAAAGCATTTAGCTGTATTTATAAACTGATTATTAAATGCTTTATAAATGAAGAATTAACTGTTTACTAATTCTTAACTAAAGATTAATAGCATGCTGTTATTATAAAGTGTTACCAGAATTTCTTTTCTTCTTTTTTTTTTTTAAGAAAGTAATACTTTTATTCGGTAAGGATACATTTAATTAATCAAAAGTGACAAAAAAAAGACATTTACTGTATAATGCTTCCAAAACTTACATTTCGAATAAATGCTTTTCTTTTCAATTTTCTATTCATCATCAAATAATCTAAAAAACTATCATAACTGTTTCTACAATAATATTAAGAGGCACATAATTATTGATAAGAAAAGTTTCTTGAGCACCAATCAGCTTATTGGAATGATTTGTGAAGGATCATGTGACACAGAAAATTCAGCTTTACCATCACAGGATATAGTACATTTGATAATAAATTTTAAAAAGGCAATTATTTTAAATTGTAATAATATTACTGCTTTTACTGTAATAAAAAAAAATAAATACTGCAATGAATAAATGCAGCCTTGGTGAGCGGAAGAAACGTCTTTCAAAAACATTAAACAATCTTAGACTCCAAACATTTGAATAATAGTATATCAGTATTTGCTGTATTTCAGTATTTTAAGAGTTCCATGTTTTAAAATGTAGTTCAAATGCATTTTGTTTAAATGATTTCCACCCCCACTTTCTTTAAACTAAATGTGTGTTTACAGCCCTAATTATTTCAAAATGAAATATATTAAATATACATTGAAAAATATAAAAGGAGTTGCTCCCTATAATGCAGACAGCAGCCCAGCTTTTGTTCTTGTAATGATAGAGAAAATGCAGGAAGGGAATATAGCAAGGAGGGAATAAAAAATGAAATTTGCAGTCCAGCACAAAGGCAGAAATAGAGGCAGATTGAAAGGCTGATGAATGATGGCTGACCCTAATCTTGTTATCCTACCATTGATGACAGCAGTGTCATTTTCTCTCTATACGTTTCTCTCTTTTCTCCTCTAAATGATTATGGATCATTCATCTTCTCCTGCGCTCTGCGGGAAGATTGTTGTGTTTGCGAGGGAGATGTTTCTCTCTCCACGTGCACAGAGTGGGACACAAAACAAAATAAATGGCTGTCACGCTTTTCCCTCTGGCCCAGTGCATCTTCATCTAATTTGCATATATATCTCTTTGAAGATGCCAAGCTGATTTTATAAGGTTTGAGTTTATTGATGACCCAAACGAGCACTGTATTGTTAGTAGCTCTTAAACTATGTTCAGTTACAAACAATACCTCTCTCCTATGTCACTTAAACACATGGTGTGGAAAATCTTCCATCTGTGTGTTCACATGACCAAAATAACCACATTCATGCAGTTCCGTTTATGATATTGAGCACGTTTGATTGTAGCTGTATTACCGTTCGTGTTTAATTCAGCCTTCAAGATTATAGGGATATACCCAACATATACTGTCTTAATCTACTGTACTCACCCTCATTTCATTTCAAACCTGTATGACTTTCTTTTTTCTGTGTTCTCAAAATATTTTGAGAATTGTCTCAATAAATTAAGTCATTAAGGCATCCTCATGATTTTCCAAATCCATATGTTCTTTTTTTCTTTTCTTTTTTTCTGAAGAACTGTTTGATAGAAAGTAGTAATACTCCTACACTAAAGTACATATTTCGATCTTTCCTCTATTTCATGTGCGCTTCCTTCTCAAATGATTAAGCTGCAACTTTGACCCCAAGTCTCAACACTTCATTAAGGGTCTTCTTGCTTAAGCTACCACATATACTGTATTTTGTTCAATCCACAGCATGGATTGTACAAGCTTGAGTGATGTTGTTCTGGCACAGTGTGGAATCATCATGCTGTTCAAAATAGTGTTTGAGAGCTGGTCATTTGCTACAGCAACAGATGGAGATTGGATTTACACTTGGTCTCTCATTTATTTGATTCACCTCAACATTGAATAGACGTAAGTTTCAATGAAGATATGCGGGTTGAATTAGGGCTGTCAAACGATTAATCGTGATTAATCACATCCAAAATACAGTAAAAGTTTGTGTTTACATAATATATGTGGGTGCACTGTGTATAATTATTTTGTATATATATATATATATATACACCTATATATATATATATATATATATATATATATATATATAAACACACATGCATGTATATTTAAGAAAAAATATTTATATATATAATATTTGTATTATAAAGTAGATTATATATAAATCTACAGTATATACAGTATATAAATATGAAAATATTTCTTAAATATATACATGCATGTGTGTGTGTGTGTATATATATATATATATATATATATATATATATATATAATAACTATACACAGTGCACCCACATATATTATGTAAACACAAACTTTTATTTTGGATGAGATTAATCGCGATTAATCGTTTGACAGCCCTACTTCTGACAAGTTTACTTTTCGTAGTTTACCCAAAATGTATAATCGAATAAGGAGTTTGGGTTGTCTCTAATGATTATTTTTGTAATCGAGTTATCGGTCGATTATTTTGACAATTGAGTCGATCAGATTTTTTTTTCTTTTCGTGGTAATAAAAATAAACCTATATGAACAATAGCCATTAAAATGACTTAAATATAACAAGCATGCGCGTGTGTGTGTGTGTGTGTGTGTGTGTGTGTGTGTGTATATATATATATATATACTGTATATATAATAATTATACACAGTGCACCCACATATATTATGTAAACACAGACTTTTTTTGATGCGATTAATTGCGATTAATCGTTTGACAGCCCTAGGTTGACTCAAAGTTATAATCATTGCTTGAAATTCAGTTTTTCATCAAACTCAAGATGAATCATTTGAATTTGTGACAAGACGTGCTAATTAATATACAGTTTATCTTTTTCAGTAGGACACTCTCAAAAGATTTATTTCTATATGTATATTTATGCATTTTTTGTGATTTATATGCTGTCTATCTCAGGCTCTGCGTGATTTCATATATATTGAGCCTTTCAATCATACTGGAGAGAGCAATCGGTATGTTGTAGATTACTTTTCATTGATCATTATTATTTATTTTTCAAAGCACACATTGCAGGAATGATCCACTTGTCCCGAAGAAACTTGTTCAAGGTTAAAATTGTGATAGAGTAGTAATACATGTGTGATATTGATAAATATATGTTTATATCAACCTATTTAAAAGACAGTATTGGTTTTGTCCATCCTATGATAGTCAACACATGATATGTCAGGGATTATGATATGCATATGATATCCAATCAGCAGTAGTTTAGAAGGTTTTTTTTTTTTTTTTTTTTTTTTCAAAAATCACTCCTAACATGGTTTAATTTTATTGTGGACTTAATTTTTAGAATGGTATTTATATCAAGTTACTTACCAAATAAATAAATAAATTGAAAATGCCATGCAGTGTTGTCTGGGACCACTGTCAATGGTCACTTATAAAGTTTTAATTATAGAAAAAATATATATTTCACCTCATAATTCTTTCCAGTGTTCCAGAGAGCCATGTAATATTGTAGATGTAATAATGTTATTTGTGAACATTTCTATCAGTTGTGTGGGTGGTGATTAAGGATGATTTCTTTTGAGATTAAGAACGCTTAGCTCTTTAAGACATTGTCATTTCTTTCACTTCTCTGAAGTCTTAATGCCTGTAAAAATGTCAGAGCATAATAGAGCCTCTCTTATGATCAGCCAGCTTTTAAGGACAGTTCACAACTTTGGTGTTGGATAGATTTTTTCTTCACTTGTGCTCATCAAGACTGCTTTTTTAAATAAGAATACAGTATAAACAGTACTATTGCAAAATATTGTTACAATCTAACTGTTTTCATGTAGTCTTTATTGTCACATGATCTTTCATAAATAATGCATAAATTTCTTCTTTTGATTAGTGTTGAAAACAGTTGTGCTGTCTAATATTTTTATGGAAACCATTATAAATTATTTTTTTCAGGATTCTTTGATGAGTAAAAAAAGCTAAAAAATGCATTTATTTGAAATGGAAATCTTTTAAATGATTATTATTATTATAAATGATTATCTTACTGATTTTTGAATGGTAATACAGTATATTGCTTATAAGAGTTAACTGCATTTAAGGGACAGTTTAAAAATACATTGATAGAAGTGCATAATGTCAAATATATGGAACATGTTTCATGTTTTTGCTCACAATCATGTTTTTCCACAATCCTATTGTCCTCCGTCTGATATTGAGAGCGTCAGCTTTGACTGATCATTTGATCAAACAGAGAAGGGCCTGAGGAATCAGGAAGTAGAAGATAAAGGAACGCCGTTACCTTTTCATTTGGTCCCTGGAGTGACCTTTAACCCTCTTTCCTTCCTTGCCAAAGTCATTATGGCTGAACTGAGACAGGAGCAGTAGAGAAAATGTCCATTATTTGAGATTTATAACTGTGGTCCATGTCCATTGCTGCCTACATTGACAGATAAATCAACTGACGTGGACACCTGTGTTCCATGATTATGATTGCACAGACGCCCCGAGAGGATGTGAAGGTGAAAGATGTCTTAGTGACGTTAACTAGCAGATCTGTCGACTTAAAAAATGGTTTCACACCTGTCTACATAAAAAGCGTTTTTAGTTTTATAGCCTAATAACAGATTGCTGACCTTTCTTGAAAGGTTACCATTAGCGCTCTGTTTTAAGGAAAGTTTAAGGGGTCTATGCTTAGGACTTGGAATGATCTGAAAAGTGATTATAAACCATATCAGATTGGCTTGTGAATCCTTATTAAATGCCATAATATATCAATTAATTTCCTGAAACGCAAAGTTGGTCTTAACGATTATGCGATTGTCAGCTTGTTTCAATGCTGTTAACTGAAACCATTTAAAGTATTTTTTGTTAATTAAAATAAAGCTGAAAGAAAAGTAAGAAATTATTATTTATTAGGTTATTAATTTAATTATTAGGTAATTAAATTAAAATTGGAAATGAAACAAAAAGTACTAAAATTACTAAGACTGAAATAAAAACAAAGAAATGGAAACATTCGAAAAATAACATAAATGACAATAGCACATGACAGAATTACTACATTTTAAAAATAAAAGTCAATTACCAATATTATTCAATATTTTAATAGTATATAAATAACACTGCAGGCTTGTTTGACTTTCCGTCGATTCTTCTGGGTGGCAGAATCTTGCGCTTGGCCTTAAAACTGTCATTTTATGCAGCCACCTACATTTTTTTCTGCCCACTGCAGCCAAGCAAACCAAAGCTCTTAAAACGTGATGATTCTTGCCTAAAAAGTGGGGTGTGATGCAATCCCCCCTAGTTATAATGCCTGCTGTTCCCCTGGTAAGTTTCCAACATATTGTACCACAGGTAAGCAATGATCTATGGGGTATTTAAGCACTTCTTCAGCAGAGCCAGAATGGAATCAGTGGGCAGTTTTTCCTTCATACAATAAATCTGTACTTCACCACACAGTGCAAAACTGTGACTAGCACTGCGCCATTGAACTATTGATTTAAATACAGCATGTGTGGTAGTGATTGGTGTGCGAGATCAAGCTGCCTCTCCAGGATGAGTGAGTGATGCAAAAGATAGATCATAATTACTTTTCTCTATGAGCACAGGAGTCTTTTTGCGTGTGTGTCCCCGCTCGCGGCAGGATGAAAATAATGGCTTCTGTCATAAATCTATATCCAGAAAACTGTACTCAGGTTTAACATGGCCATATCTGCAAGAATACACACTTTTTCTTGTTTCACTCATCAGTGCGCAATTGAAGGTTTTCCACCCCCCCAAATATAAAATCTCATACATCAATATCCAAAGGAACAAAAAGTGAGGACTAAACAGATTTACCGTATCACTCTTTGTCTTGGGAAATGGCTGCATTCTTCCCAACTTGTTCTTCTGTAGAAATAAACTAAAGCTTGAGGGTTAAAAGCAGCACTATGAGATTTTTGAGTTTGCGAAGAATAGCCTCTGTGGACAGAAGTTTTTGATCAATAAAAACACATTCCTTTCGTATTTAAATCAATGTTTTTCACATTTATTCCTCACTGAGCCCAGGGCAACTAATTTCTGGAAGGTCAAAAGGCATCAAAGCAGTTGTTTATTGAGGCTAGACGCTCTTAAAGCACCCAATATTCCTATGCAAATGTGCGTGCATAAATTTGAATTCATGACAAGCAGTGTTTCTTGTTTTGACATTGGCCTGTAAAATATAATTTGCAAAGTTTACTTAAGGGAAACAACAAGATTACAACAAGCAATGTGCATGGGGGTGATGTTTGCTGTTTAGTTCAGCTAAAGCCACGGCTTATAAAATTCCCCTTCCAGACGTATGCACGAGTACTCTATCAGGAAGTCATCTCCGGTGGACCCAGCGAACGGTTCCTTCCCATATAGATGCTCCAGCCCATCATCCCAAAGTCTGCCTCACTGCACTCTATTTCCAAATCCAATTTCTCGATAGTAGACATGCTAATCACACGCCTCTAAAATGTGTTTCCTGAAGCAATTTAGGGGTGAAATTCAACCTTTCACTAATAAATATTCAGACTCTGTTGTTTACGTGGCCTTAGAGCAAGTTGTGTTTTATGTCTAACACTTGTGCTTCATGTGTGGCTTTAAGGGAGTAGAACATTGTGAGACCAAACATCGCGTGTGTGTCATGGGTCAAGAAGCAGATCGGCTGCGAAAAGAACGAGGCTTTGTACTGAGCGGAGAGCTGCGGTTATCTACTCGGTCCAGACGACAGGACAGAGCAAGACCAACAGGATTGCACACAGGAACATTTGGCCTGTTCAAACTTGAGGCAGAAATCTGTGGCTGAGATATCTTGGATGTCAGCAGTGCTGGTTTAGTAGGTCACTCAGGTGTCTCTTTAGACTGCAAGTGTTTGGAATGATGGGATGAGGTGTGTGGCACAGCCATACTTGTGTTTACTGTTATAAGTCTGCTTTCACACTACCAAACCATTAACATCAAGATCTCTGGAACACTGTATTTTAAATATTTAAAGTAAAGCTAATCTAAATGAATTGAGCAGTTTATTCCTAATTTTCTGAAGAGACTCGATATCATGATGAATAGTATTAATAAGAGAGGCTCTATTATGCTCTGACATTTTTACCGCAATTAAGATTTTTGAGAAGTGAAAGAAATGAAAATGGCTTATAGACGCTTTCAGCAGTGACAACATAAACAAACGGTACTGCGCATGTGCATTAAACTGGCCCAAACTTAACTTCCGGCAGACTTGCGGAGACAATCCATAATGAGTAAATAAGCTTAGTAGCTGGTATTTTTTTTGCCAGTTAAAGAAAATAAATGTTACCTGACCAAACTGAAATGTGACACTACCAGACCCGTTGAACAAAAATTGGAGACAAGATGTTTTTCTGCCGACGTGTCTGATTTACCGCAGTGTTAAAAAACTGTGGCGAGCGCGGCGGCGGGTTTGATAAGGTTAACATAGCTCTCCTTATTAGCTAGGCTTCTTACATGCTTGCTAACCTTTTTTTAAGATGGGTCTCCACATTGACAGCATGTTGGATGGATCGGTGCAGCGCTGTTTATGATACTAACCATTCAATCCACAGACTGGTCCGCTGTCAATGTGTTTTTGCAAGAGAGAGAGAGAGAAAGTGCGCGTGCGAATGCGCTGCACGCAACTCTGCAGTCAATTACAATTGTTCTCATCTTAAATTGTTAAAAACACGAAAATCAATATGTGGCGGTCAGCGCTGATAATGTGGTGGGCAGCCACTAATAAATGTATGGAAAACACTGTACCGGTTATCACTCAGATCAGATAAACAGGCTATTTTAATACCGCCGTCTCCCTCATAGGAAATTTTTATTTTTAAAAATTGCGTTTGCTCCCTAGGTCAGGTTGCACCCCACAGCTCAACAACCTGCTCATCACCTTAACTTTCACTGCATTTGTAGTCAATGCCATATTATCCAGTAAACACTAATAAACGAACAGAACGGAAGTTAACTTTGGGCCAGCTCATCACCATGGCAACGCGTCTGATGAAAGCGTCTATAGAGCTGAAAATTCAGTTCTAAACCTCAAAGATCAAAATCATCCTAAAGTAATCTCTGTTCACAAATAACATTATTACATCTAGTGTATTACAACTATTATTACATGGCTGTCTGGAACACTAGAAAGAATAAAGAGTAGTCCGAATTTTCTGAACTGACACTGAACTGAATATTATTTATATAATGAACAGATTCAATTTAGGCTTTATTCACATATAAACATTCGCCAGAAAACATAAACAGAAGCTCAACCGTACCTGCTTGATGCATGAGAACAAACCTCTTTTAGAAGCTCAAACGTGCAGTGCAACACATGAGAATGAACCTCATTGGTTCTTTCAGAACATCAAACCTGCTGCGTAACATGAGAATGAATCTCATTGGTTCTTGAGGAAACTCAAACCTGCCGCGTAACACGAGATTGAACTTCATTGGTTCTTGCTGAAGCTCAAACCTGCTCCGTAACACGAGAGTGAACTTCATTGGTTCTTGGAGGAGCTCAAACGAGCTGTGTAACACGCGAGAATGAACCTCATTGGTTCTCGCACTAGTCGAACGTCAAGCGAACATGCTGGAGGTTCCGTTGACCACTCCTGATTTGTTCTTTGTTGAATGTTTAAATTCAATCTGTTCATCATAATAAAGAAATCGTGTCTCTTCAGAAAGTTTTGACTAAACCGGTCATATGGATTAGTTTTACAATCCCTTTTGCACTTTTTGATTCGTCAAAGTGGTATTTGAATAGACTGTCAAAGGAGTTACATAAAGCTCTCAGATTTCTCAGAGGTCTTACGGGTTTGGAACATGATGGTGAGAAAATTATGACAGAATTGAAAATTTACTTTCTTTAGTGGTTGAATGTTTTAGAAAACCTTTGGAAATAATAAACTGGTGCTCATTGGAAAAACTACAGTCTCCAGCTGGAAATGACCACTAGTAACAGTAAAACACCAACATTTTGTATTCCTTTTCACACATATTATGATTACAGATGCACATTATCAATTTAAAAAGACAAATTTTGCTTGGTTTCTTACACAATGATATATTAAGACCGCCACCATTTGTAAATTAACCTTAAATTAACCTAATTTATACTTTTGTATTAGCCTGGGAAACCCAGACAACTTCCAGCAAATTTAGATTTGCTCTGAAACTTAGTCTGGCAAAGAGCTCATTCAAGCCCATTTCCAATCCTTCGAAATCGCGGCACCAATCAGAAACGTTGGGGCGGGGTTTACAAGATGATGACAGCGCTGGGATTTTGAAGCAGATTTTGTAGCCTACATTACAAAGATGGATGCCGCCGTCGATCATCACTCGTTCTAATCAGCTATCGCGTCAGATTTAAGAGATTTAAACGTTTCCTTTTTGTTAAAAACCGAGCAAAGAACAACATTCTGAGATTTTTTTCTCTGCCAGCTGCCGCTCTGCATACGTCATCTCCTTCATCGCTCTGATTGGTTTTAGGTCTACCCGCGACGTCCGTTGGTGACGCCCCTCTGGAAATGATTTGTCTATGACGCTTTGCCAGACCATAACTCAGTTACAACTGAGAATGGTCTGGTTTTAACTAGGCTACTTTTGTGTCACATAATCAGCTCCAAATGTATGTTTATATGGCTTTTTTGACATTTTAAACTGCTCAGTAGTTCACCATTGCACTTGCAATGCAGAGTCCTTGGTTTGAGTCCAATGAAACATGAGTCATGAGTCATGACTCATGGTAAAAGAGCTTAAACTTTTTGAAGCAAGTTAAAATGGCATGTCCATTTTTATCTCACAATTGGTGTAGGGCAGGTTTTAGTGCAGGTGGTATTGTGCATTATTTTCTGAAGTGATTAACGTGACCATTAACCTTATTGTCATTGGAAATTTCATTTCTGAACTGATATGTAGAACAACCAACGCAATGAAATATTGCCAGATTCACATTCATCTGTTTCTGATAAAACTAAACACACTTTAACACTTATCCTAACCCTAAGCATCGCTCGTTAGTTAGACATTTCTCTTGGAAAGTGTTGTGAATTGTGCAAGAACCAGCATTATTTTGCAGAAATGTCACCACAGGCACTTTTTCCCTCCCCAGTGAGCCTGGGTTTGAAATATTCATTATATTTGAAATTTGGTTCTGGTGGTGGCACAGAAATTCTACCGTTAATTGTGTATTTCATTGTCCTCTTTCCCTGTTGTTCTCTTTTCCTACTTTCCCACTGAGCGTTCACTCATTTGCTATCCAGACATTTCAGACCTACTCACACCTGATGGATTCGATTTGAGCCACAGCTGCTGGTTGGTCGTGTAGATGGATTGGCTATCATCACTGAGGGATGGCAATTGTGTTTAATATCCACCGATATCCTGTACGGTGTGTCTCTGGAGGTATTAACTAAGCCATGATATGCCTCCCAGCGCTCCTCGTCTAAGCCTTCAGTGAGACGTTAAGGTCTGCTGCTTTAACCCCCTCCTCCCCCCTCGTGCTCAAGTGTCTGTTTCCACATGTGTTTGAGTTAATTAGTTACAAAGCCACAGCAACTCCCAGGAGGAACGCAGCTACAGAACAACCTCCATCTTTATTAAAGAAACGTGATTTGAGTGCTTTCCTTCCGCTTTTTTTGATGGTTTATTTCATCTGCTACTCTTCCATTCCTTTAATTGGGAAGTTGGTGTGTTGTGAGTGAGCTTGAGGAATTAAGATGGATTGGAGGAAAAAAGGCATCAATGATAAATAGATCAGGGAACTGCCAGAAGGAGAGGTGACAGCGTGCCTCGTGTAAAGTCGCTCACACGCTGACGGCGATTAAACCCTCGAGGTCAGCTAGTCTCTGTGCTCTTGGCTGATTATAGCTGTTCCAACATGACTTCTGTATCCAAATGTTTGAGGTGGGGCGTCACTATTTATATTTACAATGGCAGTAGCATCTTGTTGCTGCTCATTTTGTAGGAGTGCAGCAATATGGATATTTTGTCTGTCTGTTTGTCTGTTTGAATTTTGGTAGACTGCTAAAAAATCCAGAGCTTGGATTAAATGGATTGGATTAAGTTAATTTATTTGATGTGTTTTTAAATGCTCTCTTTAAAAGTTAAGAACTCTACTTTCTTTAAATGTGGGAATTGTGTTTATTTGTTAAAAATAATTTTATTGGACCCTTTTTGGGTCCCATGATAATTTGGCTATAATTTTTCAGTCTTATAACTCTTCATTTTTTATCATTTACTCATCCTCAAGTGGTTCCACCTGTATGAGTTTCTTTCTTTCACAAAAACAAAAAGATATTTTAAATAATGTCGGTAATAATCAAACAGTTGATGGTAGTCAATGACTTCCATAGTAGGAAAAAAATGGCTACTGTCAACTGTGTCTGGTTACCAATATTTTTGAAAATAACTTATTTTGTGTGTAGCAGAAGAAATAAACGTATGGATATACACATTTTATCATGGAAACACATCCGATGTGTGGAATGGGAAATGACTCAAATCAATGCGCGAAACAGGAGCTGTTTATTTGAAAATGGACGTCAGGAAGAAATTAACACTACAAGTTCTTTGCGTGATGTTCTGTTATGAAAAAACCCTGAAAGAGGGGAAAAAATCTACTAATATGGATGAATATAAAAGTATATAAAAATATTAAATTACATTATAAAGCTTGGAAGAGCCAGGACATTTGTTAATGTAACTCAGATTGTATTCGTCTGAAATATGAAAGTCATATACACCTAAAATATAATTAGTATTTTTATAATTTTATAGAATATAATAATTATTAGACACGTAAAAGGTAATATTATTTTTTGGGTAAACTATCCCTTTAAGATAGTCTCAGACAAAAATACATGATGGAGCTATTTTAACTGAATAGCTGATCTTAAGAGCTATTTTAAATCTTAAAATATGTCAGTGCCATTGTTTTGTCTCAAGATGCACACAAGTAATTTTTTTTGTTTTTTGGGTTGATGTTTTTTTTCTATGGCACTTTAAAAGTTACTTAAATATCCTAATTGAACCTAAACCTGACTTAATCTAAGCCCTGTTTGTGAACCAGGTCTATGTCTGGAAAGTCATCATGAAAAAAATTAAAACTTAGTGTGAGTCTGTGTGTGACAAAATGTCCCCACAATGGTAATACCAGAAAATTTTGAGTTTGTGGGGACATTTATTGGTCCCAATGAGGAAACAAGCTTATAAATCATACTTAATGACCTTTTTTTTTTGAAAAGGTAAACATGAATTAGAATATACAGTTTGTACAGTATAAAAACCATTACGTGAATGGGATGTCCCCATAAAACATGGAAACCCAAACATGTGTGTGCGTGTGTGAGTGTGTGCGTGTGTGTGTGCCAGGGCTGCCCGGCTAGTGGGCACTGGAGAGTTTGGATAGAATAGTCAAAACCCACATACTCTCGAGACAAACACCTCCTCTTCCAACTCATCGTCACTTCATGAGTTCTTTACACACACACTCACACAATTTTGCTAAAAGCCAATTAAAATCCATTGTTTCAAACACCTATAAAGACACACATAGCACATAACCAAATCCTTTAACCACCACAAACAGACAGCTGTGTTGTTAATTTGGGGTGGTGATGGCACAGTGAATAAGACACATGCCTTTGGTGTGAGAGGCCTGGGTTCGAATCCACTGCGAGACACCAATGTGTCCCTGAGCAATTTCTTATCACCTAGTTGCTCCAGAGGCGTGCGACCTCTGACATATATAGAGATTGTAAGACGCTTTGGATAAAAGCATCAGCTAAATGAATAAATGTAAATGTATGTGCTGTTATTGGGTAAAATCGTAGTGCTCTCCAATACATGGGAGTTGTGTCCCAGTCCCAGTCCCAGCTGTTAGAACATGAGCTCGGTCTGCCTTCATTCATTTGCTGTGTGTTGTGTGACCATCCCCACAAGTGCAGTTTTATTAACATGCATCAACACACCATCTGCAACCTGAAATCACACAATAATTGAGCATAATAAATGATGTTAAATCCATTAACAAAGGCAGAGGTTGAAAGTTGTTTGTTTAGGGCATGTTGAATTATACACTGTTCAATATGCTGATTTAAATGGCAATGTTCTTAATTAAATCTGAATTGCAAAAGAAAAAAAAAGGTACTCTGCAAGCCTTTCTAACACACACGCACGCACACACACACACACACACACACACACACACTTTAACACTTTTCTTGTTCTCTTCTGCTCTTTCAATATCCGGGATTAGTCATTCATTTTTCCTTCTCTGCTCAAAGCCAGTCAAGAAATGACAAATCTTTCTTGTCTAAAGCCTTCCGTGTTATCAATTGAAACCAAATACATCAATGCCATTTATGTCTATGACTTGTGGCCATTTAACCTTGTAATTTTAGGTCATACGCAAACTGAAATCTTTCTCTCCAGGGAAATTAATCACTTGATAATCACTTTTGTTGGCAAGAAAGATGCTATTACAGTGGTGCTAATTGTTAAACATGGAAACTCAATGAAAAAGGGCACTGAGGTGAACCGGCCTCCTCTTTTATAATGAGGAATGATGCAGATCACTGCTCGGCTCCTATCCGTCCGCATAATCAGATGAGTGTGTGTGTGTAATATTTTTATTGGATCATTAAAATCATAACAAATACCCGGTGTGTTGCCGCTGTATTTGTTTATTTGACTTGCTGTAAGTGTTAACTCGGTATTAGAGTTGGATTTAACTCATCTGGATTCAGACAGTATACTGGGGCTTGTTGATAAGATGAAGTCTCCATTATCCTGTGATCACGAGTGCTGTTTGGCAGAGATCTGACGTGCAGGTAAATGTTGTGTGTTTGGATTTCCCTCCTCCTGTCTGTGCCAGCACAGCTTTTCACCTGCCAGATGGATGTGTGTGTGAGCCTGCATGCTTGCGTGTGTGCGCACGTGGGTCACGTTTTGCCAGCATTGTGATGGCCAAATGTCCATAGATTGTAGTAAAATCTGATTCAGCCTACACTGATTAGAAAATAGGCTTAATGCTTAATAAAGGTATAAATAGTTTCTTAAAGGGATAGGTCACAATTCTGCCATCATTTGCTCACATTCATATCGTTCCAAAACTGTATGACTTCCTTTTTCAGCAAAATTCAAAAGAGGATATGCAAATAAAATTAAAAAAGTCTTCTTTTTTGTCCATGCAATGAAAGACAGTGGTGTCCAATGTTGTTATTTGACGATAACTACCCTTACCTTAAAAATAATACTAAAATAAATGGTGGGCCCATAACTTTTTGTTGTATGGGCAAAAGCAGTTTCTCACAATATCTTCTTCTGAAGAATGAACATGTTAAAATTCAGAAAGGATTTTAAATGGTTTGGGGATTGAAAATAATCTTAGCTCATTCAAAAGCAGTAGAAGTCAATGGAAAAACATACCCAACCTGTTCAATCAATCATATATACTCACTGTTCTGGCATTGTTCCTTATTTTTTGGGGTTTACCACTTACTTAGAAGAGGTCCTGTTATTCAAAAGGCTAATATTAGAAGGGTATATTTCACCTGATTCTGCCGAGTCTGTTCCATTTTAATTATATGTGTTTCGCCTTTGCACTCGATTCGAGCACACATTAATTGAGGGTCTCGGTAGAGAAGATGCTTCATAAGCAGTTTGTTCATTCCAAATTGGCATGGACACATAATGCAGGTGAGACTAGCTGTGATAGCACAGGGAATAATCAAAGTCCCTGCCAGGAGCAGAAACAAGCATCCTGCCCCTAAATGATTACAGTGATTGTGTAAACCCACGAGAAAGACCATGTTCTGTGATAGATCAGGGAGAAGGTCTGTCTCTCTCGCTGTGTAGTTCATGAAAGCAGAGCTCAAAGCCATCTGCTATAAAAAAAAAAAAAAAAAAAAAACACGTAAAAGGAAGAATGTGAAAATGAAAGAGAAGTGTTGAGAGAGGGTTGCCATGACAGGGATTTATATATAAGGGAGTCAGTGAGACCGTGATGTAGATTAAAGAAGGAAATATTTCATTATTTTTTAGTTTTTCTTGCTCTTTTGCAGAAGTCCAGGTGAAAGACCTTTGAAGAACTGGGGCTTTGATGGTGATAAATTGACATCTCTCTTTTTCTCTTTCTTTACTTGGGTCGGCCATGTTTTGGTTTTGGAGTGACATAAGAGATGTGGGGAAGAAAGGCTACAGCCTCATGGTTAGAGAGATAGTGTGTGTGTGTATCAGGGTGATGGAGCCCAAAGAAAGATCTGTGTGTCTGTGTTTGCTTTCACATGCCAGCCCGTGCTTTTGAATATAACTCCGTCTGTAACCGTATCAGATTGTTTTGATGGTGTTTAATGTACCCTACCAGTCAAAAGTCGGGTGTCACTTGACTTGGTTTATGTTTCTCATGATCTTACGTTGCCCTGAAGGCTTGAATTAAGTATAGCAGAGAAATAAACTGTGCCTGTGGATTTACCATAAAACGTATGCTTTTATATTACATCTACCCATCCATTCTCCAAAGCGTTTGTCCTGTTGTGGGAATACTGGAGCCTATCCCTGCCAGGATTGGTTTTTAGAGTTAACTGCAACTGAAAGCATTAAAAAAGCAATCATTTTTGTTACGTGAAATGAAATAAATGTTAAATGAAATAAAATATTTTAAACTAAAACTGGAATAAACTAAAACTGGAATAAATAAATAATACAAACCATATACTGTACATCTTAACTAATAAAAATGTCAGAAATGCACAAGCTAGAACTAACTGAAATGAAAATTAAATATATAAAAATACAAATATTCAAACTATAAATAAAAACTATAATAAAGTAACACTGACTCGAAGCAAGGATTTTATTTCATTTCATTTTTAAATATTTTATTTGTACTAATGTAAACAATTTGTGAAGAAAACAAAACATTAACAAGTGTCCATAATGCATGGGACCTCCTTCAATATTATTATGTATTCCAGGTGCATATTTAGTGTATAATGATGTTGGTTAAATCTTCTGCAATACTTTATTTTGGGGACTAATTATTACCTAGTTGCTTATTAGCATACATATTACTAGCATATTGGCACTTTCTGTATTAATAAAGCACATACTCTATTAATACCTTATTCTGCGTGACCCTATTCTACCACTCTTAAGGCCATTGCACACTACCTTACTAACCAGTAATAAGCAGCAAATTAGGACTATGAGGCAACAGTTATAGTGAATATGTGTTCCTTAAAATAAAGCATGACCAAAACTTTTCATAAATGTGGAAAATAGTAGGCCTAATAATAAAGGAAGGAATAGAAGTGTGAACAAAATTGGACCAGAACTGTAATCTTTTAACATGAAGAAGGCAAAACAGGGTGTGTTATGTTATTTACCTGAACAGCGACTGTGTAGCCTGGAAAAGTACATGATTATTCACTACAAAAAGACTAATTCTGATTCTTTGCATCCATCTATCCTGACCAAAACGTCTTTCATAATTCTGTTTATAACACCTCGGCTTAGTACAAAGGAAAGCTGATTAAATGTAATGGGATTGTGGTTCACTTCGACACTGTACAAGGTTAGTCTCTGAGCAGGTTTGTGATGGGAGACTTCATGCAGCATCGAATTCTGCAATGTAGCTTTCATTAGTGTGGGATTATCCATATTAGCTGTTCCCATATTCCCACCGATAATGAAGTCTAATTATTTCTGGTGCTCCCTCAAAGAAACAAGAGATGGATTTTCCTGCAGGGGCAAGAGCGCACGCTCGTTGACACTTTGGTGAACAACATGCACCTGTCTGTATAATGTGGGAAAGTTCATGACAACTATGATCATGCTTCTGTATCTCTTTCTAAAGACTAATGCAATTAGAGTCTTGTCCACTTAAAATTCATCTGAACTCTTCACCATAGGCATCTTGTAATGGTGTATTTCTATAGCTTTTGTCGTCTTGTTTATTTTCTTGCCAAAGTGTGATTAATGGGTTAACCACCTAATGAAAGTGGTGGGATGCTAATTAGGCATGGCTAGGCAAGATAATACCATACAACATCATTCTGCTAGCAGACTAACCAAAGGTTGTTATTGTAAATGTCTCCTTTCTCTTGTCTCACTCTAACCTCATGTTACTGTGTATAAAACTAATTGTTTTTGATCTCTGTGTCTCTACAGGTAGAGAGAGAAATAGCTATTCTGAAGCTCATAGAACACCCACATGTTTTGAAGTTGCACGACGTCTACGAAAATAAGAAATATTTGTGAGTATACACCACTTTTGTTTATCCGTGCACCATGCAATGTATGAGCTGAGTGTGTATCAGTGCCTGGTAAATCTGTACGGAAGATCCCCGGATATGTGCTCGCGCTCCAGTGGCTGGGCTTAATGTAGTTTTCAATAATTGATAAAGGAGCCACCATAGATGCAGCTGAGGAATTTGTTTTCTTAATATTCAGATGACACAGATGTATGGCCCGCACACTCGTAAAGTATTTGCCTATGAACATTTTTACACACACAAATCAAGTATGAATCCATCCTTAATTTAAATAACGCTGACAGGTAATCGCATGAGAAGATCCTTTAATCGACTAATAAATCAGGCGTCTGCCGTGTCAGTGAATGTGTGCTGAAATGTGAACGGGAGTCTGCATGTATCTCATGAATATGAATGCGTGAGTATGACATAAATGTGTTTGCCCATCAGACAGGGCGATTGCACTAAGATATTTCGCAAATATGTACACATTCACTCAAATGCAATACAGCCTGAGACTATATTGAAAATGTTGGGCTTTTTTCCCATTTAAATCTTAAGGTGAACAGAATTTTAAGCATTATGGTGTGAAGGTGAAGGTGTAAAAAAGTTGTTAATCAAATCATTTAATTATTTATTTGGCTTTTACTCAAATTGGTGTGTTAATATACAGTAGTTTGTATTGGATTTTTTATTATTATTATTTTTAATAGTAGCATTTTCTCAGTGGACCCCCTCCTCTGTACACAGCCATTCAAAGTTACAATAAAGTATTTTACATTGTTAGAGAAAATATCTGTTCCAAATTAATACTGTTCTTTTGAACTGTATATTCAGTATCACAGTTTCCGAGGGGAAAAAAACCTGTTAAGCAACACAACTATAATTCTTTACTTTTATACATCAAAATATCCAAATTTATATTTTACTAATTTACAGCAGCCATATTGCGCCACCACTCACTATTTTCAACATTGATAATAATAAATGTTTCCTGAGCACCAAATCAGCGTATTAGTATGATGTCTGAGGGATGATGTGACACTGAAAACGTGAGTAATGATGCTGAAAATTCACAGGAATTAATATACTGTATATTAGAAAATCTAAGTTGTAATGATATTTCACAATATTACATTTTGGACTATATTTTTTTATGAAATAAATGGAGCCTTTGTGAGAATGAGAGGCTTATGTCAAAAACATTTTTTTAATTTAAAAAAAAAGTAGTGTATACTGTATATTGACATGGTAGTAGATCTGTCATGGGAGTTTCATAGCTGCTGTGTCAGGACTTTTTTTATCTCCTGCTTGTTTTCCACAGATATTTGGTTCTAGAGCATGTGTCAGGTGGAGAGCTCTTTGACTACCTGGTAAAGAAGGGCAGGTTAACACCCAAAGAGGCCAGGAAGTTCTTCAGACAGATCATCTCTGCGCTGGACTTCTGCCACAGTCACTCTATATGGTAAGAGCTCTGGAATTCATTGCTGTGTACAAATCTCAGTTTGTTTTATAGGGCATCGGAATCCTTTATTATGAGCATTCAATGCTTGGCACTCTCTCATTATTTTGGATCAAGAAAGTCAAACGTGTTGGTTTTGTAGCCGCTAACATTTATGTTTGTTTTCATACATCATGTATAGCCACAAGCTGTTGTCCGACCTGTTTTATTGCTGCTGTCTCATTTATTATGCATGGTGAAAGCCACCTCAAGAGAAGCATTTTTCAGTCATTGCAAAGCATTGTTATGAATACTAAATATCATCATATTGAGATATTACTATTTTGCACACTTGCAAAAGTTCCTAGCCACACACGTACACTCACACTCACACACACTTTCCAGGTCAAAGATTAATGGCTCCCCTCCAGTGCAACTGCAGAAAAGTAGAGTTTTTATCACTGAGTGTATCCTTAAGCCTTTTCTCTCCACATCTTTGAGATATAAATGAAAAATATGCTCACATTTTCTCTCTATGCTTTCTCTCAGTTTTCTCTGATGATAGAGCCAAGAGGGTTTCAATTAGCCATACAAAAACTGGAAAATAATAAAGGTTTTTGCCTTCTTGCACAGTTCCTGAGATTTTCAAACAAATTTAAGTTAAAATACTGAGAAACAAGTCCTTCATCTTCACCCCAGCATAGCTTTTTTTTTTTTTTTTTTTTTTTTTTTTTCAAAAATCATCATTAATCAAAAAAATATTCATGTTTGGATCATCAAATATCTATTTTTTTTATTTAATATTGGATTGTTTGAAATATACATTACATTTTTTCCAAAGTACATTTAGTTTATAATACAATTAACAGTCTAGTGTTGTGGCAATGATAAAGTAAACACTTCATAACAAAGAAAGCTCTTAGAAAATCCACAATAATGTATAGCATACTTACTGTGGTCAGTTTTCAGAATTTCACATTGATTATTATATAGAAATCCTTAAAGGTAATCCATCAAGATTTTATTTTGTCACTTTAGGATACAATCTTGCATCATGTTGGGAAAATAAAGTGTGAATTCTCAAATTATACTTACAAATTGTGTAAATTAACATTTTTCAAAGTTTGAACCTGTCAAACTAACCAAGTACAACTACAGAAATTCATAAATAATACATCAGGAACAGTGACAAACTTGACAGTTGGACGACAGCCTGTGATTTCGACTGTAGTCTTAAATGTACTTTCATCGAACTTTTTACAACTTTAAGAGCTATCGCTAATGCTAATACTGATTCTGTTGGAATTCTCACGACCATATCCTCTTCATATGCTAATATACTAATGCACTGAAGGGGCAGCCATTAGCACAATATTTGCATCTGTTTACCATACGCTTCAGCAGGCGCACAGCCTAATGAAGAATGCCTCATGCTTCAAGCACAGCTCAACTAGCTGATGGATGGTTTGAAGGCCTTTCTCGATAGGTGATGGAAAGCATTGAATAAACAGCATAGCAGGTAGGCATCACTCGTTCTCTCCTCTGTTCGTTCACAGCCATTTTCCTCTTTGAGGTTTGAAACCTCCACACAGATTATGGTGTTGATAGCCTTCTGCTATCATTGCAATCACAGGGATAAAATTATGGCTTTCTGGCCCTACTGTGAGACAGACAGAAAGACTAAAGTCTGAAACAAGTCTGTCAAATTCACCAGCCTTTTACATGATGCAAGTGCTGTCAGCTACGCATGGTCGTCAGAGAGGAAAAGAAAAGAGTTGAGCCGAATTAACTCTTGACTAAGTTAATCGGGCCTGATCCTGTGTTATGTAAAGCAGTTTCCAGTATTGTATGGAAATATTGATCTTTTATCTAATTGCTATTAGTAGCTACAGTACATGCATCAGCAGTGTGAGCTGCTAAACTCCAGTTCAAACTATAAGAAAAAAAAAAAATTGATGAACAATTATTTCGAAGATTTTTATGACCATACTTGTTGGTCTGCATATTTTAGTGCTCTTAAGTGTGGACTGTAGCCTGACGTCGTCATAGTCAGATTCCAGTCAGAATATGAGTCTGATACTGCTCCATAGTGCAACCAGGAAAGAAAATGCCTCTGCTCTCAATTCGATAGACCGAATACTAATTAGAGCAATAGAGTAAGTGACGTATGTTGAATCCCGTAGGTTGCGGCAAAAAACATCTTTCCGATCGGCAAATGCCTTGATCTTGGTTCTCTGTTCCTCTTTTAAAATGAACTCGCTGTTGATACAGTATCTTCTATTACAGACGCGATGGTGGAATCTACACATCTCAATTCTTCAGCAGGAGCCACCTTTGTTGTTAATTAATTCAAACCAAAGGCTCTTTGGTGTCGTAGATGATTACGTTACTGTTGATCATATAAAGCCCGCTCTGACAATTTGATTGGTCCGAACAGCTCTGGTTAGAGCATTGTTGCTCCATCACGGATCAAGTTCAGACCGAACTTCCCGACCTTAAATGTTGCGGGTGGGGCTAAGTTCGGCTGGTATCCTGCGTCTACAAAGATGAATGTGCTGTTCTGAGGACATAGAAATTAGGAGAACACATGGAGAGAGAGATGGGAGAAAAGGGATATTATTAAACCCTTAATAAATGGACCTTAGTCAGGGTAGACGACATATTTTATTGAATGTGAATTAAAATGAGGCTGTGAGCTGTATTTCTACATCGTGCAACATCATGGTATAACAGCAACCTCACAGCATGGTCACTAGTGTTCTCCTCAAGGAGGGACTATGTTTATCCGTTCCATGAATTTCTACTTTGTCAAGGAAGATAATGATCACACATAGTACGTTAAGTGTAGTAAAGTAAAGTCAGCTGGACGCCTTAGTTTCCAGAAACCACTGAGGGGGGAAGAGCCCAGTGTTTTGGAGCAGATTGAGTAAAACCAAATGATTTAATTTATGAAATTAAATCAATGACCCTTCCTTGTCTTTTTTGGCTATATTGAGGTCTCAAATCAAAAGGTTGGGAAAGAGTTGGTGGCTGTTACAGTAGTGGGTATGTTTTGGTTACCAGTTTGCCGTAGAACAAAGAGTCTCCCTTCTGAAGCTATTCAATTTCATTTCGATGCCTTTTCATCCTGAGCATTCATAATTAGACAGCGCATAATGAGACTTCCTTGCACTCAAGCATTGTAATGAGAGACAGCAGCAGAATTGCTTAACAGTTGATGGCAAAGTGCTGTTGTTGGGCATACAGCATTTTTTGCATGCTTGGATAGTGCAGTATCTGGTTATTGTGTTTAAAACAAGCAGAGTTTGTTGGAAAAGGATGTTTCTAATTGTGTTGTGTAGTTTCTAAAACCCAGATATCATCCAGTCAGTTCTGCTTCACCCAATCATTCTCTTGCTGGCAGCTAATCAGAAGAGCCTTTCAGTAAACACACACCAGTATTGACTGGGAGCCTCATGCTATCTTTCCATTACAGAGAGCTCCTCCTTCTCCTTAGTTGCCTTGGCATGAGAGAGATGAATCAATCTGTAGTAAAGAACTATATTGCTGGTCTGTGTTTAACCTTTGCGATAACTTATTTCTGGTTGAAGAGATACCAGCTCTTTTATAGCTGGTGCCTCCAGAAGTCACATTTATTGTGGCAACACCAACATACAGAGCCTTTTTAAAGATGAATATGTGCAGTTTAAAAGCTTCACTTAGGCTACTACTATGTTGTGATTCTGTGGAGTAGTAGAGCATGAGATTTGACTATGAAAATTGATAATATTGACAAGATCCCGCACTGATTGTCTTTCTATTTCATGATCAAGTAATTACTGTAGGTGCCTGCTCAGATGTTTTCATCATGTCTGCCAGTTCACTAAGGTTGCAGAGGGTTAATGAGTTCTCAGAATGGTTAAGCTTGCTTCAGCGCAATTGTAGTTATTGCTCCAAAAGGAGGAAAGTATTTCTGGTTCAAGTCACGTTTCTATCCCACCAACAATTATTGGCCAGTTGTTGTTACCAAACCATCCCAAATGAAGAGCTTCAGTAAATGCTCATTGGCTCACAGGTCACGATCAGCTTTCTTTTGAAAGATACTTGAAATGTACAGGCTGTTTTTGATCTCTTGGGACTAAAATGGTCTTGTGTTCCTCGACCACTTCCTCGTTCAGGATGAAAGAGGGTTCGCTTCTTGACACTGGCACACAAAGCTCTGAATTTTTATCTTCAGATCAGAGGATTTCACAATGGTACAAGGAATCAACATGTTTCCCATGAAGTCTGATCAAGAGATTTCGGGCTGAGTCTGATACTGGCAGCTTAAACAAGTAAGATAAGATGTGGTTAAGCTGGAACATTCAATAAAATCACAAACATCTGTATAGACCCATGTGCTCAGTGGGGGTTTATCAGTCAACAATGAGTTTAGTTTTTTTTTTTTTTTAGGGTTTTTTTTTTCAAATATTTTCTGAGGAATAACAATAAAACTTTAATTTTTTATAACTTTAATGAACTTCACATTTTTAAGGATTTCATCTTTTAATGAGGCTTTTTCTTCATTATGAAATCAGGACATTTGTCACATTGACTATGCATTTTGAAATAATCCAAAATTAATAAAAAAGAAAAGAAGTACTCAGTTGGAAAAGGGTGGCTTGCCCACTTCAGGTTGGTGCAGAGATCCTGCCTCAAGTGGTGGAGTTTAAGTATCTTGGGGTTTTGTTCACGAGTGAGGGAAGGGTGGAACGGGAGATTTACAGACGGATCGGTCGAGCTTCTGCAGTAATGCGGTCGATGTACCGCTCTGTTGTGGTGAAGAAGGAGCTGAGCCGCAAGGCAAAGCTCTCGATTTACCGGTCAATCTACATTCCTACTCCCGCCTATGGTCACGAGCTTTAGGTCATGACCGAAAGGACAAGATCCCTGATACAGGAATCTGTTCCTGATGCCTTCTGGACACCTTCCCGGGGAGGTGTTCCGGTCACGTCCCATTGGGAGGAGACCCCGGGAAAGACCTAGAACACGCTGGAAAGACTATGTCTCCTGGCTGGCCTGGGAACGCCTCAGTGACCCCCCAGAGGAGCTGGAGGAAGTGTCTAGGGAGAGCGGAGTCTGGAGATCTCTTCTTAGACTGCTGCCCCCGCAACCCGTCCCCGGATAAGCGGAAGAAGATGGATGGATGGATGGATGGGTGGATGGATGGATGGATGGATGGATGGATGGATGGATGGATGGATGGATGGATGGATGGATGGATGGATGGATGGAGAAAAGAAATGCTCATCATGAAAGTTATACACCCTTGTGCAGATGATTATACCTCAAGCATGTGTTTGTTCCTCTTGTTTTGCAGTCACAGAGACCTGAAGCCAGAGAACCTGCTGCTGGATGAAAAGAATAACATCAGGATAGCAGACTTTGGCATGGCTTCTCTACAGGTTGGAGACAGTCTCTTAGAAACCAGCTGTGGGTGAGTCATACCCCATCTTCATGCAACAATTAGCAGCATACGTGAAACGTGTTTTTCATAAAACCACATTTGGAGCTGTTTAAATTTCCTAATCATGCTTCATTTGGCTAAAACATTACATGCTAATGTAATTGTTTGATTTGCATTTTGATCTGAATGGAATTGAAGTATACATTTTGGCTTGGATTGACATGTGCTCTTCACATGAAATTGCTTTTGAGAAGAATAGTGTCATATTGAGAAGATGCTATTGAGAGATTTGAAAAGTATGCTAGTCCAAAACTAACAAAATGGACAAATGCACTACTTGGTTCATTTGCATACATCATTATGATAAGAGCCAGAGAAATGGCACAATATTAACAACTGATTGCTGTAACTGAAGAAGGACTAAGTCTTGCATTGAGACACTCAACTGAGCCTGCTACCACCG
The DNA here is from genome assembly GCA_038021265.1 of Cyprinella venusta. Taxonomy (NCBI): domain Eukaryota; kingdom Metazoa; phylum Chordata; class Actinopteri; order Cypriniformes; family Leuciscidae; genus Cyprinella; species Cyprinella venusta. The sequence goes on from CM075864.1 coordinate 25,554,092, forward strand.
AGGCACTTCCTGAACTGCTACTATTAGTGAAAAATATGAATATGATGGCCTGACCCCACTCTGGCTTTCATAGTCCATGTGAATGTGTAATGCAGGCCATTAGAGGCACCATTATCAATGAAAACGAGAGGGCTAGGTGCCAAAGTTCAGAGCATATTATCACGGGTAGAGATTAATCGAGACTTTAAAATCCGCCCCAAGTGTCCAGACCATAGCTTTGACTTTAGTCGGTGTACTTCTGCTCCTATTAGCCATCACTAAAATGGTGCCAGGGCTTTGATGCTTTCCTTCGACTGAGGCGTGCTATAATTATTGATTGTGACTTTCCCATCTCAAGGCACAGATATGACAGTTTTTAATTAAACACATTCATCTTTAGGCTCCTCGTATGCTGTCTGCTTGACACAAATGTATTCTATTTACCACGGTTAATGGACTCCAATTGAATTTGAAAGGGGCAGACCCCTCACGTATGAACACAGCATGGCAGGACGACTAACATAGAGCCTCCCAGTCATACCTCTTTGCCATGCATTCATTCATTTAGATCTGAGGCTCATTCCTTGCCGAGTGGATGGACTGACCTAATTTTTAAAATACCTTTAGTTCTGAAAAGTCTCTCTGTCATATTTGGTAATTTTGTGTGAAGGGGTGGTTACATAAAGAAATGGCCATGGCTGCTTGAAATTTCAGTCAATTTAATTAGATCCCCCTCCACAACCTCTATTCAAGTGAAACTAGATTACCCACAATGCAGTTCAAATATTCCCTTGTACCACTGGTCATATTTGGACCATTACTCTATGTCCCCTAAGCTTGCAAGTTTGATAATAACATCAAAGAAACCTTTCTTTGCTGCTTCTTGTTCTCTGGGGCATTACCAGCACTAACTAACTGGCACAAAGTCAGATTAGCTCAGAGTAATAACCATGCTAATGTCAAGAGAAAAAAAAGTCGATTTTAGTGTTTATGACTCTTTTGCAGCTTCCCTCAAGTCAGAGAAACAGTGCTTGAGGAATAACATAACATATCTTTTAAAAAATGATTTACTGCATTTTGGTTTATATGAGTAATTTCTCTTCATCAGGATCTTTTCACAACAGCTTAATCACCCCCTGTGGCTTCCCTGATTTGCCATATCAATCCTCCCTCATGTTCCTATCATAGGGGATATCCATGGCACACATACAGAAATCAGGCTTCTGCAAGAAAAAAAAAAACACTGCTGGAACCGTTGTTGTAGTTTAGTTTGCAAAATAATGAGGTGGAGAGTATCTGTTTATAGCGCATCACATGAGTTTCTTAACATGGTCTTGACATTGTAAGGTCATAGCAATTAACTAAATGCCCTGTCACAGGAGATCTAATTTTTAAAGGGTAAACCTATATACTTTGCTAAATATGGAGTTGTTGTTTTTTTTTATGGTAAGACTTAATAAGTTTCACTCCATATTAGTTTATTCATTAGGCATCGAACTAACACTAAACAACATTATTTATTAATGTAGGTTAATGTTAATTTAAACATGTCTAAAGACATTTTTAACATTCAGATTGTATTATGCCAAATTTACATTAATGGTGCAAAGAAGCGCTACCGAAGTGCCATTGGGTATCTACACAGATTATTTAATACTGCTCAGATATTGCATAAATGGTTTGATACTAGGGGATGAGGTGGGTCAGAATAGGCACACTTTAGTTATCTTTGAAATGGTATTATTATGTCTTTACACTGTATTTTTTTAAGGCAAAGAGCAGCCTTAACTTGGCTGTGTTTGTGTATAATGAATGAACATGAAGTAACAGTGAATGATAGTGTATTTATAAATGAACACTAACCTAGATTAATAAATGCTAAAAAAAAGGTTGTTTATTGTTAGTTCATAATATTTAATTCTTTTAAAATGAAACCTTATTGTTAAGTGTTCAGTGCACATTCAGTGTGTGAAAAATGACACAAATCCATGTATGACATATTCACAGAAACTATAATACTTTGTTTCATCACATTATTGTGATAGTAATAGCTTACATTTCTTTCCACCCAGAATGAATGAGGCACCAGCTAGAAGGTGTTAGTTACATGTATAAAATGGGCATAAAAGCAAAGTGAAATTGCTTAGCGAGAGCGTGTTGCATTAAAACTTAATTTGGTTTAAAAACCTATTGGAAACAGCAATAATAGCTTTCTCTTACCGTGAGCAGTAAGCAGAGAAAGCAAACCATTAAATGAACGTATTATCAATTTATACTCAGTCTATATAATGGTATATGACACCTGCAATGAAGAAACAGGCATTTATAGAGAATCGGTATTGATAAATGGAGAACTGCTTCTGATGTGTTAATGCAGTTAAAATACATTACACAATTCAAACGATTACACGACTGTTTTACACACTCCCAGCAGAAAGTTATTGCAATATAATGTTTTATTATTGGATCATTTGACAACAGCTTATAGGGTGGCTAGACATAGGGCTGTTTGTCAGAAAGGATGATGTGAAGATCCTCATGCAAATCACAAGGAGTTATTACTGAATTAGTGTACTGCATGTTTCCTCTGTGTATAAATCCTCTAATGGGTGTTTTTGCCATGGTTGGTTGAGGATGGTGATGACATATTGTCCTGTTTTCTTTCAGATCCCCTCACTATGCCTGTCCAGAGGTTATAAGGGTAAGTATGTGCCCGCAGCGGCATCTCTGATAATGGGGCTTCCCCTGAATCTCTTTCTGTCCACTTCCAACTTCTCTCTCTCTATCTATCTGACAGGGGGAGAAATATGATGGCAGGAAAGCTGATGTATGGAGCTGTGGAGTCATTCTCTTTGCACTTTTGGTGGTGAGTGAACGATTTTTTTTTTTGTGGCAGAAACTTCATTTTGTGTCATAATAATTCTGCTGTAATGTAGCCCCCTGCCCTTATGACAAATTTGAGCCTCTCAGCAGAAAGCAATTGAAAAAAAGAATTTCCCTCTAAAAGTCTATCAGAGGATGTGGGAGAATCCAGACAAAGATATTTCAATGGTGGCTAATCAGCTAAGCAAGAGTTGGGTTTTAAGAGAATCAAGGTGTTATACCGGCTCTGTAGTCAGAGCTTAAAAGATTGACAACACTAAAGCTGCACTATGGTTTCCCACTTCAGCTGGTGAATCATCTTTATATCAGACACAAGTGAGATCAGCTCTTTTTTATCCATCATGTTGAGCGTTTCATGAATCTACTTTTATCTTCCTACTCTTACTTAGACTCTAAAAGATATCAAGATTTTGGAGGATGGAATTAAGCTATAATTCGAGTGACGTGCTTTTGTCAAACCTTTAAAAATCTCTTTTTGGGATGGCAAGATTTTTTTTTGAAAGAAGTATTTTATGCTCACCAAGGCTGCATTTTATTTATCAAAATACTTTAAAAACAGTAAAATTGTGAAATATTATTATAATTTTAAATAACTTATTTTTGTACATATTTCTGTGATGGAAAACCTGAATTTTCAGCATCATTACTCCAGTCTTCAGTGTCACATGATCCGTCAGAAATCATTCTAAGGCCGTGTGTCCACCAAAGCGTTTTTCCATGCGCCTGGCGTATGTTTTCAATTGTTTTCAATGGCAGCGGCGTGTTTTTTAAAGGCCATGAGCGTAAAGAGGCGCTGAGCGTTTTTTTTTTCACGCTGAAGGGCCGAGCGCCCAGCGTTTTTTTGGTTGCCGAGAGTTGAAAAATGTTCAACTTTGGATAAAACTCAGCGCTCATCACTGTCACTTTTTACCCAGCCGTCCAATCCCAGTGGAGGAGGGGTGGGACTAAACCACACTGACCAACTGTCACAACATTCTTTCTGTACAACGACATCAACCAGCTGAGCTAACCGAACAAAATGGATGAAAAATACATTTTTAGTATGAAACAAATTATCTGCGAAGTCAGTTTCAAGTAAACTGTGTTGTGGATATTCTGTATCATAGCAAAGAAACGTCTCAACAGAAAAAGCGGGAAAAAGCAGTTGGCTAAAAACGCTTTGGTGGACACACGGCCTAATGCTGATTTGCTGCTCAAAAACATTTCTTGCTGTTGGAAATTGTTGTGATTTTGTATAGATGGATAGATGAATGGATGGATGGATGGATGGATGGATGGATGGATGGATGGATGGATGGATGGATGGATGGATGGATGGATTCCGACAGATAATTACAATGCCTTCAACTCAACTTGATTGGCTGCCATCCTGCATTTTTTACCTCTTATTTGCAAAGTTAAACATTCCTTAACTTTTTGACGTTCTCACTGCTTACTCTGCACCGCTGTCAATCCCACAATCCCCCATGCAAGACTGCTGCTGAGCTCAAGTAACTGAAAATGCCCGCTCAGCTCCGCGCCAGTGGACACGTATGGTCACACCAAGCTTTTGATCAACTTTTGAATGTTCTGATCCATGCTTGTTTTACTTTTCCAATATCAAATATCTGAGACAAATGGCACTAGCTTATAATTAAATCATCCTCAAACCAGACAACAACTCCTCTGATGCTCTGAACACAGACAGCCTGCTTTGATACTGGATAATCAAGCTGGTCCAAGTGTAATTACTGTTCAAAACCATGAGCCCAACACAATCCCATCCCAGCAGAACCGTTTGCCCCAGTGAAATTGGAAAGCCAATTGATTTCCTGTTCTCTTCTGTGTTTGTGTGCTCCATTATAACTGCTTCCTCTTCACAAACCAATCAAATGAGTCCTGCATATCCCTGGAACCTGTTCTGTGATGTTTCAATGCTCAAAGACCTTTTATTAGAGTAATCTGCATTCTTTTTATTTTTCTTCTCTCTACTTTGCTAGTATTTGCTTGATTATATCATCTTTTACATGGCCCTGTAGTCAGTCATGCTTGTGAATTGTCTGTGTCATTTATCAAGCGCTGACATCTCAGTAGTGTCAGGGGCCCTGATGGGTCTCTCTGATGTGAAAATGATGAAGTGTATCTGGCACAAAACAAAGCTAATTATCAAAGCACAATCATCTCTCTGCACTAGCCCTTTCTTTATTTATTTTGCGTCCCACTTCCTGTGTAGCTATCCTTTATAAAGCTCTCTAAAACATAATGGGTGTTCTTTCTCTTTGTCAAAGCATTCATCACGTCTTTGTCGAAGCATTCACCCTTCAATTTTACCACCTTTTTTTTTTTTGTAGATACACGTCCTTACCTTTCTGTAATTCCAAATCTCACAAGGAAAAATTATGCAAAAAGCTATTTAAATGTTCAGTTTTGATATTCAAATGGGGGTTTTTAAACGATGAAATGAAGTAATACTTAGTTAGCCAGGATCCCTGTTACTAAATATGAGGGCAACAGTTCTGACATGTACAATATTTCTCTCTGTCAGGGTGCTTTGCCCTTCGACGATGACAACCTGAGGAACTTGCTGGAGAAAGTGAAGCTCGGGGTCTTTCACATGCCCCATTTCATTCCTCCAGACTGCCAGAACCTCCTGAGGGGGATGATCGAGGTGGACGCCACCAAACGATTCACGGTCAGATTTTTGACGATTTCATCTTATACCGTCATTGTTCAAACCTTGTTAAACCTCATACCATAAGAGTTTCTAAAACAAATAATAATTATTTAAATAGCTCTTAAATAGCTCATGTTGCCTTGGGAATCATGGGTGGTGACAGCTTACATGTGCACTAAAGATGCTGGTTGGCTGTTCAGTTCTACAGACATCTACAGTATATTAAGCTTATTTCTCTTAAAGTTCTTCTGCTTCTTAGCTGTCACTTCAGGTCAACACACTGCAGCACTAATCCAACCATCCTGTCTGTCTGGATCTCACACATTAGCTTCAAAAACCTTGCGTACCTGCGCTTCTGTCTATCTCTTTCTTTTTATTTCTTTCATTGTTTCTTTCTTTCTTTCATGGTCTCCTCGTCTCTCTGCTTTTCTCCCTTAGCTACTGTTTTCATTGTTCTGCTTCGGAGCAGCCCCCCTTTTCCATATAACATGCTGGAGTGACAAGGGGTATATAAGCTTGTCCTAATACCAACCCTTTGAAATGCTCCAGTTTCCTTTTTTTTTTTTTTTTTTTGCTTTCCAGAGAAAACAGATAGCTGTCTTCACTGCCCACATCTCTCAGTGATTGAAAACAATAGTGCTCTCCTAGGAAGCATCCAAACATAGCCCATTTCCTGTGCGGTTTGTCAGTTATATAAAAGAGATCTTTTGTATGATTCCAGAGTGGGAAGGAAGTCGATACTGTCTTATTGCTAGTTTGAAATATGATCTTATAGACCTAGTTAAGACTATCCAATAGAGTATTGCTGAGCACTTACAGTAAAGTACTACAGTTTTACCAACATGTGGACAATGCATCATTGTTTCTTGTACGCTGTCACGTCAGCACACATTCAAGGGGGAATTCGCTGCATCGCTTATCCACACACACTGATTCTGTAAAGGAATTTAAAGGCCCACATAATCTGTGCTAAATGCAATTTGCATTGCACAATTCATGATCTTGCTGATCGCAATCATTTCATCATCATTTGATGAATTACTGCTGCCATCAGTGATAGAAAATATACAAAAACAGACTTTTAAAACAGTGCTGTGGCACAAATATAGCCAGGCTTTTTTTTACCTATAATATGAGTCTCTTTAAAATAAATTAAGTTAATAAAATGATTAAAATGAAAATAATTTCTTAATCGAAGTTTCAGAAGTTTTAAGAGTGGACTGTTTTTCATGGTTCCCACACTTTTTAACTAAACATTTTCACATTTACATGATATTTCAACGCATTCTCATCCCAAGGCGTCATATACGACTCTTTTGCCAAAGCGTAGACATCCAACGCACATGGCACCCTTTAGCTTCAAATGAGACGCTTCGGTTATGGTAGGTTTAGGTCTGGGGTAGGGTTAGGGTTAGACCACTTGGTGGCGCCTTCTGCCCCATGTATAGCTGCGTCTCATTTGACGCTAAAGGGTGCCATGTGCGTTGGATGTCTACGCTTTGGGAAAAGCGTTGAATATGACGCCTTGGGATGAGAACGGGCTCGATGGACCAAATTTTCGCCTCAGTGAGGGGACCAATCACAGTACGGGGAGGTAGCAGCAAGACGATGATGCCGTCTATGTGACACACCGAAGCAGTTTGTTTATACCTATGGAACGAACGTGGCTGCAGACGCGAAGTTACCTTTCGATTTAGCCTTATGGCCGTTTCACATCGCAAGCATGAGCGGCACTTGAGGAGCGTAACTAACTTACATCGTCACTACAGCTGCAGATGCGCCAGAGTATTCTAGGCAGCTGTCGGTAGCCTAAAAGAGGCCTAGAAATAGGGTTTCGTTCCACCAAGTGGGGCACTACCTACTTTTTTATATTTAACAACAGAAATATATAGAGATTCCTTTGGAAAAAGTTTTTGAGAAAAATTTATTTGTAAACCAGCAAGTTTATTTGAATATTCCAGTTCAATGTATCGTTCCTCACAGACTCTGCATCACTTCAAGTGCTGAATGTTTGCTCCTGAAATGACACATGCTCTGTTGATTCTGTTGTTAACAACTATTGAGAATGATTTCAGTTGGTCTTAAATTTGTTCCTGTTGGTATTACATGCACAGGCAGAACAACCATTCACTTTCATTAGTTGCTGCTGTTATGGCTGTTGTTGTTGTTCTGCGGGCCTACAGCAGCTGGCTGCTGAAATGTATATCGCCGTTTCTCAATATGCGTTCTTGTCTGTACTTGTGTTCTTGTGGACTTGTGAAACGTCATCAGTCACTGACCAAGTACTGTTCCAATTCAAAGTTCACATCTAGCCAAGCCCAATTCAAATCCCCGGATGTGTTCTTGATCCGCCCCGTTTACCGAGGGATGCATCGAGAGGTGACTTGTGCGGACTTGAGACAGCCAAGTATCCCAGAATGCATCTCACGCCAACCAGCAAGCGTCAATAGCAGAGGGGAAAGTCATTAATCTATAGTTTGTTCCAGCACCAAACAAAATTGTTTTGGCTGAGGGCAAAGTGAAGTTTTATAACTTTATATATTTAGGCTATTTAACTTTAACGTTGTAGCCTATTAGAGAGCTTACTTATGTGTGACTGGATTGTTTGCTTTATTTCTCATTGTAGCTTCTATACCTTTTAGGCTAGATATTAATTATTAAAACTGACAGGGTTGTATAATTTTGGTTTATACTTATGAAAAGTATGAGAATATGTATATGAAAGTATATGAAAACAGAAAGATCACGTTCATGTTGTTATAAATAGCCTGTGTACGCGTTGCCTGAACCACATGGCCATTAGTCTATGTTTAAGATTTTTTTTTTTTTTTTTGAATGAAAAGAGGCAGAGTGGTGTTTTATTACATACTGTATTTCATTTTATTGTTAACGAAAAGAGGCAGAGTTGTGGCATATTTTGATTTATTGTTGCCTAAAATATCTACATAAAGAGATACAAAAGAACCGGAGTAGCCAGAGCGTGCTGAGTGACGCGATCAAGAACGCTCCGTTCCATTTTGCAGAATAACCGGACTTGCGTCCTCTCGTCCTCTGGAGTTCGTCCTCCTGAGTCAAACTTGGCAAGTCTGAACTACCAAGGACGCAAGTCTGAAGTTTACATACTTGGTATTGAGAAACGGCCCATGTCTTTGTATCTTCCCCATTTAAACCCGCAGAGATCAGAGGATGCGACATGAGAGAGAGATTAGCAATGTCCAGCAGGAAACTGCCTTAGCCTACGATCAGAGATGGATGCACTGCTTTTATTGTCATGCTCTGCTATCTTTGTGTGACTCTATTAATGATTAGATAATGGTTTAGCTCATGTGTCTTTCTCTCTTTACAGTTAGAACAGATACAGAAGCACACATGGTACATGTGAGTATAAACTTCACTTTTTATTTGTCGTCATATGCCTGTTTTTTATGTGTGTGTGTGTGTGTGTGTGGACCATTTGTGGTCCTGGTAAACCCAACGTTATCGGAACAAAATGTCCAAACAAAGATGCCAATATCCTAAATCCTTGTCCTTATGGGGAACTTTTTTGGTCATGCGTGTGAGTGTGTGTGCGCGTGTGTGTTTAGAGAAGAGCCTTAATCTCTAGCTGGCTGGCATCACTCAATGTTTGTGCCCTCTAAGCAATAGCTTGTTTTTATTTTGAGCTGCTTCATTTTTTAACAGGCATTTCTCCAATACCATCCAAATTTTTGCATTAGTCATGATTTGTTACTGGGCCCCAGGGTTATCATTTATTTATTTATTTATTTTTTATTTTTATTTTTTAATATATATATATATATATATATATATATATATATATATATATATATATAGTTTTTCTGTTAAATTTAAAATTTTAGTTGAGTATAATTTTAATGTTTGCATTTTCAGTTTTTTTTTTCTAGTTTCAGTCTAACAACAGTAAACTGGTGTAACTAAATAATTTAATTTCTCAGCACTCTCTTGTTTTATTGCTGTCTAGGGGCATTTTCATGTTTAATGCAGGCAGGTTGTAAAGGTTTCATAAGTTTATAAAATACCATGCATTAAAAAACTAAATTCATTTTTATTTTATTTTGTTTTCGAGTCGTAAAAATATTATCTATTTTAGTTTCAGTTTTTTTCTTTTCTCTTTTTTTTGGTAATGTTTTATATAATTTAACGAAATGCTTCCATTCAGTTTTAGTTTCAGTCGATAATAATAACACTGCTGGGACAGACAGAATCTGTTAGGTAATATCTAACAAGGACACAGGGCCAACTTTCTTTTTTATAATGGCTCAAAAGATTTTTGGATTGAAAATCTTAAGATTTTTATAATGAAAATGTTTTAATATAAGCTAAGAGTCTTCTACACTGGTAAATGGAAGCATTATTCAGATTCGGTAAAATACTTAAACAAACGTGCGGAGAGGCGCTTCATTTGTAAAGTGATGGGAGCTTCAAATCTCCAGAGCTTTCTGTGGGCGCAGACTCTGTGTGGGCCTGTTTGTTACTTATACCACCAGCAAGGATCTTAGAATACACCAGACTCGAATACCATGTGTGCTCAATTTATGAAACATAATTAAGAACACTAGATTATTTCACATGCTCTTGTTCTGATCATATATACATCTATGAATTTGTTCTCAGAGGAGGGAAGAACGAGCCAGAACCAGAACAGCCGGTGCCACGGAAAGTTGCGATTCGCATGCTACCCTCCACTGAGGACATCGATCCAGATGTGCTGGAAAGCATGCACTCGCTAGGCTGCTTCCGAGACAAGAACAAACTGATGAAAGACCTGCTGACAGACGAGTGAGTAACTAAGAAAGAGACTCTACACCTCACAGTCACCTCAGACAGGTTGTTTCCCATGAGACCAAAGTGTTTTTTGTTGTTGTTTTTTTTGCCCATGATTAGACAAGAGTGACTGCGTTTCCTTTGGGAGACCATATGTGAGGGTATTATTATTTTACATCCTTGTTCTTTAGGGTTAGTAAACACGCATTACAGCATCTTGTCTGCAGGCTATTAGAGAAGCCCATTCACTCCCGCTCATCTGTCATCTTCCGTACTCGCACAATTACCACCCGCACGCTCCACTGTGCGCGATCACTTGGTTAGACCCCCTGATAGATGGCCTGGGTGCTCCCTCCTAAAACATCACGGCCTCTGTCTCTTCTCTTGCCCAGCGTTTAAACACAATTCAGATGGCGCCTGCAGCAAATACGGTCATATACTTCCCGCTGTGTGGTCTGGGGTGGAATAATTCAACACAAGGCCTCTCGCTGGGAGAATTTCAAGACTTTTCGAACTCGGCCAGACTCTTTTTTTTGGGATATTTTATGTCTTTGTGCATCATTAATGAAATAAGTGATATCCTGTGATCTCTGCAGGATGTCTTTTAGCTCTGTGGGAATGAGGTGCTTGCTACTATTTGCTCTTTAACCAGTGATGTTAATAAGCCTGAGCTGAGGATTATTCTTGAGCTCCGCAGATTTTACTGTATATCAGAAACGTTTTGTTCCTCTGTGCCCTTTCCACCTCCAGAGATAACCAGGAAAAGATGATCTACTTCCTTCTGCTGGACCGTAAGGAGAGATATCCTAGCCATGAGGATCAGAATCTACCACCCAGAAATGAGATCGGTAAGAACAATTCAGTCAGTTTGCCTGTTAAGTATTTAATCTGTTTGTTGTGGGTTCGTTTCATAAAAAAAATAATACGTTTTGAAGAAAATCACGTTTTTGTTATAGACTACAACAAGATCGGATTCAGAATGGCGATCAAAATAAAGGAGTAGATTGAGCCCATTAACACCCCAGTCATTTAGCTCGCCCTGGGTCGACATTTCATTCAGTGACATTACTGGCATAACATTGCGTTATTTTACATCTGCATGATTACACATGAGATCGCTTGTTTCTGCATCTTCTCCGCATTTGTTTGCCTGGTGAGGTCGATCTCATATCGTACAATCATTAACTGCTTATCTCCTGAACTGCCATTTTCTTTTGCATATTCAGGCAAATCTCGCCTTGCATTCAATTTGGAGGCTTAAGGTTAAAGGGTAGGTTTAGGGTCCAGAATTTGTTGTAGCTTAGCACTGAATGAAATCAGCAGTAGTCTTTTTTCTTTTCTTTTCTTCTGAAGAGATCACTTCAACTTTTAAGCTTGTTTCATATAAACATTGATGAACTACCCTTACAATTATCTCACAAATATTTGCTAACTCAGTGTATTTGTTTTTTACAATTGGTTTCTTTTATTTTAGTATCGATACATAAAACATTTTAATGGAGGACAAATATGTTTTAATGGAGGATCATTAAAACATTATTTTCAGTAGATGAGTGTGTTTAGTGATGAATCGTACACAAGACCAGGAACATTTATAATTGAAGTCAATTAGGTCATTTTTTTTTTCAGATTCGCTACTGTTTAATGTTTTTTGAAAGAAGTCTCACCAAGGCTGCATGAATGAACAACACCTTAATTAAAACATTTACTAAGATACGCACATCATCATGAATAATGATTTATTATGAATGATCATGATGTTTTCTTTGTTCTTTGTCTAGGTCAGTGACCTAGTCACCACTTTAGTCAAGGGGCCACATACATGATGAAGTCATTAATAGATTAATGCTTAATTAATGATGACTACTATATCTGACAGACACCATAATAGACCAATCACAGCTCATAGCACACACATTCTGTTAATCAAATACAGAGGTCATAATTAACTAAGCAGTATCTATCAATGACTTCATCATGTGTGTGGCCCCTCAACTAAAGTGGGGACTAGGTCCTTTGAAACACTGATGAACAATGTGCTATTAATGGTGGCATAACTGTGAACAAAGAAAACATCATGATCATGCGTAATAAATCATAATAATTCATGATGATGTGCTCATTTTAGTTAATGTTTTAACTTCATTTATACATGAATTCATGTACCCTTACCGTATGCATTAATGTATTCATGAATTCATGATAATTCATGTACCCTAGCCGTAAAGTGTTACCCCCTTTAAATTAATCATTCTCCAGTCTTCAGTGTCACATGATCCATTCATTCTAATATGCTGATTTGGTGGTCAGGAAACATTTCTTATTATTATCAATGCTGAAAACAGTTTTTTTTTCTTTCTTTTTTTTTTTTACATTTTCAGGATTCTTTGAAGAAATAGAAAGTTCAAAAGAACAGCATTTATTTGAAATACTAATCTTAACATCTATAAATGTCTTTACTGTCACTTGTCATTGATTTCACACATCCTTGCTGAATAAAAGTATTAATTTCTTTCAGGAAAATCTTGATGAGGTTTAAATGCTTGAAGACATTCTGAAAACGCCATTATGAACGGCATAGGCTTAATGAGGTGTTTTCATGTGTTCATTGCATTTTTCATATTCTGGTCTCAACAGATCCACCCAGGAAGCGAGTGGACTCTCCACTCTTGACGAGGCACAACAAGCGGAGGCCAGAGCGCAAGTCTATGGAGGTACTGAGCGTGACAGAGGGCGGTTCTCCTGTTCCTGTGAGACGCGCCATCGACATGGCACAACACGGACAGAGGTACAGCGACACATTTATCGCTCATCTATTATTTACAAAACTCTACCGTCGTAGCGGCAAGTGCCACAGTAAGAAGGGCAGAAAGTACATCACATTTTATGAAGCCTTGACGTCTATCACAAAAGCAAAAATAAACTTTGGAACAATTAAGGTCACAGTTATCGGAAGCTGCATACTAGCTTTGAAATGCTTTTTAAATTGCACAAGATCAATGAGCTCGGCTAAATCTGTGGAAAAAAAAACAATGATTTCAAAGTGTTTTCTCAGCTATAGTCAAGCAGCATACTAAATTTGCCATGTGGTAAATTTAGACTTATCAAATTGGGTTGAAGGGGAACAATGGGATTGTTAATGTGCCCTTCATTTTTCTGTATTTTTGACACATTTTGTTACAGATTTATTTGACTTTTTTTACGTGTTCATTGTGATCCATTTCATCAGCCCCATGTCCTTTCCCTGTGTAGATGCTTTGGCTCAACTCCATGATTACTTATTACTTATTGTAAATTTACTCTAACCTTACTCTCTCTTACTGTAGTAAATCTGTTTTCAGTAAAAGCTTGGATATCTCAGATGCCAATCCCATACTGCAAAGCAAAGAGGAGAGGTACAAACCACCGCCTTGCTTTCTTTTCTTCTCTGAAGATGCAGTGGGGTTTTTAACACTCGAAACATGCAACAGAGAGTACTGGCCTTTTATTTCAACCACTGACATTTGAGATCTCAAGAGCTTAGCTTGCTTAAGAGGGATCTTTTTTTCTTTTTAAAAGTGGAAGTCGCACGTGTAAATAAGAGTTTGTTTTTTTTTCCTCCCGGTTTGGCCTCTCAGTTTTTGGTAAAGCAGCGGCCCTCTGGCTCCCTCCACACACATCAAAAGCATCTTATCTCCCTTATTTTGACTTTCATGTTCCGTTTGATGTCTGGCATTTTTTGTCCCTTGGTAGATCCCAAATTGTTAATTTCTTCCCCTCGCTCCTGTTTTGCCTTCACGCTTCTCTTGCCTTCACCCTGGATGTTTGTTTTACTTCGAGTGATATGTGCACTTACAGTAGGTGAGAGACAGAGGTTATCCGATTGTTTGTGTTCATCTGTTCAGGCATTTTTCTTCAACCTTGAGTTTCACTGTCATGTCTCAAATCTGCATTCACTGAGTCTGTTTAATCTGCCAGATAACAAATTGGGCCTTGAATATTTATTTATAGACACTTTTTGTTTTGCATTGAGTATCAGGGCTGAATGAGGCACTAGGAAATGAATTGTGTTGAATGCATGCTAACAATTCAAAGTGTAATGACTTACTTGAACTGAAAAGCTCCCCTGCATCTTTTATACAATTAAATACAGCATTTTTACAAGCGCTAGTTATCTCAATATAGTTGTAGCTTCTCCCTTTTAAAATATTAACGATTCACATTATATAAAATCTCCACAAATACTTTCATTGAGTAGAAATATTTCCTTACATAGTCACTATCCTCTTGTGCCTGTCCTTTCTTTCCATAAATTACTTTATTCCATGGCCATTTATTACGCATATAAAGAGGTCTCCTCCTGACGCTGTGTTTGGCTAAGCTAATTAGCTGAATGCAAGAGGCATATAATGAACATCAGCGTTGCGCTGAATCAGGCCGCTCTGTATTTGGTGTTGTGATTTTTACGCTTGAATGAGACAATTTGAGACCACGCATAATTCTCATCTAAGTATGCAACTGATCAGTGTGTATGGATCAAATCCTTTTTGGAGTCAAATCATTTGAGTCTAAATGTTGACACCTTTAAGGGTGATTTACTGTTTCAATTTGCCTTGATGACAAAACCCACTGTGTCCATGGTCAATTAAATCCCAATCATTTAATGGAGAAGCACTGAAGCTCACCATCTAATACACAATGAAATTCGGAAGTCTCATACAGAACCTCATACAAGGTTGTGATGACCTTTTACATTCTTAGGCTGAGTAATGATAAATTGCTTAAATTTAAAAATAGCATAATCAACAAAAAGACCAATAGGCCTGCATAGAAAGTTGACATTAACAAAAATGCAATTTATAGTGAAGCAGAGGTCTTGTGTGATACTGCTGTCTCTGGCCAAGTGTCAACTTAATTATTTATTCATGTTTCAGCACAACATGCTTAGCCTCCTATACAGTTACGAAAGTGTGCTATACATGGGGTAGAAATGTCTTTACTATTTATGTTGTGTAACTTTAGGTCTCGGTCCATCAGCGGAGCCTCTTCTGGTCTGTCCACTAGTCCCCTCAGCAGTCCACGGGTAAGCTCTCCATCAATGCTAAATCATTTGTTTCACTCAAAGCGTTTGGTTGTGTTGCAGTCCATAGCCAGCTGGTGTGGTATCTATCTACATAATATCTATTGATGAGAAACTCATGTCTCAAGACACATCTGATCTGCAGTCATTCAGCATGAAAATATGAAAATATGCATAAACAGGTGGTACAGCAGATATATATATATATATATATATATATATATATATATATACACTCTACTGTATACACTAAGAAAAAAATACTTTGCAAAAATGCATTCAATTGATCAAAAGTGACAGTAAAGAATATTGCATTTTTACAAAAGATTGTTCCTTTGAAATTTCTATTTAGCAATACATCTTTAAAAATGCAGTAATTATGCAAAGTATGATTGACTGATTAAATAAGGTTTCCCAAAAAAAATATTAAGCGGTACAGCTGTTTTCAGCATTTATAATAATACAATATCATGCTGAAGATTCAGTTTTGCTATCACAGGAATAGGGTACATTTTTGATCCGATAAATTCAGCTTTGGTGAGCATACAAGACTCCTTATAAAAAAAAAAAAACATTAAGAAATATAACCAGACCCAAACTTTTCAATAGTAATGAATGTGAATACATTAAGATGTTACCAAATATGTAACAAGGGGACCAATGCAGTATGAAAGATTATTTCTTAGAACTGGTAGTGATGATGAAGCATTAATGATAATTATGTATATTGTTTAGGGGTGTAACAATATATCGTGCCACAATATATTGCAATACAAAAATGCAACAATGCATTTTTTGTTAACCTTTTACATTATGTCTTGGAGTATCGCAATAATATCGTATGGGGAGTTCAGTATCGTGACATGTATTGAATCACTGTTACACCCCTATTATTGTTAGCTATGTTAAACAAGACAGTCGATTATATACAG
This sequence comes from Cyprinella venusta, assembly GCA_038021265.1. Classification (NCBI taxonomy): domain Eukaryota; kingdom Metazoa; phylum Chordata; class Actinopteri; order Cypriniformes; family Leuciscidae; genus Cyprinella; species Cyprinella venusta. The sequence continues at coordinate 25,570,383 of CM075864.1, forward strand.
TATCACTTATAAGCTCAAATACTGCAGCAACATCGCTGTCTGTTCCTACCGATCCACCTTTACTACTTCTAGCCCAATCAGACTACCATGCTTTGCATAATCACCGCAAATCTATGCCAAATTCACAGCCCCGTTGCCTTGAAATATTTGAAGCCCAAGTCACTAATGACTTGTTAAAATCCCTTGAAAATCCGTGGTTCCTAACTAACAGTGAAGCCGCTGGACGTTGCCAGTTTTTACAGTTGATTTGTTACAAGAGGCTAACCGATTACAAATCCACAACTAAGACTTCACAATATGCAGTCCTTGAGTTACATCAAGGAATTCCCTACAGGATTAATCCCAAAGTCAATTCTGAATCTGACCTGATCAAATATTTTACAGTTTGAAATGTTTCTACATTTGCCGAATAGCGTCAGTGTCGCCCTTTCACTGGTGAAAACGGCTCATGTGAAGAACATGCTTGGTGGAAATAATTTAAATTAGTCTGTGAAGAACTCCTTGATACAGCTCATCTGAGATTAGTTTTACTGCTCAGACAGAGACTTAAAGGTTTGTCATGGAAGAATCTTCCCTGCAGCTTTAAAGATCCATTTTATTGCATTTGTGCTCCCCTTTATGCTCGTGCTACGGTTGCAGCTGGTACAGTTAACACACCATTGTATTTCTTTTTAATGTTTTACAATATGCTTGATGAGCTTTTACTTCACTTATTGTAATCACACTCTTCAATTCTAATGGCCCGTATTGTATCAATCCCCCCGTTTCTCTCAATTATTATTATTATACAGCGTCATCTGTCAAACAGCATCCTCATATCATACCTCCAGCAGCAGCATTGTACTCTTTGCTCTGTTTAATGGTCAACTGCACTTATTTTCACTAGCCATTTCGATAGTGTGGCGCTATTGTCTTGAAAAACTCAATTGTTGAGTCAGTGAATACAAACTGTTGCTAGCATTGTCACATTTTATGGCATTCCTACTGAATAGATGATGATTATTTCAAATTATATGAGGTATTCTGACAATAGCGTCCTTTTAAAGCAAAGCTCATTGCACAAATTTCCTGCTTGCTAGTCAGTGCTGAAAACACCTTTTTTTAATTTCATCCCAACAACAACCCGGAGCTTTTTGTTGCTAATTTCTGTTCGGTTTTGATTTGTTTTGGGGACACTGGATTGGGAACATTTTATTTCCACTGTCTTGTTGCCTCTTGGCTGGTTGTGCTAATGGCATGTTTTTTTCTTTCTTTCTTTCTTTCTTTCTGCATTTCCTCCCTCACCTCTCATCATCGGTGCCTTGTTCACCATGCTTTCATTTTTGGTGTCGGTGTGTGTGTGTGTGTGCGTCTGCTCCATAATGCCTGTTAACTACGGGGCTGTGTGTTGTGTTTATGGGCTGTGTTGGCTCGTTTTATGCTGCTGGCTCTGTGCATGCGCTCTCCCAGCCCATGCGACGGTTCGCCGTTCCTCCACAATCCGCAGAACTCACGCAGTCGCCCAACCACAGCCCCACCCACGCGCCTGTTTGCCGACTGAATGGCATAGGCCCCCACTCCCCCAAAACCTTTCAACCAAAGACACGTGCCCATCAGCCCAACAACAAAACCCAGACACTTCCAGCCAAGCCCAAAGTTGCAGACAAGCCCCTGCAGGTCACCAGGTCCAACCCGCTCCCTAGCACGACACCAGTGCCATCTGCGGCCAAGTCGGAACCTTCTACACCCTGCCAACCCGTGCCCCCGCCAATGCCTGGCAGCCCGAAAGTGCGCCGGCCACCACTCACGGTGCCACCCAAGCTCTCTGTTCCCCTTACTCCCCTTTCACCCATCCGGCTTCACCACCTTCACCCGCTGACCGGGACTGACCACAACGGCAAATCTATCCCCACCATACAGGTTACGCCCCACCCCTCTCCCAGGGGCAGCCCATTGCCAACTCCAAAAGGAACACCAGTGCACACGCCTAAGGAGAGCCCAGCTGGGACCCCTAGCCCAACGCCTCCCCCCAGCCCCTCCATTGGAGGCATGCCGTGGAGAACACGCCTCAACTCCATTAAGAACAGCTTTCTTGGCTCACCACGATTCCACCGCAGGAAACTACAAGGTACCAGCAGCGCCGGAAACATCCCGAAGCAGTTGTTTCACTCTTTAACATAATCTGCCCAGTGGATTTTTATATTTTTCTAAATTTAGCACATTTAAATCGACATGATCTCTCATTTATCTCTGATAAAATCAATAAACAATTGCCATTAAAACTAGGGAGCAACTAATCTGGACAATACCAGTTTTATCCTTTGGGCAAATCAATGAAAAATAAAACACTAAAATTATAAATTTAAAAATGGCAAAAATTTGAATCCACAATGCCAATAAAGTGTATGTAATCCCTGCTTATGTATGGCAGTAAAGCATTGAAATGCAGGATCAGGTGCAAAGTAAGGCACCATAGCACATAGGAAAGCATTTAAGCGAACGAATTATGCTCGCTAATCCTTTTTTATTGCGGTTTTCAGTTGGTGTTCCCCTCTTGGCTATAGGTATAATCTCCAAGGACTAATTTTATAGATCGCTGGGTAATAAACTCACTGATACTCCATTATCAGCTATATCTGATGATATATCTAGTAATGATAATGAAAACTGCGCAAGCATCTCCCTTCACCTCCAGCTTTTCCTCTTTCCCTCTTCTACCGGGAAGAGGATCAGATGAGCTGATAGAAGAGGGGGGGTTGAATTACTCTTAATCTCTGCAGGTTTGGAGTAATTAGCTGTGGTTAATCAGCATTCCCCTCCTCAGGTTGTAAATGTCTAATCTCTCTGGATATAGAGTATGATGCAAATTCCACTGAGGCTTGTTTGCTTCGTCTCTTTCTAGTTCCCACACAAGAGGAAATGTCCAGCCTAACACCAGATTCTTCCCCCGAGTAAGTATTAAAATAAAGTCCCAGATTGAAATAAAATCCCAGTAAAAGATGGGATTTTATTAAATCGCAAAGTGTGAAAAAAACATTAAAATAATATTAAATTATAATTGAATGCAGTTCAATATTCATTGTTCTACTTGGCATCACCTTTTGTGGTAACCTGGGTGGCTTAGAGTTAAATCACCAACACTCAATTAAAGCCTTTTTAATTAAGACACTTAACGTTTGCTCTTTATACATTCCCTTTTCTCGAGATTTTATTTTGATTTGAAAGGAGCTCTGAAAACGTTGCAGCTAAAGTTAATGTGGTGGTCCAAACACTATTCCTGGCCCCATTAGCCTAGTTCGTTCCTAAAGACATTATCAGGGAATAGTTTATCATGAATAATTCCGTGTTTTAGTTCCACTTAGCTTCACAGCCACACAGAGCAGCACCACAGTGGAAACTTTCTTCTGGGGTCTTTTCTTATTATTTTTTCTGATGATACATTTTTTTGTGAGCTAGTGTCACAGTACGTTGTCTGGCTCAAAGATAGCCTTGATAGTCATTGACTTTTGGTAAAATCCCAGCTATTTCAAGCAGGGCTGAGAAATGAGCCATATGCCAGCATTCATACCCCATTACAGGCTTTTTTCTTGAAAAGTTTTAGTAACTTTTCATTGCCCCCCCACCCCAGAGGACTTTTCAGTTGTCAGCTAATACTGTGTCGTGACTAACCCCTGCCATCTTATTCTAGTGTACCAATACTAAAACTATGTGTTAACTCTCTAATTTTAAATGCAATATATATATATATAGTTTTTGAGGTTTGCATGGTGCTGCACATCATATATACAGTATCATAAACATTTTGAATTGTTTGACAGCCTTCATTTCAAATGATGTTTTCATTTCTTGCCATGTCCAAGAGACACATCAAGTGACTGACAATTTACTAACTCGCATCTCGACAGTCTGTATTTCACTTTGAGACAAATTCAGCCAAGCTCTGCAGGGGGATTTCCACTGATACTGAACTTTGTCACTGTGAACCAACTTTTTAAAAATATAACTTAGCAATTGATGGTCTGAAATTCTTCTGCCAGCTCTTTTTCACCATTATAAACGTACCACTTTTGTTTTTGGCCCCATTTTTCATGAGCTGAACTCAAATATCTAAGACTTTTTCTGTTACACAAAAGGCCTGTTAGTGAGCACTTCTCCTTTGCCGAGATAATCCATCCACCTCACAGGTGTGGCATATCAAGATGAAACCTTTGAACTGTATGATGATATTGTGTGTATGAAGAGCAGGATGTGTTCTTGAGGATTAATTATATATATTTTAGTCACACTGAAGTAATGAAAAGTATGTTTTGTATGTGATAGCATGCAACATTATTCCAACATATATGCTTGATTGATGCGTGAGTTGAGTGATGCTTGTTTGTCTCACTTCCGTTTTTCTTCTTCGCAGACTTGCCAAAAAATCTTGGTTTGGAAATTTTATTAACCTTGAAAAGGAGGAGCAGATCTTTGTGGTGATTCGGGACAAGCCTCTGAGCTCCATCAAAGCAGATATTGTCCATGCCTTTCTCTCTGTAAGTCTGCAAGAGTGTGTACATTCTGCCACCATTTACTCTCTCATGTCATTCTAATTTCTTACTTTCATGGTTTTCTTTTACTTTCTTTTAAGGGAGGTGAAAGCGCCATAAAATATGAGACATATCAGACTAGTGTGCTGGATTTAATGTCTTTTAAAGTCATGTGATTTCTCTGTGTGACAACAGACCAGAATTTATGTTCTTATTGATTGACAATCATCCGCCCTAATGGGCTGTTAACATCTGTGACTGAATCACTGAGTCAGTTAGTGCAGCTGAGTTGAACAAATCATTCAGACCTGTTTTGTGAACTATTAACTGATTCGTTGAAAAGATTAATTTGCAAATCAGATATCACTTAACTCATGTATGCGGTGATAGTTTTGAGGCATTTTTTGCTATTTTGGAACTTGATAGCCCCAGACCTCCTTCATTGCCATTATTTTGAAAAGAATGTCCAGGATATTCTTTAAAAATTCCCTTTTTGAAGAAAGAAAGTCATTGGTTTCAAAAGACATCAGTAAATAGTTACAGAATGTTCATTTTGTGGGGTCAATGATTCTGTTTAAGACCTAGCTCTGTCCTTTTATTTCAGATTCCCAGCCTCAGCCACAGTGTGGTGTCTCAGACGAGTTTCCGGGCAGAATACAAGTCCACGGCCGGCCCCACCGTGTTCCAAAAACCAGTGAAGTTCCAGGTGGACATCACCTACACCGAAAGCACGGCTGCCACCAAGGAGAACGGCATCTACTCTGTCACTTTCACACTGCTCTCAGGTAACCATGCCGACGGAGAGAAGCCCATTTTGATGTCATACACTCGCTGGCAGCCAATAGAAACACAGGGGGATGTGTGTGTGTGTGGGTGATGGAGAGGCTGGTTGATGATGTTGAACTTTGTCTGTCGCAGTGGTGAGAGATTTTTTTTTTCCCTCTCTCGTTCCGCTAGCGGTTCCCTTCCTCCATTACACTCCCCCTCTCTTAAGCTGAAAATAGACCAACTGCTCGAGGGGGTAATGGAAAAAATTTAACTAAAAGAGGACTTTTTGCCTCCTGGTAATCACTATGCATTTTCAACCTGCTGTGTTTCAAAGGACAATCCAGAAAGATCCCATGCTGCTGGTGCCATTATTGCAAACCCTGTCCCTCTCTTTTCATTTCCCCCCTTCCTCGTTTTTGCTCTCTTGGCTACACAAAAGGGATTGAATCTTGTTCTTAAAGTCACACGCATTTTCCTTGTGCACGTCATAAACTCAGCCGTAGGCCAAATGCAACATAAAAACCAGCCCCATCCCATAGGCTTTATGAGGCAGCAGCTAGAGAGAATCAACCCAGGATGTATCAGCATAAAATGACATTCATTTCAAAAGACACACATGTAACAGTCTGTACAGGATCATTGCGAAACATTCAAAGACGCGTTGTCTGTGTTTGCGTGTCCCCTGCAGGTCCCAGTCGACGCTTCAAACGGGTGGTGGAGACGATTCAGGCTCAGTTGTTAACTACACATGACCAGCCTGGTGTCCAGCAGCTGTCTGGTGAGTGGTCAATCACACCACTGACACCCCTCTTTCTCTTTCTCTCTCTCTCTCTCTCTCTATCTCTTTCCTGCTTTCTTACACAGCATCCTGAACATGCATGGCACCTAGCCCACCCTCGCAGAGCACTGAACGCTGCACACACCCATCAAGGTCAAACGAGTCTTTCCAGTGTTTTAAGTTATTGTTAGAGGTTGTTTCAAAGACATTTCCAGGCCATCAATATGAAAATTAACTTCTCAAAAGGGTTAGAGACAATATATCCACTGTTCTGTGTATGTCGGATGTGATGTCTTATTCAAAGGTGCTGGAAATACACGTTTGACCTTATCAAAGAACATTGCACAGAACCGCATTGCAAGGCACTGACACACACGCACACACTCTCCTTAGCAGTGACACACACTCACAGAGCATGCTAGAGCACACTCGCGTGTATTAACCAGGGTTTATATCCATATCCAGTTTTGGAGATATTCAAATCAAACCTGTGTCCCAGTAAAATGTGGCTTCAAACTGTTCGTTTTACGAGCAGAAATGTGATGGGCTAGACTGTGGTTCCTGCTGGAGATGATGAAATAAGAGAACAGAGAAATCCTTCGCCTGTCTTCTCATACTGTCAAAATGTGCACATGGTGAAGAGCCTGTTACAGCTCCCTCTGCTGGACAGCTCCAAATCCATTCTGTCCAAAAGCAATAAAAGTAGTAATACAGAAAAGGGAGTTTGGTATATAATTTCTGCATTATCGTATGTCTACTCTGCACAATAAGGACATTTTCCATGTTCATAAAATACCTGGATGACTTGCATATGCCAAAGTGTTCACACTGCATCGGGTACTGTATCCCACAATGCAGTGTTCAACTTCCATTTCCAGTGTATTGGAATTTATATATTTATATGAGTACTAGAATATATATATATACATACATACATTGAATATATTACATACTATCTAATACACTAATATATTAATATATTACATACTATTACATACTACTGTTACATATATATATATATATATTCACATACTGTTCTATCTTTTAAAAATATTAGGCACCCCAGCAAGCAAAAGCACCATCTCAACTAACTATAGACCTGATATAGTCTGGCTATGAGTAAGCCAATTCTAGCCAAAATAACGTTGAATTGTGAATGTTTTACTTCTTTGACATGTTCTATGCGTAGCCTGTGCGTCTATTTTTGGGCTATGGTTTAGACGTCTATTTTCACTGACAAATTTTGCCTTCTTTTAGCCTAGACGTCAAGGCTGTGTTAGGCTATTAGGCGTCTTTCTAAACGCAAAGGTGCTTGCTTGGAGACACTGTGTAGTATACTGTTTCCTTCATTACTCTTGAAATGGAAGATCAATTTGGACATTTTGTATAGTGAGGTACAATGCCTGTAACTGTGTGTTCTGGTTGTAGCATATATAGCAGGTCATCTGTATTCTATGTTTCATACAGGAAATGACTCTTGGCAACCTACATTCTGCATACTGCAAAAATAGTATCATTGCTGTAGTATGCCATTTCAAACAAACCCCCTAGCTATCTTAATGCCTAATTCTATAAAAGATGTGGAAAACAGGATTTACGAAATTGTATTGTGCATTTGGACTGTCTTAAAGAAGAGCTGTTATCAGGATCGCGACCCATCACCAGTGTAGCCATCGTTCCATCCTCTCACCCTGTCAATCACATCCATCCCTTCCCCCTGGCTTTGCCCTTCACCCCCTGCTCTCCCACGGCTCATGGTCATGGTGGCTGTTGAGTGAATGGGCACGTGAGCTTGAGTGTGCTGTCCTTACTGACCGTGTGCAGACCTGCACAGCACTGATCACCAGCATGCTTCACTCTCAACAGATGTGGCCACGCAATAAATATCTGTGCAAGAAGGTCGAATCACTGAGTTCGTGTCTTTACTGTAAAATCAGTGGGGTGCATTGCGAATGTCAATACGCTGATCTCATGCAGCTGCCATTTTGAAATGGCTCAGGTGGGAAGAAACCGGAAGTCGCCTTTAATCATAGGAGAGTGGTGTATTATTGTGTTTAATGTACAAATGAGTTATTCTAAAAATGTGCATTCATTTCTTTCATACTTTAGACTATATACAGTGAAATTAATTTCTAAATAAATTATATATTAAATAAAATATTTTGTTTAAATAAATATATATATATATATATATATATATATATATATGAAGAGTTCAGATGCAAAAGCCTCTAAATGCCATTTGAAATTTTCTTCTAAAATGACCATTTTTATCAAACTTGTCTATTTACGTTCAGTAATTTCACTTGAATGACAATTAATAGGTAATCTTCATTGCGATTTAAGTGAAATTACTGAAATTAAATATACAAGCTTGATAAAAATGATCATTTTAGAAGAAAATTTCAAATGGCACTTAGAGGCTTTTGCATCTGAACTCTTCATATATATATATATATATATATATATATATATATATATATATATATATATATAAATTAAAAAAATTATAGGTCGGTAGTCCAAGGCATTGTTGTCTATCTGTACTTCCTGGGTTCTTCCCATCGGAGCCTCACTTTCGACTTCAAAATGGCGGCTGCGGGAAATCAGCGCATATAGGCTGAATATTTTATTTGATCGGACATGTTACAGTAATATGTCATGTTCCTTTGACAGGAAAGCGTTCAAAGTGTGGTAAGAGGTTTATTTTAACACTCCTGCCACGGTGTATGTCACTTTTGTTATCATACACACGGTGTCCAATATGTGGCACTTAACACAGAGACCCTTTAAAGGGGTAGTTCACCCCCAAAAAATTACTTCTGTCCTCATTTGCTCACTATCACGTTGTTCCAAACTTTTAATCATTCCTCTTTGAAATGCTTATCTTTCGCACATCAAAAAGTAGAAGAGACACAATTGGTTTAAATGATTTAATTTAGGCTTTTTTGTGTTTTTATTTATTTATTTATTTATTTATTTGAAGACTTGGGTTAAGCTTGATTCATAAAGATTATTTTTTACAATCTATTTGTGGATGGTTGCATGGACTTTCAATTGAGGGACAGAAAATATTTCTATTTGTTTTCCAAAGATGAACAAAACAAAAGTCTTATGTGTTTGGACGAGTAAATTATGACATAATTTTCGTTTTTGGGTGAACTAACCCTTTTATAAAATATGCACAGATGTGTTTATGTGTGTGTGCATGATCTCACTTGATTGGACAATCCATAAAAGTTTAAATTTAAAATCTCTAGAGATGAAGCTTCATGCATACTTCATGTTGTTTTTTTCTCTCCATATTCAATTCTTGCATCACTCTACTTTGCTTTTGGGTCATTTGTTGCATCTGAATCACTGAAAGGCCTCATTTAATCAGCAGCTCTTATGAATCTGTTAAATCAGGTTTTCTATTTGAAGATAATGTTGAGCTTTTACGTTTTAGCATGCATCTCAGCACCTCTGCTTTCTAAATACTTATTTCATGTTGACCATTTGGGACTTTTTACAGTAGAAATAATCATCTGTGGAATCACTGTGAGGGGTAGAATACTAAAGGGACTAGTTTGCACAGTGTGACCTACTTATGTAGGTCCCTGTAAATACAAAATGAGTGTTAAAACAAGTACCAGGAAAATCTGTTCAGAATTGTTTGGGTGTACTATGGGATTAATAGTTGTTTTTGAGGAAGAGTAGTCATTAGCCATCATTTGCCAAAAATGTAGTCAACACGCACCAGATCTTAGGAACTATAAAATAAAGCATCAATTGTATAATTCCCACTGCTCATTTACAATTTCAGCTGCTTTCTTTCTTCTTCCTTTTTTTTTTTTATAAAATACCATGAGTCTGGATTTGAATAGGTCAGTCTATATTGGATGTAACCTGGATGCATTAAAATCTGGAATATTGTAACTACAAATATAATTGTATAATTACATTTAGGGTGAGCCAAAAATCCTCTGTTTAGCCTCTGTGAATTTCGGTGGTCCTATAATGGTCCAATAATAACACTTAGAGTTGACCCTTGAAAATCTAGCAGGGATGAAATTTCCCAAATTTTGCAGGGCCCACTTGTTTGTCCATAAATCGCCGCCCAAGGGCACCGGTGGCAGCATCAAGAATGCTGGAGGAGATATCGTCCCAGATTTTTTTTCAACTGATTGGTCGAAATTGATTTCTAGTGCTTGGAGGGCCATCGCAAGCTGCTGTGATATATATATATATATTGAAACAACCGAATTCAATAATTTAGAGGTGCGTGTGCCCCAATACTTTTGTCCATATAGTGTATTTCACTGCAGCTCAGAACAGAGAAAAATAGCCATGCTATAGTGGTAGTTTTGTGTATCTGTAATGGTTTACCCGGCATAAATCTAAACAGAGATGAGCATTTGCAATGTCTCACAGTAGAAATGCTGAAGCAATGTCCTGAGTGTCTCAAAGCTGCCACATCTGTCATGTCTATTTGAGAGTCTCTTAGGCTGTGGTAAAGCAGCCTGTCGTGATGTTGAGAGGAGTCCCGATTGTGTTGAGAGACTCAGAGACAAGCTCTGGGACTAAGGCAATCTACTCTAGTGTTCACATAGGCCACGTTCTGCCATGATATAGCCTGTGTTATCGGGGCTGCTACTCAGCCACTTATGAAATTGGAAATAGAGGTGATGGTTTGCAAGCCTGTGTGTGTGTCAAATAGGGTGTGTAGTTAATCCTTTTGAACCGGCTGTCAGGTGTATTCAGAATCTGCAACAATTTGTACCACTGCATTTCAATGATGAATTTAGCATGTAGCTATATATGTACCCAGGTGTAAATATATCCTTTGACAATGATTGAATTCAGTTATGGTTAAGTCATGTAATACATCATGACATTTGTTCATGATTCCATTCCGCTCAGTGGTTTTAGCACCATTCTTAATTATTAAATAATGAAGACATATTTAATTACAGTAGGGTTGAGACCAAGTCTAGTTTCTTTAAAAAAATAAATAAATACTGGAATCAAATGATTTTCATGATGTTCTTCAACATGCATTCTTCCGCTGCTATAAACAGAACACTGTAGTGAAATACCCTGGCAGGGTTTCTTCCCCATCATTCAGGGGCGCTGCAACAACCCTACATAGTGAAACATAGTGTAGACCCAATAGTTATGAGTCAGGTTGTCTTGCAAACAGTGTAAGTGTAGTCCAAATTCTGAACAAAAGACTATTATGAATCGGTTCTTTTAAGTAAATCAAACAAATTGAGTGTGACCAGTGTAGGTCCATTCACAAACAAATGATTCATGGAATGATGAACAAGTGATTCAAAAACCTACTAAAAAACCATTGTAATTTGATTTGCTAAAAATTATTATTTCTGGTTCTTTTAAATCAATCCAAACACTGTCAACATTGTAGTCTGATTCCCAAACAAATGACTCATATAAACAAGCTGGTAACCCAGACAGCCGCATAGTGTCGGCCCAAATCCAGCCCACATCTAGTCCACATTAGCTTGCTGTCTGGGAAGTGAATCAAAAACATACAACTCGACCAGCTCCAATTTGTGAAAAAAAGAAAGAAAAGATTCTTATAAGCAGGTTCTTTTAATCAAAAACATTACCAGTTGCAATTAGTTAAAATAAAAATAAAAAAACACTGGTTATTTTATAAGTGAATCAAGAACAAACACCATGATCAGTAGTCCAATTTATAAATGAACATGTATTATGAACCGGTTCTTTTAAAGGAATCAGAAACATACATAATGACCTGGGGTGTGTTTCCCATACAACGACGTAGATCACTTCACTACCATAGTACGATGCATCGTTGGAGAAATCTACTAGCTAGTCACGACTGTTTCCCGAAACTCACTGTCGCAAATTATCGTTCAACCACGTCGTTCAACCACATTGTTCAACCACAATGAAACTGTCCAATTAACGCTAGTTTTTTTTAAAATATAAATTATAGACAATTCATCTGAGGACTATTTCTAATTGAAAAGTTCAGATGCAAAAGCCTCTAAATGCCATTTGAAATTTTCTTCTAAAATGACCATTTTTATCAAACTTGTATATTTAAGTTCAGTAATTTCACTTAAATGACAATTAATAGGTAATCTTCATTGCCATTTAAGTGAAATTACTGAACTTAAATATACAAGCTTGATAAAAATGATAATTTTAGAAGAAAATTTCAAATGGCACTTAGAGGCTTTTGCATCTGAACTCTTCAATTGTTCTCAGTTATTTTGCTTTATTACCAGACTCAATATTTGTCTCGTTCTTTCATAGTACCGCACGTTTGCACATGCGCACTCTTCAAACACTGTACTTCAAATCTTTTGAAAAAACTAAAAGACGTAACTTACATTTGTATGTGTTCTAAATAAAAGGCACAGGTTGTACTGAATGTCAGCTTGCTTATTTTGCTCAAGATGAGGATTCATTACGTCCAAATGTGTTGCAATATAGAAACGATGCCTCTAACAATAGTTCGAGAGCTGTCGTTCAAACCACACAACTTTGTGATGCTGTTTGCGAATGTTCATTGGAACGATGGTTTTCGGGAAACACCAACTCGTTGAACTATGCTGATAACGACGGAACTGGCGACCATAGTTGGCTAACGATGCTTTTGGGAAACACACCCCAGAGTAGTCTGATTTGTGAACAATTGAATCAATCAGGCAGTTTTCATTGTCAGGTGTACTAATGTATATTTACACCCTGAATGTATACTAAGTAGCCTACCATACAGCATTTGCTAAATTCTTCATTGACATACATTCAAAGACAATTTGAATTCCTAAACCTCATCAGTACAGATGATTTTCTTTGTAATGCATCAACAGTCACATTTGTTTTCATTCCATCCAGTGAAGATCACAGATCAGATGGAGACTGCTCAGCCACAGATACTCACTACCACAATGAGACCCTATGAACAGTAACATAGCTGCACTGTCAAACAGTTAACATGCCTGCAGATCCATGTCAGAAACATGGCTTGTTGTCTCCAGTTTATGCAGTCTCATCCTGCCTCTCATCATCTCACCTTGCCTCGTCTGTGATCCTCATTGTTCATGTATTTGTTCTCTGTCTCTCTCTCTCTCTCTCTCCTTTCTTGTTTTCTTGTTCTTCTCCTCTTCTCCCATCTGTGCACCCAGGCAGCCCATTGAGTAACTTCTTTGACGTAATTAAACAGCTCTTTTCAGACGAGAAGAACGGGCAGGTGTCCCATCCGCCCGGCACGCCCAAGCATGCCAACAGCAAGAGACACGAGCCTGAGCCTAATGACTCCAAATGTCCATCTGGCCAAGACAAAGCCAAGATGGCACCATCAGTTGGGACACAGGAACAACCTTAAAACCCGGAGAAATACTAGATTACTAGTTTTAAAAATAAAATAAAAGAATCCAGTCATGGTGACTACTGAAAGGATGTCGTTGACTGAAGTACAAAGTTTTATATAATGGAATGAGTATTGAAGTACTGTACGTACTGACCCGACACTTTACAAAAGGCGCATACAGACACACATATGTTTATTTTCTCTCCATTGTGGTTTTGTCTTCACAGTGTCTCTTTAAATTCTGTTTGATGATGCCTTTATTTATTTCTGCTACCAGGAATTATCCAGAAAACGTGTTAAAGCCCAAGTCCCGCTCTTGCACAAGATTCAATGTTTGGCACATTGATGGAGGGCACATTACACAGGAAGTTCAGTACAAGCCGCTGAGGGAAACTCCTCATTCTGATGCATCTAAACACCCCAAACACCAACAAGAGCTGTTCCGACCTATTCCTCAACTCCTTCCTCCTGCAGCTACTGTACATACAGCCACACATGTCCATGGATTTGGAGTGGAGCCTTAAAATAAAGATGTTTATGAATTCTCAATAAGCTAACCAACAATTCATCTTTTTGTTTAAAGATCCTTGCTCGTCATTTACCCTATTCCTTCTCTCTGCTGATGCACACACAAACGTACACACAGGACATCGATACAAAAGGACACATGGCGAATGGGACGCACGACGCACATGTTTGAGGAGTTGCCCTCGAGGACCGTTGTTGGATTGTATTCTTTTCATTGTAGTCTCTTTTTTGTGAAATGAAGAATTTAAAGCATTTTATGAACTCAGTGTCATTGCTGTACAAGATTTGGAGAACCTATTTGAAAAATGATGGGGTGCTGTGGACTGGGATACGGGGGTGGGAGGGGGGCGTCACAGTAAATGATCTATTCTGTTGTACAGACTAAAATATTCCTTATGTAACAAATGTCTATGAGTGACATTGCTTAGATTAATTGTGTTGCCACATACTGTTTTTTTTTCTCATGTAGCGTTTATGAAATGTTAGATTTGAATGACAATTATGCTTAATGTATTCAAGGATGTCAATTTGAAATTTTTATTTATTTTGTGTTTAATTTTTATTGAGAAACATCTGCAGGATTCAGAGACCTTTTTAGAGACTTTTTTTTCTCTTTAACTTATTTATGTGTTTTTTGTGTCTTTTTTTTAATTTATTCAGCTGGGGAATACTTACAAAACCAGCTGGTGAAGATTTTATTATTTGCATCAGGGCGACTCGTCAGATTGTTTGAAGGATCTTGTGTTTTGTGTACGATAACACTTATCCGATTTTGTGAATGAAGCACTCTTTCTTTCCCGGCTTTGACCAGATTAAAGAGCCTGTAGTATATGTTAAATTATTTACTGGTAATTTAAGAATGTAGACTAGCCTCTTTAGGGTGGGGGTGAGGGATAATGAAGTATTGATATTTGTCACTCATCTCATTGTGTGTGTAAAACAGGTGGACAAGCTCAAATCACATGTTGTAAATAGACAACTTTGGGCAAATGACTTTCTTAAAACCATCAAGGGGATCCCGCTGCTCCTGACTCTATCTCTCGTATTGCATGTCCGACATTAGGCTTTAATTTGCATGATGTTGTGGATGTTAAATTTCTCCTCCCCTTCTCCTTTTCCATCATCGACTTGTTTCCCCCGTTATCATGCCTTCATTTTCAGTTTGTCATTTTTTTTTTCTAATCTCCCTTATCGTGAATGCTTTCTCACCACATGCTCTACTGCACCATGCTCTCGGTCCGGGGGTCTGGGATGTCATAACACTTGATCACTTATGGGAACATACAGTGTGGAGAATAAGTGGAGATGTAATCTAAGCAATACACATTGTTGTCCTTCATATTTTGTACTTTGGGAGAGCTGGATTGTAATGTATCACGGATTTGAATAATACAGAGCGGGAAAAATAGACTCGCCGCTAATGTATCCCCTTGTAACTACTGTGAACAACTTCAGTGCAACGGAAATAAATCCATTGACTTTGGGATGTTGTATGTGTGTTTTCTGGTTTCTGCTCTTATCTTTGCATGTAGGGAAAGATGGGGCAAAACGAACACCTTATTTTTAATCTGTTGACCATAGATGGCACAAAATCTCAACCCATTTGATGAATGCTATTTTTTAATTTCATCTGAATAAAAACATTTGTAAGATTGTTAGTCCAAATAGATTTTGAGGTTAATTGAATAGTGGTTTCTGACATTATATTATGGTGAATATCATTTTTCTTCTATTTGTTAATGAGTTTTTTTAGACACAATAATCTGTTTAGATTGTGGAGTACACATTGTTTTAAAATTAAACCCTTAAGGTAGGAATTGGCACAAAAGGCCCAGAGTTGGAAGTGTATATATATATATATATATATATATTAATTTGAAACGTATGCATTTATGGGGTTATTATTCAGTAATACCATGATTTATATGTACATTTCAGACATTTTCGCTATTCATTTTAACCCTATAGGCCAATTAAGAGAAATCATTCCATTTCAATTCACAGAGTTGCTATTATGACATTATTTTCAAATAAAATATGGGCCATATGGAAATATTTATGTCTGTATAGCTAGCTACCAGTAATAGTAATAAACTTACCTTTCAAATAAATCTCTTTTAGGGGATGGTGGGGTCAATTGCAACACTTTTTGCATTTCCTTCATTTTCTGAGAGACTATGAGTGTCTCAAAAAAACATTACCCCACATCTGTCAGCTACCCACCCACACTGCTGTGACATACATGATAATACATATGACATACAATTAATACTTTAATAGACAGAAATTTATGTCTGTTTTTGACCTGATTCATGACCTGTTTTTTTTTTTATTTATTTTTTTAATGAAACGTTCAGCATAGAGCCTAGGCTGTGTCTGAAAATCACATTCTCTCTTTCAAGTAGGTACTTATTTTGAATGCCTAATTACGGTCCTTCACACCTGCTAAAAAATACATGTGAGTGTGAATGTAATCTGGATTCATTCGCCATTTTGATCTAATCACAGTCAGTTGCATGGTAGGTCACAAAAATCCTCTCCCGTGGCCTCATGGGATAGTAACTTTGATATGTCTGCGCAGCACCAAGAACACAAGCCGAACACTACTTAAATCTGCTGTGGTCAGCTGGTACAGCGGCCATATGGTCCAAGTCATAGCTCTCAGGAAATTACGTGTTCACACATTGTAATTACAAGTTCTACAAGCAGGCTTTCCACATTTCAGAATTGCTAAGGTAATTATTAGGGCTGGGTAATAAATATCGATTTCTCGATATTAATCGATTCCCATTTTTACGAACCGATATCGATTCTTAAATCTCAAGAATTGATTAGTCATGTTTCATTTGAATGAATGGGGCATTGTATCGTGGCTGCGTGCATCAAAAAACGCAATAATCTTTGTCCTTTGTTACTATTGATATGAAACAAGTCTCAATTTTCAGATTACGTCCATTTTCTTTAGAAATTCAAAAACATAAATAGCGTTTTGGCGCTGTGGCATGAGATCGCTCTGGCGCAGCTCAAGAGAAGCAGCAGCGCTGATCTCTCTTCCGGGTTAATAATACCAGTCACAGCGCCAAATAAACATGAACGAGCTTCTGAAAGTGTGTTAAAGATAGAGTACAACTTATCGAAATCCGTATCATGTCACATTGATTCGCTCAATTTTTTTCTACGGGCCCATTTGGGTCAGTGTTTCAAATGCTCAGATACCAGTGAAATATCACAATTCTCTATTACAAGTTTGATACAACAGCAAAAACTACTAGCCAAATTGATGTACATTTAAAACATTATAGACAAGTAGCCTAAACTGTGGGTAATAAAATAAGAACAAATAATCCAATTACAAAAGGACAAATAAATACAGTATAACAAAGATACAAATTAAATAAACAGTGCTTTTCGGGTAGGACAACAGTAGTTTTCAGGTACAGCATTTGAATAAAGTAATCAAATGTAAAATAACACTGCATAGTCTCAGTATAAATCAAATAGGGTCTAAATTATTTTTTATTAAAGTTAAAAAAGTTGTTCAGTCAAGAGCAGTGAGTGATTTATTTGTCCTTTTTTGTTTGACTAACATTAAAATGTCTAAACGTCTAAATGTCACGTTTTTTATGAAGTTGCCTAATGGTATCACGACAAGACGTGAAATAATCACGTTGGAAAACGTGTAGATGTCACGGTCTAACCCCTTCAAACGTTAAACTTACACGTTTGCATTGACATGTTCCAGTGGAGACATACCAGGATGTTGACCTATTCTACACGCAATCGCCTGCCATAACGACCTATTGGTCAAACATGACCAATTTTTGACCAGAAAAAAAAAAAATGACAGTGTTACCCCTTATGTTTTTTTTTCGGGGGGTGAAAAATTAAGTTTCTCCAATCTTCTCAAAACTCTGGATTCTCATAAAGGGCCACGAGACATGGACCTGGGTGCAAAAATTGAGGCTCCAAACCTTTCCAGAGCTGAGATATTGAAACTCAAAATTTTGACCAGAAAAAAAAAAAATGACAGTGTTACCCCTTATGTTTTTTTTCGGGGGGTGAAAAATTAAGTTTCTCCAATCTTCTCAAAACTCTGGATTCTGATAAAGGGCCACGAGACATGGACCTGGGTGCAAAAATTGAGGCTGTAGACCCTTCCAGGATTGAGATATTGAAACTCAAAATTTTGACCAGAAAAAAAAAATGACACTGTTACCCCTTATGTTTTTTTTTCGGGGGGTGAAAAATTAAGTTTCTCCAATCTTCTCAAAACTCTGGATTCTGATAGAGGGCCAAGAGACATGGACCTGGGTGCAAAAATTGAGGCTGTAGACCCTTCCAGGGCTGAGATATTGGAACTCAAAATTTTGACCAGAAAAAAAAATCACAGTGTTACCCCTTATGTTTTTTTTCGGGGGGTGAAAAATTAAGTTTCTCCAATCTTCTCAAAACTCTGGATTCTGATAGAGGGCCACGAGACATGGACCTGGGTGCAAAAATTGAGGCTGCCTTCCAGGGCTGAGATATTGAAACTCAAAATTTTGACCAGAAAAAAAATGACAGTGTTACCCCTTATGTTTTTTTTCGGGGGGTGAAAAATTAAGTTTCTCCAATCTTCTCAAAACTCTGGATTCTGATAGAGGGCCACGAGACATGGTCCTGGGTGCAAAAATTGAGGCTCCAAACCCTTCCAGAGCTGAGATATTGAAACTCAAAATTTTGACCAGAAAAAAAAAATGACAGTGTTACCCCTTATGTTTTTTTTCGGGGGGTGAAAAATTAAGTTTCTCCAATCTTCTCAAAACTCTGGATTCTGATAGAGGGCCACGAGACATGGTCCTGGGTGCAAAAATTGAGGCTCTAAACCCTTCCAGAGCTGAGATATTGAAACTCAAAATTTTGACCAGAAAAAACAAATGACAGTGTTACCCCTTATGTTTTTTTTCGGGGGGTGAAAAATTAAGTTTCTCCAATCTTCTCAAAACTCTGGATTCTGATAGAGGGCCACGAGACATGGTCCTGGGTGCAAAAATTGAGGCTCCAAACCCTTCCAGAGCTGAGATATTGAAACTCAAAATTTTGACCAGAAAAACAAATGACAGTGTTACCCCTTATGTTTTTTTTCGGGGGGTGAAAAATTAAGTTTCTCCGATCTTCTCAAAACTCTGGATTCTGATAGAGGGCCACGAGACATGGTCCTGGGTGCAAAAATTGAGGCTCCAAACCCTTCCAGAGCTGAGATATTGAAACTCAAAATTTTGACCAGAAAAAAAAAATGACAGTGTTACCCCTTATGTTTTTTTTCGGGGGGTGAAAAATTAAGTTTCTCCGATCTTCTCAAAACTCTGGATTCTGATAGAGGGCCACGAGACATGGTCCTGGGTGCAAAAATTGAGGCTCCAAACCCTTCCAGAGCTGAGATATTGAAACTCAAAATTTTGACCAGAAAAAAAAAAATGACAGTGTTACCCCTTATGTTTTTTTTCGGGGGGTGAAAAATTAAGTTTCTCCAATCTTCTCAAAACTCTGGATTCTGATAGAGGGCCACGAGACATGGTCCTGGGTGCAAAAATTGAGGCTCCAAACCCTTCCAGAGCTGAGATATTGAAACTCAAAAATTTGACCTGAAAAAAAAAATGACAGTGTTACCCCTTATGTTTTTTTTCGGGGAGTGAAAAATTAAGTTTCTCCGATCTTCTCAAAACTCTGGATTCTGATAGAGGGCCACGAGACATGGACCTGGGTGCAAAAATTGAGGCTGTAGACCCTTCCAGGATTGAGATATTGAAACTCAAAATTTTGACCAGAAAAAAAAAATGACACTGTTACCCCTTATGTTTTTTTTTCGGGGGGTGAAAAATTAAGTTTCTCCAATCTTCTCAAAACTCTGGATTCTGATAGAGGGCCAAGAGACATGGACCTGGGTGCAAAAATTGAGGCTGTAGACCCTTCCAGGGCTGAGATATTGGAACTCAAAATTTTGACCAGAAAAAAAAATCACAGTGTTACCCCTTATGTTTTTTTTCGGGGGGTGAAAAATTAAGTTTCTCCAATCTTCTCAAAACTCTGGATTCTGATAGAGGGCCACGAGACATGGACCTGGGTGCAAAAATTGAGGCTGCCTTCCAGGGCTGAGATATTGAAACTCAAAATTTTGACCAGAAAAAAAATGACAGTGTTACCCCTTATGTTTTTTTTCGGGGGGTGAAAAATTAAGTTTCTCCAATCTTCTCAAAACTCTGGATTCTGATAGAGGGCCACGAGACATGGTCCTGGGTGCAAAAATTGAGGCTCCAAACCCTTCCAGAGCTGAGATATTGAAACTCAAAATTTTGACCAGAAAAAAAAAATGACAGTGTTACCCCTTATGTTTTTTTTCGGGGGGTGAAAAATTAAGTTTCTCCAATCTTCTCAAAACTCTGGATTCTGATAGAGGGCCACGAGACATGGTCCTGGGTGCAAAAATTGAGGCTCTAAACCCTTCCAGAGCTGAGATATTGAAACTCAAAATTTTGACCAGAAAAAACAAATGACAGTGTTACCCCTTATGTTTTTTTTCGGGGGGTGAAAAATTAAGTTTCTCCAATCTTCTCAAAACTCTGGATTCTGATAGAGGGCCACGAGACATGGTCCTGGGTGCAAAAATTGAGGCTCCAAACCCTTCCAGAGCTGAGATATTGAAACTCAAAATTTTGACCAGAAAAACAAATGACAGTGTTACCCCTTATGTTTTTTTTCGGGGGGTGAAAAATTAAGTTTCTCCGATCTTCTCAAAACTCTGGATTCTGATAGAGGGCCACGAGACATGGTCCTGGGTGCAAAAATTGAGGCTCCAAACCCTTCCAGAGCTGAGATATTGAAACTCAAAATTTTGACCAGAAAAAAAAAATGACAGTGTTACCCCTTATGTTTTTTTTCGGGGGGTGAAAAATTAAGTTTCTCCGATCTTCTCAAAACTCTGGATTCTGATAGAGGGCCACGAGACATGGTCCTGGGTGCAAAAATTGAGGCTCCAAACCCTTCCAGAGCTGAGATATTGAAACTCAAAATTTTGACCAGAAAAAAAAAATGACAGTGTTACCCCTTATGTTTTTTTTCGGGGGGTGAAAAATTAAGTTTCTCCGATCTTCTCAAAACTCTGGATTCTGATAGAGGGCCACGAGACATGGTCCTGGGTGCAAAAATTGAGGCTCCAAACCCTTCCAGAGCTGAGATATTGAAACTCAAAAATTTGACCTGAAAAAAAAAATGACAGTGTTACCCCTTATGTTTTTTTTCGGGGAGTGAAAAATTAAGTTTCTCCGATCTTCTCAAAACTCTGGATTCTGATAGAGGGCCACGAGACATGGTCCTGGGTGCAAAAATTGAGGCTCCAAACCCTCCCAGAGCTGAGATATTGAAACTCAAAATTTTGACCAGAAAAAAAAAATGACAGTGTTACCCCTTATGTTTTTTTTTCGGGGGGTGAAAAATTAAGTTTCTCCGATCTTCTCAAAACTCTGGATTCTGATAGAGGGCCACGAGACATGGTCCTGGGTGCAAAAATTGAGGCTCTAAACCCTTCCAGAGCTGAGATATTGAAACTCAAAATTTTGACCAGAAAAAAAATGACAGTGTTACCCCTTATGTTTTTTTTTCGGGGGGTGAAAAATTAAGTTTCTCCTATCTTCTCAAAACTCTGGATTCTGATAGAGGGCCACGAGACATGGTCCTGGGTGCAAAAATTGAGGCTCCAAACCTTTCCAGAGCTGAGATATTGAAACTCAAAATTTTGACCAGAAAAAAAAAATGACAGTGTTACCCCTTATGGTTTTTTTTTCGGGGGGTGAAAAATTAAGTTTCTCCGATCTTCTCAAAACTCTGGATTCTGATAGAGGGCCACGAGACATGGTCCTGCGTGCAAAAATTGAGGCTCCAAACCCTTTCAGAGCTGAGATATTGAAACTCAAAATTTTGACCAGAAAAAAAAATGACAGTGTTACCCCTTATGTTTTTTTTCGGGGGGTGAAAAATTAAGTTTCTCCGATCTTCTCAAAACTCTGGATTCTGATAGAGGGCCACGAGACATGGTCCTGGGTGCAAAAATTGAGGCTCCAAACCCTTCCAGAGCTGAGATATTGAAACTCAAAATTTTGACCAGAAAAAAAAAATGACAGTGTTACCCCTTATGTTTTTTTTCGGGGGGTGAAAAATTAAGTTTCTCCGATCTTCTCAAAACTCTGGATTCTGATAGAGGGCCACGAGACATGGTCCTGGGTGCAAAAATTGAGGCTCCAAACCCTTCCAGAGCTGAGATATTGAAACTCAAAATTTTGACCAGAAAAAAAAAAAATGACAGTGTTACCCCTTATGTTTTTTTTCGGGGGGTGAAAAATTAAGTTTCTCCGATCTTCTCAAAACTCTGGATTCTGATAGAGGGCCACGAGACACGGTCCTGCGTGCAAAAATTGAGGCTCCAAACCCTTCCAGAGCTGAGATATTGAAACTCAAAATTTTGACCAGAAAAAAAAAAATGACAGTGTTACCCCTTATGTTTTTTTTCGGGGGGTGAAAAATTAAGTTTCTCCGATCTTCTCAAAACTCTGGATTCTGATAGAGGGCCACGAGACATGGTCCTGGGTGCAAAAATTGAGGCTCCAAACCTTTCCAGAGCTGAGATATTGAAACTCAAAATTTTGACCAGAAAAAAAAAATGACAGTGTTACCCCTTATGGTTTTTTTTTCGGGGGGTGAAAAATTAAGTTTCTCTGATCTTCTCAAAACTCTGGATTCTGATAGAGGGCCACGAGACATGGTCCTGCGTGCAAAAATTGAGGCTCCAAACCCTTTCAGAGCTGAGATATTGAAACTCAAAATTTTGACCAGAAAAAAAAATGACAGTGTTACCCCTTATGTTTTTTTTCGGGGGGTGAAAAATTAAGTTTCTCCGATCTTCTCAAAACTCTGGATTCTGATAGAGGGCCACGAGACATGGTCCTGGGTGCAAAAATTGAGGCTCCAAACCCTTCCAGAGCTGAGATATTGAAACTCAAAATTTTGACCAGAAAAAAAAAATGACAGTGTTACCCCTTATGTTTTTTTTCGGGGGGTGAAAAATTAAGTTTCTCCGATCTTCTCAAAACTCTGGATTCTGATAGAGGGCCACGAGACATGGTCCTGGGTGCAAAAATTGAGGCTCCAAACCTTTCCAGAGCTGAGATATTGAAACTCAAAATTTTGACCAGAAAAAAAAATGAGAGTGTTACCCCTTATGTTTTTTTTCGGGGGGTGAAAAATTAAGTTTCTCCGATCTTCTCAAAACTCTGGATTCTGATAGAGGGCCACGAGACATGGTCCTGGGTGCAAAAATTGAGGCTCCAAACCCTTCCAGAGCTGAGATATTGAAACTCAAAATTTTGACCAGAAAAAAAAAAATGACAGTGTTACCCCTTATGTTTTTTTTCGGGGGGTGAAAAATTAAGTTTCTCCGATCTTCTCAAAACTCTGGATTCTGATAGAGGGCCACGAGACATGGTCCTGGGTGCAACAATTGAGGCTCCAAACCCTTCCAGAGCTGAGATATTGAAACTCAAAATTTTGACCAGAAAAAAAAATGACAGTGTTACCCCTTATGTTTTTTTTCGGGGGGTGAAAAATTAAGTTTCTCCGATCTTCTCAAAACTCTGGATTCTGATAGAGGGCCACGAGACATGGTCCTAGGTGCAAAAATTGAGGCTCCAAACCTTTCCAGAGCTGAGCTATTGAAACTCAAAATTTTGACTAGAAAAAAAAATGACAGTGTTACCCCTTATGTTTTTTTTTTCGGGGGGTGAAAAATTAAGTTTCTTCGATCTTCTCAAAACTCTGGATTCTGATAGAGGGCCACGAGACATGGTCCTGGGTGCAAAAATTGAGGCTCCAAACCTTTCCAGAGCTGAGATATTGAAACTCAAAATTTTGACCAGAAAAAAAAAATGACAGTGTTACCCCTTATGTTTTTTTTCGGGGGGTGAAAAATTAAGTTTCTCCGATCTTCTCAAAACTCTGGATTCTGATAGAGGGCCACGAGACATGGTCCTGGGTGCAAAAATTGAGGCTCCAAACCCTTCCAGAGCTGAGATATTGAAACTCAAAATTTTGACCAGAAAAAAAAAATGACAGTGTTACCACTTATGTTTTTTTTTGGGGGGGTGAAAAATTAAGTTTCTCCGATCTTCTCAAAACTCTGGATTCTGATAGAGGGCCACGAGACATGGTCCTAGGTGCAAAAATTGAGGCTCCAAACCTTTCCAGAGCTGAGCTATTGAAACTCAAAATTTTGACTAGAAAAAAAAATGACAGTGTTACCCCTTATGTTTTTTTTTCGGGGGGTGAAAAATTAAGTTTCTTCGATCTTCTCAAAACTCTGGATTCTGATAGAGGGCCACGAGACATGGTCCTGGGTGCAAAAATTGAGGCTCCAAACCTTTCCAGAGCTGAGATATTGAAACTCAAAATTTTGACCAGAAAAAAAAAATGACAGTGTTACCCCTTATGTTTTTTTTCGGGGGGTGAAAAATTAAGTTTCTCCGATCTTCTCAAAACTCTGGATTCTGATAGAGGGCCACGAGACATGGTCCTGGGTGCAAAAATTGAGGCTCCAAACCCTTCCAGAGCTGAGATATTGAAACTCAAAATTTTGACCAGAAAAAAAAAATGACAGTGTTACCCCTTATGTTTTTTTTCGGGGGGTGAAAAATTAAGTTTCTCCGATCTTCTCAAAACTCTGGATTCTGATAGAGGGCCACGAGACATGGTCCTGGCTGCAAAAATTGAGGCTCCAAACCTTTCCAGAGCTGAGATATTGAAACTCAAAATTTTGACCAGAAAAAAAAATGACAGTGTTACCCCTTATGTTTTTTTTTTCGGGGGGTGAAAAATTAAGTTTCTCCGATCTTCTCAAAACTCTGGATTCTGATAGAGGGCCACGAGACATGGTCCTGGGTGCAAAAATTGAGGCTCCAAACCCTTCCAGAGCTGAGATATTGAAACTCAAAATTTTGACCAGAAAAAAAAAATGACAGTGTTACCCCTTATGTTTTTTTTCGGGGGGTGAAAAATTAAGTTTCTCCGATCTTCTCAAAACTCTGGATTCTGATAGAGGGCCACGAGACATGGTCCTGGGTGCAAAAATTGAGGCTCCAAACCCTTCCAGAGCTGAGATATTGAAACTCAAAATTTTGACCAGAAAAAAAAAATGACAGTGTTACCCCTTATGTTTTTTTTCGGGGGGTGAAAAATTAAGTTTCTCCGATCTTCTCAAAACTCTGGATTCTGATAGAGGGCCACGAGACATGGTCCTGGGTGCAAAAATTGAGGCTCCAAACCCTTCCAGAGCTGAGATATTGAAACTCAAAATTTTGACCAGAAAAAAAAATGACAGTGTTACCCCTAATGTTTTTTTTCGGGGGGTGAAAAATTAAGTTTCTCCGATCTTCTCAAAACTCTGGATTCTGATAGAGGGCCACGAGACATGGTCCTGGGTGCAAAAATTGAGGCTCCAAACCCTTCCAGAGCTGAGATATTGAAACTCAAAATTTTGACCAGAAAAAAAAAAATGACAGTGTTACCCCTTATGTTTTTTTCGGGGGGTGAAAAATTAAGTTTCTCCGATCTTCTCAAAACTCTGGATTCTGATAGAGGGCCACGAGACATGGTCCTGGGTGCAAAAATTGAGGCTCTAAACCCTTCCAGAGCTGAGATATTGAAACTCAAAATTTTGACCAGAAAAAAAAAATGACAGTGTTACCCCTTATGTTTTTTTTTCGGGGGGTGAAAAATTAAGTTTCTCCAATCTTCTCAAAACTCTGGATTCTGATAGAGGGCCACGAGACATGGTCCTGGGTGCAAAAATTGAGGCTCCAAACCTTTCCAGAGCTGAGATATTGAAACTCAAAATTTTGACCAGAAAAAAAAAAATGAGAGTGTTACCCCTTATGTTTTTTTTCGGGGGGTGAAAAATTAAGTTTCTCCGATCTTCTCAAAACTCTGGATTCTGATAGAGGGCCACGAGACATGGTCCTGGGTGCAAAAATTGAGGCTCCAAACCCTTCCAGAGCTGAGATATTGAAACTCAAAATTTTGACCAGAAAAAAAAAATGACAGTGTTACCCCTTATGTTTTTTTTCGGGGGGTGAAAAATTAAGTTTCTCCGATCTTCTCAAAACTCTGGATTCTGATAGAGGGCCACGAGACATGGTCCTGGGTGCAAAAATTGAGGCTCCAAACCCTTCCAGAGCTGAGATATTGAAACTCAAAATTTTGACCAGAAAAAAAAAATGACAGTGTTACCCCTTATGTTTTTTTTCGGGGGGTGAAAAATTAAGTTTCTCCGATCTTCTCAAAACTCTGGATTCTGATAGAGGGCCACGAGACATGGTCCTGGGTGCAAAAATTGAGGCTCCAAACCCTTCCAGAGCTGAGATATTGAAACTCAAAATTTTGACCAGAAAAAAAAATGACAGTGTTACCCCTTATGTTTTTTTTCGGGGGGTGAAAAATTAAGTTTCTCCGATCTTCTCAAAACTCTGGATTCTGATAGAGGGCCACGAGACATGGTCCTAGGTGCAAAAATTGAGGCTCCAAACCTTTCCAGAGCTGAGCTATTGAAACTCAAAATTTTGACTAGAAAAAAAAAATGACAGTGTTACCCCTTATGTTTTTTTTTTCGGGGGGTGAAAAATTAAGTTTCTTCGATCTTCTCAAAACTCTGGATTCTGATAGAGGGCCACGAGACATGGTCCTGGGTGCAAAAATTGAGGCTCCAAACCTTTCCAGAGCTGAGATATTGAAACTCAAAATTTTGACCAGAAAAAAAAAATGACAGTGTTACCCCTTATGTTTTTTTTCGGGGGGTGAAAAATTAAGTTTCTCCGATCTTCTCAAAACTCTGGATTCTGATAGAGGGCCACGAGACATGGTCCTGGGTGCAAAAATTGAGGCTCCAAACCCTTCCAGAGCTGAGATATTGAAACTCAAAATTTTGACCAGAAAAAAAAAATGACAGTGTTACCCCTTATGTTTTTTTTTCGGGGGGTGAAAAATTAAGTTTCTCCGATCTTCTCAAAACTCTGGATTCTGATAGAGGGCCACGAGACATGGTCCTGGGTGCAAAAATTGAGGCTCCAAACCCTTCCAGAGCTGAGATATTGAAACTCAAAATTTTGACCAGAAAAAAAAAAATGACAGTGTTACCCCTTATGTTTTTTTTCGGGGGGTGAAAAATTAAGTTTCTCCGATCTTCTCAAAACTCTGGATTCTGATAGAGGGCCACGAGACATGGTCCTAGGTGCAAAAATTGAGGCTCCAAACCTTTCCAGAGCTGAGCTATTGAAACTCAAAATTTTGACTAGAAAAAAAAATGACAGTGTTACCCCTTATGTTTTTTTTTCGGGGGGTGAAAAATGAAGTTTCTCCGATCTTCTCAAAACTCTGGATTCTGATAGAGGGCCACGAGACATGGTCCTGGGTGCAAAAATTGAGGCTCCAAACCTTTCCAGAGCTGAGATATTGAAACTCAAAATTTTGACCAGAAAAAAAAAATGACAGTGTTACCCCTTATGTTTTTTTTCGGGGGGTGAAAAATTAAGTTTCTCCGATCTTCTCAAAACTCTGGATTCTGATAGAGGGCCACGAGACATGGTCCTGGGTGCAAAAATTGAGGCTCCAAACCCTTCCAGAGCTGAGATATTGAAACTCAAAATTTTGACCAGAAAAAAAAAATGACAGTGTTACCCCTTATGTTTTTTTTCGGGGGGTGAAAAATTAAGTTTCTCCGATCTTCTCAAAACTCTGGATTCTGATAGAGGGCCACGAGACATGGTCCTGGCTGCAAAAATTGAGGCTCCAAACCTTTCCAGAGCTGAGATATTGAAACTCAAAATTTTGACCAGAAAAAAAAATGACAGTGTTACCCCTTATGTTTTTTTTTTCGGGGGGTGAAAAATTAAGTTTCTCCGATCTTCTCAAAACTCTGGATTCTGATAGAGGGCCACGAGACATGGTCCTGGGTGCAAAAATTGAGGCTCCAAACCCTTCCAGAGCTGAGATATTGAAACTCAAAATTTTGACCAGAAAAAAAAAAATGACAGTGTTACCCCTTATGTTTTTTTTCGGGGGGTGAAAAATTAAGTTTCTCCGATCTTCTCAAAACTCTGGATTCTGATAGAGGGCCACGAGACATGGTCCTGGGTGCAAAAATTGAGGCTCCAAACCCTTCCAGAGCTGAGATATTGAAACTCAAAATTTTGACCAGAAAAAAAAATGACAGTGTTACCCCTTATGTTTTTTTTCGGGGGGTGAAAAATTAAGTTTCTCCGATCTTCTCAAAACTCTGGATTCTGATAGAGGGCCACGAGACATGGTCCTGGGTGCAAAAATTGAGGCTCCAAACCCTTCCAGAGCTGAGATATTGAAACTCAAAATTTTGACCAGAAAAAAAAATGACAGTGTTACCCCTTCTGTTTTTTTTCGGGGGGTGAAAAATTAAGTTTCTCCGATCTTCTCAAAACTCTGGATTCTGATAGAGGGCCACGAGACATGGTCCTGGGTGCAAAAATTGAGGCTCCAAACCCTTCCAGAGCTGAGATATTGAAACTCAAAATTTTGACCAGAAAAAAAAAATGACAGTGTTACCCCTTATGTTTTTTTTCGGGGGGTGAAAAATTAAGTTTCTCCGATCTTCTCAAAACTCTGGATTCTGATAGAGGGCCACGAGACATGGTCCTGGGTGCAAAAATTGAGGCTCCAAACCCTTCCAGAGCTGAGATATTGAAACTCAAAATTTTGACCAGAAAAAAAAAATGACAGTGTTACCCCTTATGTTTTTTTTCGGGGGGTGAAAAATTAAGTTTCTCCGATCTTCTCAAAACTCTGGATTCTGATAGAGGGCCACGAGACATGGTCCTGGGTGCAAAAATTGAGGCTCTAAACCCTTCCAGAGCTGAGATATTGAAACTCAAAATTTTGACCAGAAAAAAAAATGACAGTGTTACCCCTTATGTTTTTTTTCGGGGGGTGAAAAATTAAGTTTCTCCAATCTTCTCAAAACTCTGGATTCTGATAGAGGGCCACGAGACATGGTCCTGGGTGCAAAAATTGAGGCTCCAAACCTTTCCAGAGCTGAGATATTGAAACTCAAAATTTTGACCAGAAAAAAAAAATGAGAGTGTTACCCCTTATGTTTTTTTTAGGGGGGTGAAAAATTAAGTTTCTCCGATCTTCTCAAAACTCTGGATTCTGATAGAGGGCCACGAGACATGGTCCTGGGTGCAAAAATTGAGGCTCCAAACCCTTCCAGAGCTGAGATATTGAAACTCAAAATTTTGACCAGAAAAAAAAAAATGACAGTGTTACCCCTTATGTTTTTTTTCGGGGGGTGAAAAATTAAGTTTCTCCGATCTTCTCAAAACTCTGGATTCTGATAGAGGGCCACGAGACATGGTCCTGGGTGCAAAAATTGAGGCTCCAAACCCTTCCAGAGCTGAGATATTGAAACTCAAAATTTTGACCAGAAAAAAAAAATGACAGTGTTACCCCTTATGTTTTTTTTCGGGGGGTGAAAAATTAAGTTTCTCCGATCTTCTCAAAACTCTGGATTCTGATAGAGGGCCACGAGACATGGTCCTGGGTGCAAAAATTGAGGCTCTAAACCCTTCCAGAGCTGAGATATTGAAACTCAAAATTTTGACCAGAAAAAAAATGACAGTGTTACCCCTTATGTTTTTTTTTCGGGGGGTAAAAAATTAAGTTTCTCCTATCTTCTCAAAACTCTGGATTCTGATAGAGGGCCACGAGACATGGTCCTGGGTGCAAAAATTGAGGCTCCAAACCCTTCCAGAGCTGAGATATTGAAACTCAAAATTTTGACCAGAAAAAAAAAAAATGACAGTGTTACCCCTTATGTTTTTTTTCGGGGGGTGAAAAATTAAGTTTCTCCGATCTTCTCAAAACTCTGGATTCTGATAGAGGACCACGAGACATGGTCCTGGGTGCAAAAATTGAGGCTCCAAACCTTTCCAGAGCTGAAATATTGAAACTCAAAAATTTGACCAGAAAAAAAAAAACGACAGTGTTACCCCTTATGTTTTTTTTCGGGGGGTGAAAAATTAAGTTTCTCCGATCTTCTCAAAACTCTGGATTCTGATAGAGGGCCACGAGACATGGTCCTGGGTGCAAAAATTGAGGCTCCAAACCTTTCCAGAGCTGAGATATTGAAACTCAAAATTTTGACCAGAAAAAAAAATGACAGTGTTACCCCTTATGTTTTTTTTTCGGGGGGTGAAAAATTAAGTTTCTCCGATCTTCTCAAAACTCTGGATTCTGATAGAGGGCCACGAGACACGGTCCTGCGTGCAAAAATTGAGGCTCCAAACCCTTCCAGAGCTGAGATATTGAAACTCAAAATTTTGACCAGAAAAAAAAATGACAGTGTTACCCCTTATGTTTTTTTTCGGGGGGTGAAAAATTAAGTTTCTCCGATCTTCTCAAAACTCTGGATTCTGATAGAGGGCCACGAGACATGGTCCTGGGTGCAAAAATTGAGGCTCCAAACCTTTCCAGAGCTGAGATATTGAAACTCAAAATTTTGACCAGAAAAAAAAATGACAGTGTTACCCCTTATGTTTTTTTTTTCGGGGGGTGAAAAATTAAGTTTCTCCGATCTTCTCAAAACTCTGGATTCTGATAGAGGGCCACGAGACATGGTCCTGCGTGCAAAAATTGAGGCTCCAAACCCTTCCAGAGCTGAGATATTGAAACTCAAAATTTTGACCAGAAAAAAAAATGACAGTGTTACCCCTTATGTTTTTTTTCGGGGGGTGAAAAATTAAGTTTCTCCGATCTTCTCAAAACTCTGGATTCTGATAGAGGGCCACGAGACATGGTCCTGGGTGCAAAAATTGAGGCTCCAAACCCTTCCAGAGCTGAGATATTGAAACTCAAAATTTTGACCAGAAAAAAAAAATGACAGTGTTACCCCTTATGTTTTTTTTCGGTGGGTGAAAAATTAAGTTTCTCCGATCTTCTCAAAACTCTGGATTCTGATAGAGGGCCACGAGACATGGTCCTGGGTGCAAAAATTGAGGCTCCAAACCTTTCCAGAGCTGAGATATTGAAACTCAAAATTTTGACCAGAAAAAAAATGAGAGTGTTACCCCTTATGTTTTTTTTCGGGGGGTGAAAAATTAAGTTTCTCCGATCTTCTCAAAACTCTGGATTCTGATAGAGGGCCACGAGACATGGTCCTGGGTGCAAAAATTGAGGCTCCAAACCCTTCCAGAGCTGAGATATTGAAACTCAAAATTTTGACCAGAAAAAAAAAATGACAGTGTTACCCCTTATGTTTTTTTTCGGGGGGTGAAAAATTAAGTTTCTCCGATCTTCTCAAAACTCTGGATTCTGATAGAGGGCCACGAGACATGGTCCTGGGTGCAAAAATTGAGGCTCCAAACCCTTCCAGAGCTGAGATATTGAAACTCAAAATTTTGACCAGAAAAAAAAAATGACAGTGTTACCCCTTATGTTTTTTTTCGGGGGGTGAAAAATTAAGTTTCTCCGATCTTCTCAAAACTCTGGATTCTGATAGAGGGCCACGAGACATGGTCCTGGGTGCAAAAATTGAGGCTCCAAACCCTTCCAGAGCTGAGATATTGAAACTCAAAATTTTGACCAGAAAAAAAAATGACAGTGTTACCCCTAATGTTTTTTTTCGGGGGGTGAAAAATTAAGTTTCTCCGATCTTCTCAAAACTCTGGATTCTGATAGAGGGCCACGAGACATGGTCCTAGGTGCAAAAATTGAGGCTCCAAACCTTTCCAGAGCTGAGCTATTGAAACTCAAAATTTTGACTAGAAAAAAAAATGACAGTGTTACCCCTTATGTTTTTTTTTTTCGGGGGGGTGAAAAATTAAGTTTCTTCGATCTTCTCAAAACTCTGGATTCTGATAGAGGGCCACGAGACATGGTCCTGGGTGCAAAAATTGAGGCTCCAAACCTTTCCAGAGCTGAGATATTGAAACTCAAAATTTTGACCAGAAAAAAAAAATGACAGTGTTACCCCTTATGTTTTTTTCGGGGGGTGAAAAATTAAGTTTCTCCGATCTTCTCAAAACTCTGGATTCTGATAGAGGGCCACGAGACATGGTCCTGGGTGCAAAAATTGAGGCTCCAAACCCTTCCAGAGCTGAGATATTGAAACTCAAAATTTTGACCAGAAAAAAAAAAATGACAGTGTTACCCCTTATGTTTTTTTTCGGGGGGTGAAAAATTAAGTTTCTCCGATCTTCTCAAAACTCTGGATTCTGATAGAGGGCCACGAGACATGGTCCTGGGTGCAAAAATTGAGGCTCCAAACCCTTCCAGAGCTGAGATATTGAAACTCAAAATTTTGACCAGAAAAAAAAAATGACAGTGTTACCCCTTATGTTTTTTTTCGGGGGGTGAAAAATTAAGTTTCTCCGATCTTCTCAAAACTCTGGATTCTGATAGAGGGCCACGAGACATGGTCCTGGGTGCAAAAATTGAGGCTCCAAACCCTTCCAGAGCTGAGATATTGAAACTCAAAATTTTGACCAGAAAAAAAAAATGACAATGTTACCCCTTATGTTTTTTTTCGGGGGGTGAAAAATTAAGTTTCTCCGATCTTCTCAAAACTCTGGATTCTGATAGAGGGCCACGAGACATGGTCCTGGGTGCAAAAATTGAGGCTCCAAACCCTTCCAGAGCTGAGATATTGAAACTCAAAATTTTGACCAGAAAAAAAAAATGACAGTGTTACCCCTTATGTTTTTTTTCGGGGGGTGAAAAATTAAGTTTCTCCGATCTTCTCAAAACTCTGGATTCTGATAGAGGGCCACGAGACATGGTCCTGGGTGCAAAAATTGAGGCTCTAAACCCTTCCAGAGCTGAGATATTGAAACTCAAAATTTTGACCAGAAAAAAAATGACAGTGTTACCCCTTATGTTTTTTTTCGGGGGGTGAAAAATTAAGTTTCTCCAATCTTCTCAAAACTCTGGATTCTGATAGAGGGCCACGAGACATGGTCCTGGGTGCAAAAATTGAGGCTCCAAACCTTTCCAGAGCTGAGATATTGAAACTCAAAATTTTGACCAGAAAAAAAAATGACAGTGTTACCCCTTATGTTTTTTTTCGGGGGGTGAAAAATTAAGTTTCTCCGATCTTCTCAAAACTCTGGATTCTGATAGAGGGCCACGAGACATGGTCCTGGGTGCAAAAATTGAGGCTCCAAACCCTTCCAGAGCTGAGATATTGAAACTCAAAAATTTGACCAGAAAAAAAAATGACAGTGTTACCCCTTATGTTTTTTTTTCGGGGGGTGAAAAATTAAGTTTCTCCGATCTTCTCAAAACTCTGGATTCTGATAGAGGGCCACGAGACATGGTCCTGGGTGCAAAAATTGAGGCTCCAAACCCTTCCAGAGCTGAGATATTGAAACTCAAAATTTTGACCAGAAAAAAAAATGACAGTGTTACCCCTTATGTTTTTTTTTCGGGGGGTGAAAAATTAAGTTTCTACAATCTTCTCAAAACTCTGGATTCTGATAGAGGGCCACGAGACATGGTCCTGGGTGCAAAAATTGAGGCTCCAAACCCTTCCAGAGCTGAGATATTGAAACTCCAAAATTTGACCAGAAAAAAAAAATGACAGTGTTACCCCTTATGTTTTTTTTCGGGGGGTGAAAAATTAAGTTTCTCCGATCTTCTCAAAACTCTGGATTCTGATAGAGGGCCACGAGACATGGTCCTGGGTGCAAAAATTGAGGCTCCAAACCCTTCCAGAGCTGAGATATTGAAACTCAAAAATTTGACCAGAAAAAAAAATGACAGTGTTACCCCTTATGTTTTTTTTTCGGGGGGTGAAAAATTAAGTTTCTCCGATCTTCTCAAAACTCTGGATTCTGATAGAGGGCCACAAGACATGGTCCTGGGTGCAAAAATTGAGGCTCCAAACCCTTCCAGAGCTGAGATATTGAAACTCAAAATTTTGACCAGAAAAAAAAAATGACAGTGTTACCCCTTATGTTTTTTTTCGGGGGGTGAAAAATTAAGTTTCTCCAATCTTCTCAAAACTCTGGTTTCTGATAGAGGGCCACGAGACATGGTCCTGGGTGCAAAAATTGAGGCTCCAAACCCTTCCAGAGCTGAGATATTGAAACTCCAAAATTTGACCAGAAAAAAAAAAATGAGAGTGTTACCCCTTATGTTTTTTTTCGGGGGGTGAAAAATTAAGTTTCTCCGATCTTCTCAAAACTCTGGATTCTGATAGAGGGCCACGAGACATGGTCCTGGGTGCAAAAATTGAGGCTCCATACCCTTCCAGAGCTGAGATATTGAAACTCAAAATTTTGACCAGAAAAAAAAAATGACAGTGTTACCCCTTATGTTTTTTTTCGGGGGGTGAAAAATTAAGTTTCTCCGATCTTCTCAAAACTCTGGATTCTGATAGAGGGCCACGAGACATGGTCCTGGGTGCAAAAATTGAGGCTCCAAACCCTTCCAGAGCTGAGATATTGAAACTCAAAATTTTGACCAGAAAAAAAAATGACAGTGTTACCCCTTATGTTTTTTTTCGGGGGGTGAAAAATTAAGTTTCTCCGATCTTCTCAAAACTCTGGATTCTGATAGAGGGCCACGAGACATGGTCCTGGGTGCAAAAATTGAGGCTCCAAACCCTTCCAGAGCTGAGATATTGAAACTCAAAATTTTGACCAGAAAAAAAAAATGACAGTGTTACCCCTTATGTTTTTTTTCGGGGGGTGAAAAATTAAGTTTCTCCGATCTTCTCAAAACTCTGGATTCTGATAGAGGGCCACGAGACATGGTCCTGGGTGCAAAAATTGAGGCTCCAAACCCTTCCAGAGCTGAGATATTGAAACTCAAAATTTTGACCAGAAAAAAAAAATGACAGTGTTACCCCTTATGTTTTTTTTCGGGGGGTGAAAAATTAAGTTTCCCCGATCTTCTCAAAACTCTGGATTCTGATAGAGGGCCACGAGACATGGTCCTGGGTGCAAAAATTGAGGCTCTAAACCCTTCCAGAGCTGAGATATTGAAACTCAAAATTTTGACCAGAAAAAAAAATGACAGTGTTACCCCTTATGTTTTTTTTCGGGGGGTGAAAAATTAAGTTTCTCCAATCTTCTCAAAACTCTGGATTCTGATAGAGGGCCACGAGACATGGTCCTGGGTGCAAAAATTGAGGCTCCAAACCTTTCCAGAGCTTTGATATTGAAACTCAAAATTTTGACCAGAAAAAAAAAATGAGAGTGTTACCCCTTATGTTTTTTTTCGGGGGGTGAAAAATTAAGTTTCTCCGATCTTCTCAAAACTCTGGATTCTGATAGAGGGCCACGAGACATGGTCCTGGGTGCAAAAATTGAGGCTCCAAACCCTTCCAGAGCTGAGATATTGAAATTCAAAATTTTGACCAGAAAAAAAAAATGACAGTGTTACCCCTTATGTTTTTTTTCGGGGGGTGAAAAATTAAGTTTCTCCGATCTTCTCAAAACTCTGGATTCTGATAGAGGGCCACGAGACATGGTCCTGGGTGCAAAAATTGAGGCTCCAAACCCTTCCAGAGCTGAGATATTGAAACTCAAAATTTTGACCAGAAAAAAAAAAATGACAGTGTTACCCCTTATGTTTTTTTTCGGGGGGTGAAAAATTAAGTTTCTCCGATCTTCTCAAAACTCTGGATTCTGATAGAGGGCCACGAGACATGGTCCTGGGTGCAAAAATTGAGGCTCCAAACCTTTCCAGAGCTGAGATATTGAAACTCAAAATTTTGACCAGAAAAAAAATGACAGTGTTAGCCCTTATGTTTTTTTTCGGGGGGTGAAAAATTAAGTTTCTCCGATCTTCTCAAAACTCTGGATTCTGATAGAGGGCCACGAGACATGGTCCTAGTTGCAAAAATTGAGGCTCCAAACCTTTCCAGAGCTGAGATATTGAAACTCAAAATTTTGACCAGAAAAAAAAATGACAGTGTTACCCCTTATGTTTTTTTTTTCGGGGGGTGAAAAATTAAGTTTCTCCAATCTTCTCAAAACTCTGGATTCTGATAGAGGGCCACGAGACATGGTCCTGGGTGCAATAATTGAGGCTCCAAACCCTTCCAGAGCTGAGATATTGAAACTCAAAATTTTGACCAGAAAAAAAAAATGACAGTGTTACCCCTTATGTTTTTTTTCGGGGGGTGAAAAATTAAGTTTCTCCGATCTTCTCAAAACTCTGGATTCTGATAGAGGGCCACGAGACATGGTCCTGGGTGCAAAAATTGAGGCTCCAAACCCTTCCAGAGCTGAGATATTGAAACTCAGAATTTTGACCAGAAAAAAAAAATGACAGTGTTACCCCTTATGTTTTTTTTCGGGGGGTGAAAAATTAAGTTTCTCCGATCTTCTCAAAACTCTGGATTCTGATAGAGGGCCACGAGACATGGTCCTGGGTGCAAAAATTGAGGCTCCAAACCCTTCCAGAGCTGAGATATTGAAACTCAAAATTTTGACCAGAAAAAAAAAATGACAATGTTACCCCTTATGTTTTTTTTCGGGGGGTGAAAAATTAAGTTTCTCCGATCTTCTCAAAACTCTGGATTCTGATAGAGGGCCACGAGACATGGTCCTGGGTGCAAAAATTGAGGCTCCAAACCCTTCCAGAGCTGAGATATTGAAACTCAAAATTTTGACCAGAAAAAAAAAAATGACAGTGTTACCCCTTATGTTTTTTTTCGGGGGGTGAAAAATTAAGTTTCTCCGATCTTCTCAAAACTCTGGATTCTGATAGAGGGCCACGAGACATGGTCCTGGGTGCAAAAATTGAGGCTCTAAACCCTTCCAGAGCTGAGATATTGAAACTCAAAATTTTGACCAGAAAAAAAAATGACAGTGTTACCCCTTATGTTTTTTTTCGGGGGGTGAAAAATTAAGTTTCTCCAATCTTCTCAAAACTCTGGATTCTGATAGAGGGCCACGAGACATGGTCCTGGGTGCAAAAATTGAGGCTCCAAACCTTTCCAGAGCTGAGATATTGAAACTCAAAATTTTGACCAGAAAAAAAAATTACAGTGTTACCCCTTATGTTTTTTTTCGGGGGGTGAAAAATTAAGTTTCTCCGATCTTCTCAAAACTCTGGATTCTGATAGAGGGCCACGAGACATGGTCCTGGGTGCAAAAATTGAGGCTCCAAACCCTTCCAGAGCTGAGATATTGAAACTCAAAAATTTGACCAGAAAAAAAAATGACAGTGTTACCCCTTATGTTTTTTTTTCGGGGGGTGAAAAATTAAGTTTCTCCGATCTTCTCAAAACTCTGGATTCTGATAGAGGGCCACGAGACATGGTCCTGGGTGCAAAAATTGAGGCTCCAAACCCTTCCAGAGCTGAGATATTGAAACTCAAAATTTTGACCAGAAAAAAAAAAAAAATGACAGTGTTACCCCTTATGTTTTTTTTCGGGGGGTGAAAAATTAAGTTTCTCCGATCTTCTCAAAACTCTGGATTCTGATAGAGGGCCACGAGACATGGTCCTGGGTGCAAAAATTGAGGCTCCAAACCTTTCCAGAGCTGAGATATTGAAACTCAAAATTTTGACCAGAAAAAAAAAATGACAGTGTTAGCCCTTATGTTTTTTTTCGGGGGGTGAAAAATTAAGTTTCTCCGATCTTCTCAAAACTCTGGATTCTGATAGAGGGCCACGAGACATGGTCCTAGTTGCAAAAATTGAGGCTCCAAACCTTTCCAGAGCTGAGATATTGAAATTAAAAATTTTGACCAGAAAAAAAAATGACAGTGTTACCCCTTATGTTTTTTTTTTCGGGGGGTGAAAAATTAAGTTTCTCCAATCTTCTCAAAACTCTGGATTCTGATAGAGGGCCACGAGACATGGTCCTGGGTGCAATAATTGAGGCTCCAAACCCTTCCAGAGCTGAGATATTGAAACTCAAAATTTTGACCAGAAAAAAAAAATGACAGTGTTACCCCTTATGTTTTTTTTCGGGGGGTGAAAAATTAAGTTTCTCCGATCTTCTCAAAACTCTGGATTCTGATAGAGGGCCACGAGACATGGTCCTGGGTGCAAAAATTGAGGCTCCAAACCCTTCCAGAGCTGAGATATTGAAACTCAAAATTTTGACCAGAAAAAAAAAATGACAGTGTTACCCCTTATGTTTTTTTTCGGGGGGTGAAAAATTAAGTTTCTCCGATCTTCTCAAAACTCTGGATTCTGATAGAGGGCCACGAGACATGGTCCTGGGTGCAAAAATTGAGGCTCCAAACCCTTCCAGAGCTGAGATATTGAAACTCAAAATTTTGACCAGAAAAAAAAAAATGACAATGTTACCCCTTATGTTTTTTTTCGGGGGGTGAAAAATTAAGTTTCTCCGATCTTCTCAAAACTCTGGATTCTGATAGAGGGCCACGAGACATGGTCCTGGGTGCAAAAATTGAGGCTCCAAACCCTTCCAGAGCTGAGATATTGAAACTCAAAATTTTGACCAGAAAAAAAAAATGACAGTGTTACCCCTTATGTTTTTTTTCGGGGGGTGAAAAATTAAGTTTCTCCGATCTTCTCAAAACTCTGGATTCTGATAGAGGGCCACGAGACATGGTCCTGGGTGCAAAAATTGAGGCTCTAAACCCTTCCAGAGCTGAGATATTGAAACTCAAAATTTTGACCAGAAAAAAAAATGACAGTGTTACCCCTTATGTTTTTTTTCGGGGGGTGAAAAATTAAGTTTCTCCAATCTTCTCAAAACTCTGGATTCTGATAGAGGGCCACGAGACATGGTCCTGGGTGCAAAAATTGAGGCTCCAAACCTTTCCAGAGCTGAGATATTGAAACTCAAAATTTTGACCAGAAAAAAAAAAATGACAGTGTTACCCCTTATGTTTTTTTTCGGGGGGTGAAAAATTAAGTTTCTCCGATCTTCTCAAAACTCTGGATTCTGATAGAGGGCCACGAGACATGGTCCTGGGTGCAAAAATTGAGGCTCCAAACCCTTCCAGAGCTGAGATATTGAAACTCAAAAATTTGACCAGAAAAAAAAATGACAGTGTTACCCCTTATGTTTTTTTTTCGGGGGGTGAAAAATTAAGTTTCTCCGATCTTCTCAAAACTCTGGATTCTGATAGAGGGCCACGAGACATGGTCCTGGGTGCAAAAATTGAGGCTCCAAACCCTTCCAGAGCTGAGATATTGAAACTCAAAATTTTGACCAGAAAAAAAAAATGACAGTGTTACCCCTTATGTTTTTTTTTCGGGGGGTGAAAAATTAAGTTTCTCCAATCTTCTCAAAACTCTGGATTCTGATAGAGGGCCACGAGACATGGTCCTGGGTGCAAAAATTGAGGCTCCAAACCCTTCCAGAGCTGAGATATTGAAACTCCAAAATTTGACCAGAAAAAAAAAAATGACAGTGTTACCCCTTATGTTTTTTTTCGGGGGGTGAAAAATTAAGTTTCTCCGATCTTCTCAAAACTCTGGATTCTGATAGAGGGCCACGAGACATGGTCCTGGGTGCAAAAATTGAGGCTCCAAACCCTTCCAGAGCTGAGATATTGAAACTCAAAAATTTGACCAGAAAAAAAAATGACAGTGTTACCCCTTATGTTTTTTTTTCGGGGGGTGAAAAATTAAGTTTCTCCGATCTTCTCAAAACTCTGGATTCTGATAGAGGGCCACGAGACATGGTCCTGGGTGCAAAAATTGAGGCTCCAAACCCTTCCAGAGCTGAGATATTGAAACTCAAAATTTTGACCAGAAAAAAAAATGACAGTGTTACCCCTTATGTTTTTTTTCGGGGGGTGAAAAATTAAGTTTCTCCAATCTTCTCAAAACTCTGGTTTCTGATAGAGGGCCACGAGACATGGTCCTGGGTGCAAAAATTGAGGCTCCAAACCCTTCCAGAGCTGAGATATTGAAACTCAAAATTTTGACCAGAAAAAAAAAATGACAGTGTTACCCCTTATGTTTTTTTTCGGGGGGTGAAAAATTAAGTTTCTCCGATCTTCTCAAAACTCTGGATTCTGATAGAGGGCCACGAGACATGGTCCTGGGTGCAACAATTGAGGCTCCAAACCCTTCCAGAGCTGAGATATTGAAACTCAAAATTTTGACCAGAAAAAAAAAAATGACAATGTTACCCCTTATGTTTTTTTTCGGGGGGTGAAAAATTAAGTTTCTCCGATCTTCTCAAAACTCTGGATTCTGATAGAGGGCCACGAGACATGGTCCTGGGTGCAAAAATTGAGGCTCCAAACCCTTCCAGAGCTGAGATATTGAAACTCAAAATTTTGACCAGAAAAAAAAATGACAGTGTTACCCCTTATGTTTTTTTTCGGGGGGTGAAAAATTAAGTTTCTCCGATCTTCTCAAAACTCTGGATTCTGATAGAGGGCCACGAGACATGGTCCTGGGTGCAAAAATTGAGGCTCTAAACCCTTCCAGAGCTGAGATATTGAAACTCAAAATTTTGACCAGAAAAAAAAATGACAGTGTTACCCCTTATGTTTTTTTTCGGGGGGTGAAAAATTAAGTTTCTCCAATCTTCTCAAAACTCTGGATTCTGATAGAGGGCCACGAGACATGGTCCTGGGTGCAAAAATTGAGGCTCCAAACCTTTCCAGAGCTGAGATATTGAAACTCAAAATGTTGACCAGAAAAAAAAAATGACAGTGTTACCCCTTATGTTTTTTTTCGGGGGGTGAAAAATTAAGTTTCTCCGATCTTCTCAAAACTCTGGATTCTGATAGAGGGCCACGAGACATGGTCCTGGGTGCAAAAATTGAGGCTCCAAACCCTTCCAGAGCTGAG
Organism: Cyprinella venusta; assembly: GCA_038021265.1. Taxonomy (NCBI): domain Eukaryota; kingdom Metazoa; phylum Chordata; class Actinopteri; order Cypriniformes; family Leuciscidae; genus Cyprinella; species Cyprinella venusta. The sequence goes on from CM075864.1 coordinate 25,611,156, forward strand.
ATATTGAAACTCAAAAATTTGACCAGAAAAAAAAATGACAGTGTTACCCCTTATGTTTTTTTTTCGGGGGGTGAAAAATTAAGTTTCTCCGATCTTCTCAAAACTCTGGATTCTGATAGAGGGCCACGAGACATGGTCCTGGGTGCAAAAATTGAGGCTCCAAACCCTTCCAGAGCTGAGATATTGAAACTCAAAATTTTGACCAGAAAAAAAAATGACAGTGTTACCCCTTATGTTTTTTTTCGGGGGGTGAAAAATTAAGTTTCTCCAATCTTCTCAAAACTCTGGATTCTGATAGAGGGCCACGAGACATGGTCCTGGGTGCAAAAATTGAGGCTCCAAACCCTTCCAGAGCTGAGATATTGAAACTCCAAAATTTGACCAGAAAAAAAAAATGACAGTGTTACCCCTTATGTTTTTTTTCGGGGGGTGAAAAATTAAGTTTCTCCGATCTTCTCAAAACTCTGGATTCTGATAGAGGGCCACGAGACATGGTCCTGGGTGCAAAAATTGAGGCTCCAAACCCTTCCAGAGCTGAGATATTGAAACTCAAAAATTTGACCAGAAAAAAAAATGACAGTGTTACCCCTTATGTTTTTTTTTCGGGGGGTGAAAAATTAAGTTTCTCCGATCTTCTCAAAACTCTGGATTCTGATAGAGGGCCACGAGACATGGTCCTGGGTGCAAAAATTGAGGCTCCAAACCCTTCCAGAGCTGAGATATTGAAACTCAAAATTTTGACCAGAAAAAAAAATGACAGTGTTACCCCTTATGTTTTTTTTCGGGGGGTGAAAAATTAAGTTTCTCCGATCTTCTCAAAACTCTGGTTTCTGATAGAGGGCCACGAGACATGGTCCTGGGTGCAAAAATTGAGGCTCCAAACCCTTCCAGAGCTGAGATATTGAAACTCCAAAATTTGACCAGAAAAAAAAAATGACAGTGTTACCCCTTATGTTTTTTTTCGGGGGGTGAAAAATTAAGTTTCTCCGATCTTCTCAAAACTCTGGATTCTGATAGAGGGCCACGAGACATGGTCCTGGGTGCAAAAATTGAGGCTCCAAACCCTTCCAGAGCTGAGATATTGAAACTCAAAATTTTGACCAGAAAAAAAAAATGACAGTGTTACCCCTTATGTTTTTTTTCGGGGGGTGAAAAATTAAGTTTCTCCGATCTTCTCAAAACTCTGGATTCTGATAGAGGGCCACGAGACATGGTCCTGGGTGCAAAAATTGAGGCTCCAAACCCTTCCAGAGCTGAGATATTGAAACTCAAAATTTTGACCAGAAAAAAAAATGACAGTGTTACCCCTTATGTTTTTTTTCGGGGGGTGAAAAATTAAGTTTCTCCGATCTTCTCAAAACTCTGGATTCTGATAGAGGGCCACGAGACATGGTCCTGGGTGCAAAAATTGAGGCTCCAAACCCTTCCAGAGCTGAGATATTGAAACTCAAAATTTTGACCAGAAAAAAAAAAAATGACAGTGTTACCCCTTATGTTTTTTTTCGGGGGGTGAAAAATTAAGTTTCTCCGATCTTCTCAAAACTCTGGATTCTGATAGAGGGCCACGAGACATGGTCCTGGGTGCAAAAATTGAGGCTCCAAACCCTTCCAGAGCTGAGATATTGAAACTCAAAATTTTGACCAGAAAAAAAAATGACAGTGTTACCCCTTATGTTTTTTTTCGGGGGGTGAAAAATTAAGTTTCTCCGATCTTCTCAAAACTCTGGATTCTGATAGAGGGCCACGAGACATGGTCCTGGGTGCAAAAATTGAGGCTCCAAACCCTTCCAGAGCTGATATATTGAAACTCAAAATTTTGACCAGAAAAAAAAAATGACAGTGTTACCCCTTATGTTTTTTTTCAGGGGGTGAAAAATTAAGTTTCTCCGATCTTCTCAAAACTCTGGATTCTGATAGAGGGCCACGAGACATGGTCCTGGGTGCAAAAATTGAGGCTCTAAACCCTTCCAGAGCTGAGATATTGAAACTCAAAATTTTGACCAGAAAAAAAAATGACAGTGTTACCCCTTATGTTTTTTTTCGGGGGGTGAAAAATTAAGTTTCTCCAATCTTCTCAAAACTCTGGATTCTGATAGAGGGCCACGAGACATGGTCCTGGGTGCAAAAATTGAGGCTCCAAACCTTTCCAGAGCTGAGATATTGAAACTCAAAATTTTGACCAGAAAAAAAAATGACAGTGTTACCCCTTATGTTTTTTTTCGGGGGGTGAAAAATTAAGTTTCTCCGATCTTCTCAAAACTCTGGATTCTGATAGAGGGCCACGAGACATGGTCCTGGGTGCAAAAATTGAGGCTCCAAACCCTTCCAGAGCTGAGATATTGAAACTCAAAATTTTGACCAGAAAAAAAAAATGACAGTGTTACCCCTTATGTTTTTTTTCGGGGGGTGAAAAATTAAGTTTCTCCGATCTTCTCAAAACTCTGGATTCTGATAGAGGGCCACGAGACATGGTCCTGGGTGCAAAAATTGAGGCTCCAAACCCTTCCAGAGCTGAGATATTGAAACTCAAAAATTTGACCAGAAAAAAAAATGACAGTGTTACCCCTTATGTTTTTTTTTCGGGGGGTGAAAAATTAAGTTTCTCCGATCTTCTCAAAACTCTGGATTCTGATAGAGGGCCACGAGACATGGTCCTGGGTGCAAAAATTGAGGCTCTAAACCCTTCCAGAGCTGAGATATTGAAACTCAAAATTTTGACCAGAAAAAAAAATGACAGTGTTACCCCTTATGTTTTTTTTCGGGGGGTGAAAAATTAAGTTTCTCCAATCTTCTCAAAACTCTGGATTCTGATAGAGGGCCACGAGACATGGTCCTGGGTGCAAAAATTGAGGCTCCAAACCTTTCCAGAGCTGAGATATTGAAACTCAAAATGTTGACCAGAAAAAAAAAATGACAGTGTTACCCCTTATGTTTTTTTTCGGGGGGTGAAAAATTAAGTTTCTCCGATCTTCTCAAAACTCTGGATTCTGATAGAGGGCCACGAGACATGGTCCTGGGTGCAAAAATTGAGGCTCCAAACCCTTCCAGAGCTGAGATATTGAAACTCAAAATTTTGACCAGAAAAAAAAAATGACAGTGTTACCCCTTATGTTTTTTTTCGGGGGGTGAAAAATTAAGTTTCTCCAATCTTCTCAAAACTCTGGATTCTGATAGAGGGCCACGAGACATGGTCCTGGGTGCAAAAATTGAGGCTCCAAACCCTTCCAGAGCTGAGATATTGAAACTCAAAATTTTGACCAGAAAAAATAAATGACAGTGTTACCCCTTATGTTTTTTTTCGGGGGGTGAAAAATTAAGTTTCTCCAATCTTCTCAAAACTCTGGATTCTGATAGAGGGCCACGAGACATGGTCCTGGGTGCAAAAATTGAGGCTCCAAACCCTTCCAGAGCTGAGATATTGAAACTCCAAAATTTGACCAGAAAAAAAAAATGACAGTGTTACCCCTTATGTTTTTTTTCGGGGGGTGAAAAATTAAGTTTCTCCGATCTTCTCAAAACTCTGGATTCTGATAGAGGGCCACGAGACATGGTCCTGGGTGCAAAAATTGAGGCTCCAAACCCTTCCAGAGCTGAGATATTGAAACTCAAAATTTTGACCAGAAAAAAAAATGACAGTGTTACCCCTTATGTTTTTTTTCGGGGGGTGAAAAATTAAGTTTCTCCGATCTTCTCAAAACTCTGGATTCTGATAGAGGGCCACGAGACATGGTCCTGGGTGCAAAAATTGAGGCTCCAAACCCTTCCAGAGCTGAGATATTGAAACTCAAAATTTTGACCAGAAAAAAAATGACAGTGTTACCCCTTATGTTTTTTTTCGGGGGGTGAAAAATTAAGTTTCTCCGATCTTCTCAAAACTCTGGATTCTGATAGAGGGCCACGAGACATGGTCCTGGGTGCAAAAATTGAGGCTCCAAACCCTTCCAGAGCTGAGATATTGAAACTCAAAATTTTGACCAGAAAAAAAAAATGACAGTGTTACCCCTTATGTTTTTTTTCGGGGGGTGAAAAATTAAGTTTCTCCGATCTTCTCAAAACTCTGGATTCTGATAGAGGGCCACGAGACATGGTCCTGGGTGCAAAAATTGAGGCTCCAAACCCTTCCAGAGCTGAGATATTGAAACTCAAAATTTTGAAAAGAAAAAAAAAATGACAGTGTTACCCCTTATGTTTTTTTTCGGGGGGTGAAAAATTAAATTTCTCCGATCTTCTCAAAACTCTGGATTCTGATAGAGGGCCACGAGACATGGTCCTGGGTGCAAAAATTGAGGCTCCAAACCCTTCCAGAGCTGAGATATTGAAACTCAAAATTTTGACCAGAAAAAAAAAATGACAGTGTTACCCCTTATGTTTTTTTTCGGGGGGTGAAAAATTAAGTTTCTCCGATCTTCTCAAAACTCTGGATTCTGATAGAGGGCCACGAGACATGGTCCTGGGTGCAAAAATTGAGGCTCTAAACCCTTCCAGAGCTGAGATATCAAAACTCAAACTTTGACATCCGATTTCTCGGCTCTGGAAGGGTCTAGAGCCTCCATTTTTGCGCGCTGGTCGAAGTCTCGTGGCCCTCTGTCAGAATCCAGAGTTTCAAGAAGATCGGAGGGGGTCAAAATTTCGGCCAAAAACGACAGTGTTACCCCTTATGTTTTTTTTCAGGTCAAAACTTTGACATCCGATATCTCGGCTCTGGAAGGGTCTAGAGCCTCCATTTTTGCGCGCTGGTCGAAGTCTCGTGGCCCTCTGTCAGAATCCAGAGTTTCAAGAAGATCGGAGGGGGTCAAAATTTCGGCCAAAAACGACAGTGTTACCCCTTATGTTTTTTTTTTTCAGGTCAAAACTTTGACATCCGATATCTCGGCTCTGGAAGGGTCTAGAGCCTCCATTTTTGCGCGCTGGTCGAAGTCTCGTGGCCCTCTGTCAGAATCCAGAGTTTCAAGAAGATCGGAGGGGGTCAAAATTTCGGCCAAAAACGACAGTGTTACCCCTTATGTTTTTTTTTTCAGGTCAAAACTTTGACATCCGATTTCTCGGCTCTGGAAGGGTCTAGAGCCTCCATTTTTGCGCGCTGGTCGAAGTCTCGTGGCCCTCTGTCAGAATCCAGAGTTTCAAGAAGATCGGAGGGGGTCAAAATTTCGGCTAAAAACGACATTGTTACCCCTTATGTTTTTTTTTCAGGTCAAAACTTTGACATCCAATATCTCGGCTCTGGAAGGGTCTAGAGCCTCCATTTTTGCGCGCTGGTCGAAGTCTCGTGGCCCTCTGTCAGAATCCAGAGTTTCAAGAAGATCGGAGGGGGTCAAAATTTTGGCCAAAAACGACAGTGTTACCCCTTATGTTTTTTTTTCAGGTCAAAACTTTGACATCCGATATCTCGGCTCTGGAAGGGTCTAGAGCCTCCATTTTTGCGCGCTGGTCGAAGTCTCGTGGCCCTCTGTCAGAATCCAAAGTTTCAAGAAGATTCGAGGGGGTCAAAATTTCGGCCAAAAACGACAGTGTTACCCCTTATGTTTTTTTTTTTCAGGTCAAAACTTTGACATCCGATATCTCGGCTCTGGAAGGGTCTAGAGCCTCCATTTTTGCGCGCTGGTCGAAGTCTCGTGGCCCTCTGTCAGAATCCAGAGTTTCAAGAAGATCGGAGGGGGTCAAAATTTCGGCCAAAAACGACAGTGTTACCCCTTATGTTTTTTTTTCAGGTCAAAACTTTGACATCCGATATCTCGGCTCTGGAAGGGTCTAGAGCCTCCATTTTTGCGCGCTGGTCGAAGTCTCGTGGCCCTCTGTCAGAATCCAGAGTTTCAAGAAGATCGGAGGGGGTCAAAATTTCGGCCAAAAACGACAGTGTTACCCCTTATGTTTTTTTTTCAGGTCAAAACTTTGACATCCGATATCTCGGCTCTGGAAGGGTCTAGAGCCTCCATTTTTGCGCGCTGGTCGAAGTCTCGTGGCCCTCTGTCAGAATCCAGAGTTGCAAGAAGATCGGAGGGGGTCAAAATTTCGGCCAAAAACGACAGTGTTACCCCTTATGTTTTTTTTCAGGTCAAAACTTTGACATCCGATATCTCGGCTCTGGAAGGGTCTAGAGCCTCCATTTTTGCGCGCTGGTCGAAGTCTCGTGGCCCTCTGTCAGAATCCAGAGTTTCAAGAAGATCGGAGGGGGTCAAAATTTCGGCCAAAAACGACAGTTTTACCCCTTATGCTTTTTTTTCAGGTCAAAACTTTGACATCCGATATCTCGGCTCTGGAAGGGTCTAGAGCCTCCATTTTTGCGCGCTGGTCGAAGTTTCGTGGCCCTCTGTCAGAATCCAGAGTTTCAAGAAGATCGGAGGGGGTCAAAATTTCGGCCAAAAACGACAGTGTTACCCCTTATGTTTTTTTTTTCAGGTCAAAACTTTGACATCCGATATCTCGGCTCTGGAAGGGTCTAGAGCCTCCATTTTTGCGCGCTGGTCGAAGTCTCGTGGCCCTCTGTCAGAATCCAGAGTTTCAAGAAGATCGGAGGGGGTCAAAATTTCGGCCAAAAACGACAGTGTTACCCCTTATGTTTTTTTTTCAGGTCAAAACTTTGACATCCGATATCTCGGCTCTGGAAGGGTCTAGAGCCTCCATTTTTGCGCGCTGGTCGAAGTCTCGTGGCCCTCTGTCAGAATCCAGAGTTTCAAGAAGATCGGAGGGGGTCAAAATTTCGGCCAAAAACGACAGTGTTACCCCTTATGTTTTTTTTTTCAGGTCAAAACTTTGACATCCGATATCTCGGCTCTGGAAGGGTCTAGAGCCTCCATTTTTGCGCGCTGGTCGAAGTCTCGTGGCCCTCTGTCAGAATCCAGAGTTTCAAGAAGATCGGAGGGGGTCAAAATTTCGGCTAAAAACGACAGTGTTACCCCTTATGTTTTTTTTTTCAGGTCAAAACTTTGACATCCAATATCTCGGCTCTGGAAGGTTCTAGAGCCTCCATTTTTGCGCGCTGGTCGAAGTCTCGTGGCCCTCTGTCAGAATCCAGAGTTTCAAGAAGATCGGAGGGGGTCAAAATTTTGGCCAAAAACGACAGTTTTACCCCTTATGTTTTTTTTTCAGGTCAAAACTTTGACATCCGATATCTCGGCTCTGGAAGGGTCTAGAGCCTCCATTTTTGCGCGCTGGTCGAAGTCTCGTGGCCCTCTGTCAGAATCCAAAGTTTCAAGAAGATCGGAGGGGGTCAAAATTTCGGCCAAAAACGACAGTGTTACCCCTTATGTTTTTTTTTCAGGTCAAAACTTTGACATCCGATATCTCGGCTCTGGAAGGGTCTAGAGCCTCCATTTTTGCGCGCTGGTCGAAGTCTCGTGGCCCTCTGTCAGAATCCAGAGTTTCAAGAAGATCGGAGGGGGTCAAAATTTCGGCCAAAAACGACAGTGTTACCCCTTATGTTTTTTTTTCAGGTCAAAACTTTGACATCCGATATCTCGGCTCTGGAAGGGTCTAGAGCCTCCATTTTTGCGCGCTGGTCGAAGTCTCGTGGCCCTCTGTCAGAATCCAGAGTTTCAAGAAGATCGGAGGGGATCAAAATTTCGGCCAAAAACGACAGTGTTACCCCTTATGTTTTTTTTTCAGGTCAAAACTTTGACATCCGATATCTCGGCTCTGGAAGGGTCTAGAGCCTCCATTTTTGCGCGCTGGTCGAAGTCTCGTGGCCCTCTGTCAGAATCCAGAGTTTCAAGAAGATCGGAGGGGGTCAAAATTTCGGCCAAAAACGACAGTGTTACCCCTTATGTTTTTTTTTTCAGGTCAAAACTTTGACATCCGATATCTCGGCTCTGGAAGGGTCTAGAGCCTCCATTTTTGCGCGCTGGTCGAAGTCTCGTGGCCCTCTGTCAGAATCCAGAGTTTCAAGAAGATCGGAGGGGGTCAAAATTTCGGCCAAAAACGACAGTGTTACCCCTTATGTTTTTTTTTCAGGTCAAAACTTTGACATCCGATATCTCGGCTCTGGAAGGGTCTAGAGCCTCCATTTTTGCGCGCTGGTCGAAGTCTCGTGGCCCTCTGTCAGAATCCAGAGTTTCAAGAAGATCGGAGGGGGTCAAAATTTCGGCCAAAAACGACAGTGTTACCCTTTATGTTTTTTTTTCAGGTCAAAACTTTGACATCCGATATCTCGGCTCTGGAAGGGTCTAGAGCCTCCATTTTTGCGCGCTGGTCGAAGTCTCGTGGCCCTCTGTCAGAATCCAAAGTTTCAAGAAGATCGGAGGGGGTCAAAATTTCGACCAAAAACGACAGTGTTACCCCTTATGTTTTTTTTTCAGGTCAAAACTTTGACATCCGATATCTCGGGTCTGGAAGGGTCTAGAGCCTCCATTTTTGCGCGCTGGTCGAAGTCTCGTGGCCCTCTGTCAGAATCCAGAGTTTCAAGAAGATCGGAGGGGGTCAAAATTTCGGCCAAAAACGACAGTATTACCCCTTATGTTTTTTTTTCGGGTCAAAACTTTGACATCCGATATCTCGGCTCTGGAAGGGTCTAGAGCCTCCATTTTTGCGCGCTGGTCGAAGTCTCGTGGCCCTCTGTCAGAATCCAGAGTTTCAAGAAGATCGGAGGGGGTCAAAATTTCGGCCAAAAACGACAGTGTTACCCCTTGTGTTTTTTTTTCAGGTCAAAACTTTGACATCCAATATCTCGACTCTGGAAGGGTCTAGAGCCTCCATTTTTGCGCGCTGGTCGAAGTCTCGTGGCCCTCTGTCAGAATCCAGAGTTTCAAGAAGATCGGAGGGGGTCAAAATTTCGGCTAAAAACGACAGTGTTACCCCTTATGTTTTTTTTTTCAGGTCAAAACTTTGACATCCAATATCTCGGCTCTGGAAGGGTCTAGAGCCTCCATTTTTGCGCGCTGGTCGAAGTCTCGTGGCCCTCTGTCAGAATCCAGAGTTTCAAGAAGATCGGAGGGGGTCAAAATTTTGGCCAAAAACGACAGTTTTACCCCTTATGTTTTTTTTTCAGGTCAAAACTTTGACATCCGATATCTCGGCTCTGGAAGGGTCTAGAGCCTCCATTTTTGCGCGCTGGTCGAAGTCTCGTGGCCCTCTGTCAGAATCCAAAGTTTCAAGAAGATCGGAGGGGGTCAAAATTTCGGCCAAAAACGACAGTGTTACCCCTTATGTTTTTTTTTCAGGTCAAAACTTTGACATCCGATATCTCGGCTCTGGAAGGGTCTAGAGCCTCCATTTTTGCGCGCTGGTCGAAGTCTCGTGGCCCTCTGTCAGAATCCAGAGTTTCAAGAAGATCGGAGGGGGTCAAAATTTCGGCCAAAAACGACAGTGTTACCCCTTATGTTTTTTTTTCAGGTCAAAACTTTGACATCCGATATCTCGGCTCTGGAAGGGTCTAGAGCCTCCATTTTTGCGCGCTGGTCGAAGTCTCGTGGCCCTCTGTCAGAATCCAGAGTTTCAAGAAGATCGGAGGGGATCAAAATTTCGGCCAAAAACGACAGTGTTACCCCTTATGTTTTTTTTTTCAGGTCAAAACTTTGACATCCGATATCTCGGCTCTGGAAGGGTCTAGAGCCTCCATTTTTGCGCGCTGGTCGAAGTCTCGTGGCCCTCTGTCAGAATCCAGAGTTTCAAGAAGATCGGAGGGGGTCAAAATTTCGGCCAAAAACGACAGTGTTACCCCTTATGTTTTTTTTTTTCAGGTCAAAACTTTGACATCCGATATCTCGGCTCTGGAAGGGTCTAGAGCCTCCATTTTTGCGCGCTGGTCGAAGTCTCGTGGCCCTCTGTCAGAATCCAAAGTTTCAAGAAGATCGGAGGGGGTCAAAATTTCGGCCAAAAACGACAGTGTTACCCCTTATGTTTTTTTTTCAGGTCAAAACTTTGACATCCGATATCTCGGGTCTGGAAGGGTCTAGAGCCTCCATTTTTGCGCGCTGGTCGAAGTCTCGTGGCCCTCTGTCAGAATCCAGAGTTTCAAGAAGATCGGAGGGGGTCAAAATTTCGGCCAAAAACGACAGTGTTACCCCTTATGTTTTTTTTTTCGGGTCAAAACTTTGACATCCGATATCTCGGCTCTGGAAGGGTCTAGAGCCTCCATTTTTGCGCGCTGGTCGAAGTCTCGTGGCCCTCTGTCAGAATCCAGAGTTTCAAGAAGATCGGAGGGGGTCAAAATTTCGGCCAAAAACGACAGTGTTACCCCTTGTGTTTTTTTTTTCAGGTCAAAACTTTGACATCCAATATCTCGGCTCTGGAAGGGTCTAGAGCCTCCATTTTTGCGCGCTGGTCGAAGTCTCGTGGCCCTCTGTCAGAATCCAGAGTTTCAAGAAGATCGGAGGGGGTCAAAATTTCGGCCAAAAACGACAGTGTTACCCCTTATGTTTTTTTTTTCAGGTCAAAACTTTGACATCCGATATCTCGGCTCTGGAAGGGTCTAGAGCCTCCATTTTTGCGCGCTGGTCGAAGTCTCGTGGCCCTCTGCCAGAATCCAGAGTTTCAAGAAGATCGGAGGGGGTCAAAATTTCGGCCAAAAACGACAGTGTTACCCCTTATGTTTTTTTTTCAGGTCAAAACTTTGACATCCGATTTCTCGGCTCTGGAAGGGTCTAGAGCCTCCATTTTTGCGCGCTGGTCGAAGTCTCGTGGCCCTCTGTCAGAATCCAGAGTTTCAAGAAGATCGGAGGGGGTCAAAATTTCAGCTAAAAACGACAGTGTTACCCCTTATGTTTTTTTTTTCAGGTCAAAACTTTGACATCCAATATCTCGGCTCTGGAAGGGTCTAGAGCCTCCATTTTTGCGCGCTGGTCGAAGTCTCGTGGCCCTCTGTCAGAATCCAGAGTTTCAAGAAGATCGGAGGGGGTCAAAATTTTGGCCAAAAACGACAGTGTTACCCCTTATGTTTTTTTTTCAGGTCAAAACTTTGACATCCGATATCTTGGCTCTGGAAGGGTCTAGAGCCTCCATTTTTGCGCGCTGGTCGAAGTCTCGTGGCCCTCTGTCAGAATCCAGAGTTTCAAGAAGATCGGAGGGGGTCAAAATTTCGGCCAAAAACGACAGTGTTACCCCTTATGTTTTATTTTTCAGGTCAAAACTTTGACATCCGATATCTCGGCTCTGGAAGGGTGTAGAGCCTCCATTTTTGCGCGCTGGTCGAAGTCTCGTGGCCCTCTGTCAGAATCCAGAGTTTCAAGAAGATCGGAGGGGGTCAAAATTTCGGCCAAAAACGACAGTGTTACCCCTTATGTTTTTTTTTCAGGTCAAAACTTTGACATCCGATATCTCGGCTCTGGAAGGGTCTAGAGCCTCCATTTTTGCGCGCTGGTCGAAGTCTCGTGGACCTCTGTCAGAATCCAGAGTTTCAAGAAGATCGGAGGGGGTCAAAATATCGGCCAAAAACGACAGTGTTACCCCTTATGTTTTTTTTTCAGGTCAAAACTTTGACATCCGATATCTCGGCTCTGGAAGGGTCTACAGCCTCCATTTTTGCGCGCTGGTCGAAGTCTCGTGGCCCTCTGTCAGAATCCAGAGTTTCAAGAAGATCGGAGGGGGTCAAAATTTCGGCCAAAAACGACAGTGTTACCCCTTATGTTTTTTTTTTCAGGTCAAAACTTTGACATCCGATATCTCGGCTCTGGAAGGGTCTAGAGCCTCCATTTTTGCGCGCTGGTCGAAGTCTCGTGGCCCTCTGTCAGAATCCAGAGTTTCAAGAAGATCGGAGGGGGTCAAAATTTTGGCCAAAAACGACAGTGTTACCCCTTATGTTTTTTTTTAGGTCAAAACTTTGACATCCGATATCTCGGCTCTGGAAGGGTCTAGAGCCTCCATTTTTGCGCGCTGGTCGAAGTCTCGTGGCCCTCTGTCAGAATCCAGAGTTTCAAGAAGATCGGAGGGGGTCAAAATTTCGGCCAAAAACGACAGTGTTACCCCTTATGTTTTTTTTTCAGGTCAAAACTTTGACATCCGATATGTCGGCTCTGGAAGGGTCTAGAGCCTCCATTTTTGCGCGCTGGTCGAAGTCTCGTGGCCCTCTGTCAGAATCCAGAGTTTCAAGAAGATCGGAGGGGGTCAAAATTTCGGCCAAAAACGACAGTGTTACCCCTTATGTTTTTTTTTTCAGGTCAAAACTTTGACATCCGATATCTCGGCTCTGGAAGGGTCTAGAGCCTCCATTTTTGCGCGCTGGTCGAAGTCTCGTGGCCCTCTGTCAGAATCCAGAGTTTCAAGAAGATCGGAGGGGGTCAAAATTTCGGCCAAAAACGACAGTGTTACCCCTTATGTTTTTTTTTTCAGGTCAAAACTTTGACATCCGATATCTCGGCTCTGGAAGGGTCTAGAGCCTCCATTTTTGCGCGCTGGTCGAAGTCTCGTGGCCCTCTGTCAGAATCCAGAGTTGCAAGAAGATCGGAGGTGGTCAAAATTTCGGCCAAAAACGACAGTGTTACCCCTTATGTTTTTTTTTCAGGTCAAAACTTTGACATCCGATATCTCGGCTCTGGAAGGGTCTAGAGCCTCCATTTTTGCGCGCTGGTCGAAGTCTCGTGGCCCTCTGTCAGAATCCAGAGTTTCAAGAAGATCGGAGGGGGTCAAAATTTCGGCTAAAAACGACAGTGTTACCCCTTATGTTTTTTTTTTCAGGTCAAAACTTTGACATCCAATATCTCGGCTCTGGAAGGGTCTAGAGCCTCCATTTTTGCGCGCTGGTCGAAGTCTCGTGGCCCTCTGTCAGAATCCAGAGTTTCAAGAAGATCGGAGGGGGTCAAAATTTTGGCCAAAAACGACAGTTTTACTCCTTATGTTTTTTTTTCAGGTCAAAACTTTGACATCCGATATCTCGGCTCTGGAAGGGTCTAGAGCCTCCATTTTTGCGCGCTGGTCGAAGTCTCGTGGCCCTCTGTCAGAATCCAAAGTTTCAAGAAGATCGGAGGGGGTCAAAATTTCGGCCAAAAACGACAGTGTTACCCCTTATGTTTTTTTTTCAGGTCAAAACTTTGACATCCGATATCTCGGCTCTGGAAGGGTCTAGAGCCTCCATTTTTGCGCGCTGGTCGAAGTCTCGTGGCCCTCTGTCAGAATCCAGAGTTTCAAGAAGATCGGAGGGGGTCAAAATTTCGGCCAAAAACGACAGTGTTACCCCTTATGTTTTTTTTTCAGGTCAAAACTTTGACATCCGATATCTCGGCTCTGGAAGGGTCTAGAGCCTCCATTTTTGCGCGCTGGTCGAAGTCTCGTGGCCCTCTGTCAGAATCCAGAGTTTCAAGAAGATCGGAGGGGATCAAAATTTCGGCCAAAAACGACAGTGTTACCCCTTATGTTTTTTTTTTCAGGTCAAAACTTTGACATCCGATATCTCGGCTCTGGAAGGGTCTAGAGCCTCCATTTTTGCGCGCTGGTCGAAGTCTCGTGGCCCTCTGTCAGAATCCAGAGTTTCAAGAAGATCGGAGGGGGTCAAAATTTCGGCCAAAAACGACAGTGTTACCCCTTATGTTTTTTTTTCAGGTCAAAACTTTGACATCCGATATCTCGGCTCTGGAAGGGTCTAGAGCCTCCATTTTTGCGCGCTGGTCGAAGTCTCGTGGCCCTCTGTCAGAATCCAGAGTTTCAAGAAGATCGGAGGGGGTCAAAATTTCGGCCAAAAACGACAGTGTTACCCCTTATGTTTTTTTTTTCAGGTCAAAACTTTGACATCCGATATCTCGGCTCTGGAAGGGTCTAGAGCCTCCATTTTTGCGCGCTGGTCGAAGTCTCGTGGCCCTCTGTCAGAATCCAGAGTTTCAAGAAGATCGGAGGGGGTCAAAATTTCGGCCAAAAACGACAGTGTTACCCTTTATGTTTTTTTTTCAGGTCAAAACTTTGACATCCGATATCTCGGCTCTGGAAGGGTCTAGAGCCTCCATTTTTGCGCGCTGGTCGAAGTCTCGTGGCCCTCTGTCAGAATCCAAAGTTTCAAGAAGATCGGAGGGGGTCAAAATTTCGGCCAAAAACGACAGTGTTACCCCTTATGTTTTTTTTTCAGGTCAAAACTTTGACATCCGATATCTCGGGTCTGGAAGGGTCTAGAGCCTCCATTTTTGCGCGCTGGTCGAAGTCTCGTGGCCCTCTGTCAGAATCCAGAGTTTCAAGAAGATCGGAGGGGGTCAAAATTTCGGCCAAAAACGACAGTGTTACCCCTTATGTTTTTTTTTTTCGGGTCAAAACTTTGACATCCGATATCTCGGCTCTGGAAGGGTCTAGAGCCTCCATTTTTGCGCGCTGGTCGAAGTCTCGTGGCCCTCTGTCAGAATCCAGAGTTTCAAGAAGATCGGAGGGGGTCAAAATTTCGGCCAAAAACGACAGTGTTACCCCTTGTGTTTTTTTTTCAGGTCAAAACTTTGACTTCCAATATCTCGGCTCTGGAAGGGTCTAGAGCCTCCATTTTTGCGCGCTGGTCGAAGTCTCGTGGCCCTCTGTCAGAATCCAGAGTTTCAAGAAGATCGGAGGGGGTCAAAATTTCGGCCAAAAACGACAGTGTTACCCCTTATGTTTTTTTTCTTCAGGTCAAAACTTTGACATCCGATATCTCGGCTCTGGAAGGGTCTAGAGCCTCCATTTTTGCGCGCTGGTCGAAGTCTCGTGGCCCTCTGCCAGAATCCAGAGTTTCAAGAAGATCGGAGGGGGTCAAAATTTCGGCCAAAAACGACAGTGTTACCCCTTATGTTTTTTTTTAAGGTCAAAACTTTGACATCCGATTTCTCGGCTCTGGAAGGGTCTAGAGCCTCCATTTTTGCGCGCTGGTCGAAGTCTCGTGGCCCTCTGTCAGAATCCAGAGTTTCAAGAAGATCGGAGGGGGTCAAAATTTCAGCTAAAAACGACAGTGTTACCCCTTATGTTTTTTTTTTCAGGTCAAAACTTTGACATCCAATATCTCGGCTCTGGAAGGGTCTAGAGCCTCCATTTTTGCGCGCTGGTCGAAGTCTCGTGGCCCTCTGTCAGAATCCAGAGTTTCAAGAAGATCGGAGGGGGTCAAAATTTTGGCCAAAAACGACAGTGTTACCCCTTATGTTTTTTTTTCAGGTCAAAACTTTGACATCCGATATCTTGGCTCTGGAAGGGTCTAGAGCCTCCATTTTTGCGCGCTGGTCGAAGTCTCGTGGCCCTCTGTCAGAATCCAAAGTTTCAAGAAGATCGGAGGGGGTCAAAATTTCGGCCAAAAACGACAGTGTTACCCCTTATGTTTTTTTTTTCAGGTCAAAACTTTGACATCCGATATCTCGGCTCTGGAAGGGTGTAGAGCGTCCATTTTTGCGCGCTGGTCGAAGTCTCGTGGCCCTCTGTCAGAATCCAGAGTTTCAAGAAGATCGGAGGGGGTCAAAATTTCGGCCAAAAACGACAGTGTTACCCCTTATGTTTTTTTTTCAGGTCAAAACTTTGACATCCGATATCTCGGCTCTGGAAGGGTCTAGAGCCTCCATTTTTGCGCGCTGGTCGAAGTCTCGTGGCCCTCTGTCAGAATCCAGAATTTCAAGAAGATCGGAGGGGGTCAAAATTTCGGCCAAAAACGACAGTGTTACCCCTTATGTTTTTTTTTTCAGGTCAAAACTTTGACATCCGATATCTCGGCTCTGGAAGGGTCTAGAGCCTCCATTTTTGCGCGCTGGTCGAAGTCTCGTGGCCCTCTGTCAGAATCCAGAGTTTCAAGAAGATCGGAGGGGGTCAAAATTTCGGCCAAAAACGACAGTGTTACCCCTTATGTTTTTTTTTTCAGGTCAAAACTTTGACATCCGATATCTCGGCTCTGGAAGGGTCTAGAGCCTCCATTTTTGCGCGCTGGTCGAAGTCTCGTGGCCCTCTGTCAGAATCCAGAGTTTCAAGAAGATCGGAGGGGGTCAAAATTTTGGCCAAAAACGACAGTGTTACCCCTTATGTTTTTTTTCAGGTCAAAACTTTGACATCCGATATCTCGGCTCTGGAAGGGTCTAGAGCCTCCATTTTTGCGCGCTGGTCGAAGTCTCGTGGCCCTCTGTCAGAATCCAGAGTTTCAAGAAGATCGGAGGGGGTCAAAATTTCGGCCAAAAACGACAGTGTTACCCCTTATGTTTTTTTTTCAGGTCAAAACTTTGACATCCGATATCTCGGGTCTGGAAGGGTCTAGAGCCTCCATTTTTGCGCGCTGGTCGAAGTCTCGTGGCCCTCTGTCAGAATCCAGAGTTTCAAGAAGATCGGAGGGGGTCAAAATTTCGGCCAAAAACGACAGTATTACCCCTTATGTTTTTTTTTCGGGTCAAAACTTTGACATCCGATATCTCGGCTCTGGAAGGGTCTAGAGCCTCCATTTTTGCGCGCTGGTCGAAGTCTCGTGGCCCTCTGTCAGAATCCAGAGTTTCAAGAAGATCGGAGGGGGTCAAAATTTCGGCCAAAAACGACAGTGTTACCCCTTGTGTTTTTTTTTTCAGGTCAAAACTTTGACATCCAATATCTCGACTCTGGAAGGGTCTAGAGCCTCCATTTTTGCGCGCTGGTCGAAGTCTCGTGGCCCTCTGTCAGAATCCAGAGTTTCAAGAAGATCGGAGGGGGTCAAAATTTCGTCTAAAAACGACAGTGTTACCCCTTATGTTTTTTTTTCAGGTCAAAACTTTGACATCCGATATCTCGGCTCTGGAAGGGTCTAGAGCCTCCATTTTTGCGCGCTGGTCGAAGTCTCGTGGCCCTCTGTCAGAATCCAGAGTTTCAAGAAGATCGGAGGGGATCAAAATTTCGGCCAAAAACGACAGTGTTACCCCTTATGTTTTTTTTTTCAGGTCAAAACTTTGACATCCGATATCTCGGCTCTGGAAGGGTCTAGAGCCTCCATTTTTGCGCGCTGGTCGAAGTCTCGTGGCCCTCTGTCAGAATCCAGAGTTTCAAGAAGATCGGAGGGGGTCAAAATTTCGGCCAAAAACGACAGTGTTACCCCTTATGTTTTTTTTTTCAGGTCAAAACTTTGACATCCGATATCTCGGCTCTGGAAGGGTCTAGAGCCTCCATTTTTGCGCGCTGGTCGAAGTCTCGTGGCCCTCTGTCAGAATCCAAAGTTTCAAGAAGATCGGAGGGGGTCAAAATTTCGGCCAAAAACGACAGTGTTACCCCTTATGTTTTTTTTTCAGGTCAAAACTTTGACATCCGATATCTCGGGTCTGGAAGGGTCT
The DNA here is from genome assembly GCA_038021265.1 of Cyprinella venusta. Classification (NCBI taxonomy): domain Eukaryota; kingdom Metazoa; phylum Chordata; class Actinopteri; order Cypriniformes; family Leuciscidae; genus Cyprinella; species Cyprinella venusta. The sequence goes on from CM075864.1 coordinate 25,628,285, forward strand.
AGAGCCTCCATTTTTGCGCGCTGGTCGAAGTCTCGTGGCCCTCTGTCAGAATCCAGAGTTTCAAGAAGATCGGAGGGGGTCAAAATTTCGGCCAAAAACGACAGTGTTACCCCTTATGTTTTTTTTTTCGGGTCAAAACTTTGACATCCGATATCTCGGCTCTGGAAGGGTCTAGAGCCTCCATTTTTGCGCGCTGGTCGAAGTCTCGTGGCCCTCTGTCAGAATCCAGAGTTTCAAGAAGATCGGAGGGGGTCAAAATTTCGGCCAAAAACGACAGTGTTACCCCTTGTGTTTTTTTTTTCAGGTCAAAACTTTGACATCCAATATCTCGGCTCTGGAAGGGTCTAGAGCCTCCATTTTTGCGCGCTGGTCGAAGTCTCGTGGCCCTCTGTCAGAATCCAGAGTTTCAAGAAGATCGGAGGGGGTCAAAATTTCGGCCAAAAACGACAGTGTTACCCCTTATGTTTTTTTTTTCAGGTCAAAACTTTGACATCCGATATCTCGGCTCTGGAAGGGTCTAGAGCCTCCATTTTTGCGCGCTGGTCGAAGTCTCGTGGCCCTCTGCCAGAATCCAGAGTTTCAAGAAGATCGGAGGGGGTCAAAATTTCGGCCAAAAACGACAGTGTTACCCCTTATGTTTTTTTTTCAGGTCAAAACTTTGACATCCGATTTCTCGGCTCTGGAAGGGTCTAGAGCCTCCATTTTTGCGCGCTGGTCGAAGTCTCGTGGCCCTCTGTCAGAATCCAGAGTTTCAAGAAGATCGGAGGGGGTCAAAATTTCAGCTAAAAACGACAGTGTTACCCCTTATGTTTTTTTTTCAGGTCAAAACTTTGACATCCAATATCTCGGCTCTGGAAGGGTCTAGAGCCTCCATTTTTGCGCGCTGGTCGAAGTCTCGTGGCCCTCTGTCAGAATCCAGAGTTTCAAGAAGATCGGAGGGGGTCAAAATTTTGGCCAAAAACGACAGTGTTACCCCTTATGTTTTTTTTTCAGGTCAAAACTTTGACATCCGATATCTTGGCTCTGGAAGGGTCTAGAGCCTCCATTTTTGCGCGCTGGTCGAAGTCTCGTGGCCCTCTGTCAGAATCCAAAGTTTCAAGAAGATCGGAGGGGGGTCAAAATTTCGGCCAAAAACGACAGTGTTACCCCTTATGTTTTTTTTTTCAGGTCAAAACTTTGACATCCGATATCTCGGCTCTGGAAGGGTGTAGAGCCTCCATTTTTGCGCGCTGGTCGAAGTCTCGTGGCCCTCTGTCAGAATCCAGAGTTTCAAGAAGATCGGAGGGGGTCAAAATTTCGGCCAAAAACGACAGTGTTACCCCTTATGTTTTTTTTTCAGGTCAAAACTTTGACATCCGATATCTCGGCTCTGGAAGGGTCTAGAGCCTCCATTTTTGCGCGCTGGTCGAAGTCTCGTGGACCTCTGTCAGAATCCAGAGTTTCAAGAAGATCGGAGGGGGTCAAAATATCGGCCAAAAACGACAGTGTTACCCCTTATGTTTTTTTTTCAGGTCAAAACTTTGACATCCGATATCTCGGCTCTGGAAGGGTCTACAGCCTCCATTTTTGCGCGCTGGTCGAAGTCTCGTGGCCCTCTGTCAGAATCCAGAGTTTCAAGAAGATCGGAGGGGGTCAAAATTTCGGCCAAAAACGACAGTGTTACCCCTTATGTTTTTTTTTTCAGGTCAAAACTTTGACATCCGATATCTCGGCTCTGGAAGGGTCTAGAGCTTCCATTTTTGCGCGCTGGTCGAAGTCTCGTGGCCCTCTGTCAGAATCCAGAGTTTCAAGAAGATCGGAGGGGGGTCAAAATTTTGGCCAAAAACGACAGTGTTACCCCTTATGTTTTTTTTTTAGGTCAAAACTTTGACATCCGATATCTCGGCTCTGGAAGGGTCTAGAGCCTCCATTTTTGCGCGCTGGTCGAAGTCTCGTGGCCCTCTGTCAGAATCCAGAGTTTCAAGAAGATCGGAGGGGGTCAAAATTTCGGCCAAAAACGACAGTGTTACCCCTTATGTTTTTTTTTCAGGTCAAAACTTTGACATCCGATATGTCGGCTCTGGAAGGGTCTAGAGCCTCCATTTTTGCGCGCTGGTCGAAGTCTCGTGGCCCTCTGTCAGAATCCAGAGTTTCAAGAAGATCGGAGGGGGTCAAAATTTCGGCCCAAAAACGACAGTGTTACCCCTTATGTTTTTTTTTTCAGGTCAAAACTTTGACATCCGATATCTCGGCTCTGGAAGGGTCTAGAGCCTCCATTTTTGCGCGCTGGTCGAAGTCTCGTGGCCCTCTGTCAGAATCCAGAGTTTCAAGAAGATCGGAGGGGGTCAAAATTTCGGCCAAAAACGACAGTGTTACCCCTTATGTTTTTTTTTTCAGGTCAAAACTTTGACATCCGATATCTCGGCTCTGGAAGGGTCTAGAGCCTCCATTTTTGCGCGCTGGTCGAAGTCTCGTGGCCCTCTGTCAGAATCCAGAGTTGCAAGAAGATCGGAGGTGGTCAAAATTTCGGCCAAAAACGACAGTGTTACCCCTTATGTTTTTTTTTTCAGGTCAAAACTTTGACATCCGATATCTCGGCTCTGGAAGGGTCTAGAGCCTCCATTTTTGCGCGCTGGTCGAAGTCTCGTGGCCCTCTGTCAGAATCCAGAGTTTCAAGAAGATCGGAGGGGGTCAAAATTTCGGCTAAAAACGACAGTGTTTACCCCTTATGTTTTTTTTTCAGGTCAAAACTTGACATCCAATATCTCGGCTCTGGAAGGGTCTAGAGCCTCCATTTTTGCGCGCTGGTCGAAGTCTCGTGGCCCTCTGTCAGAATCCAGAGTTTCAAGAAGATCGGAGGGGGTCAAAATTTTGGCCAAAAAACGACAGTTTTACTCCTTATGTTTTTTTTCAGGTCAAAACA
>CM075864.1:27534505-27578202 GCA_038021265.1 Cyprinella venusta
TAAACATGATCATATTCACTGACAGTCGTCATATCGCCACAACTGCTGGGATAATACCACACGAAGATCGCACATGTAATCTAAGGTCTGTTGGTACAGCAAAACCAATTATCAGAAACTGGACAAAAGATGGTGTATGGGGTCTTCTATGCAGTTTGTATCCAGATGTTTGGGCTAAACACAAATTGGATTGTGGTAAAGCCAACATTGATCCCATTGTTATTGAGGGACCGACACATGCCCCTCATAAACAATACCCCATCCGACCTGAAGCAAGACAAGCCGTGGAGGAGATAGTGGCTGACTTGGAGGCTGAAGGTATCATCAGACAAACTTCATCTACCACTAATAGTCCTGTCTGGCCTGTCAAGAAATCAGATAATTCATGGCGATTAACCATTGATTACACAAGACTTAACAGTGTAACACCAAAACCGCATCCTATTGTAGCTAACCCTGCCACTATTCTGAATGATATTCCAGGAAATGCTAAAATTTTTACGGTACTGGATGTACTGTCGGCATTCTGGTCTATACCTATAGACAAGAGATCTCAAGAGAAATTAGCCTTTACAGTGGGCGCGAAACAGTATGTTTGGAACAGACTCCCACAAGGTCTCAATATTTCTCCTGTTGTATTTCACAGAGCTTTGGACCAGTTCTTAACGAAGCAAAAAGCTGAACTTGAGAAATCAGGAAGTGTCTGCCTTCAATATGTTGATGACTTGTTGATTGCAAGCCCAGATGAAAACAGCCATATATTTGCTCTGAATGTTGTCCTACAAGCCCTTAGGAAAGGGGGATTTAAAGTTAATCCCGACAAAGCGCAGCTGGCCAAATCCAAAGTTATCTATTTGGGTCAAGAAATATCTGCGGAGGGAAGAAGAATGACGACAGAGCGTGTAGAAGCATTACGACAACTTCCAAAACCTCTAACAGTTACAGGAATGCGGAAGGTGATGGGACTTTTCAACTATTGTCGTCAGTATATACCCGATTTTGCCAGCATCACCAGCCCCCTCATTGACCTGTACAAGGGAGGAAAGCCAGGAGTGGAACAGATTAACTGGACACCAGAAGCTGAAGAAGCGTTTACTTCTATGAAAGAAAAACTGACTTCAGCTCCAGCCTTGGGACTTCCCGATGGACGATTGCCGTTTCATTTGTGGACCAGTGTAGGAGATGAGACGTATTCAGCAGTACTGTGTCAAAAACCAGGTGATCGATACAGGCCTGTTGGATACTTTTCCACAAAGATTCCTGTCACTATGATTGGGCAACCACGATGCATACAAGCTCTAGATGGTGCCACATGGGCAGTGGATGCTGTTGAGAATCTGATAGGAGCACAAACTATCATACTGCACACTCCACACAGTATAGTGACACTGCTAAACAACACAAACATCAAAACCATAACTGATGCAAGAAGAGCAAAGTGGGAAGCAACTTTGTTGAACAAGGATTTGAGAGTGGAAATCATCAGAGACACGTCTCTTAACCCTGCAACAATGATGCTGGAACCACATGAGGGAACACCACATGAGTGCGTAAAACAAGTAGAAGAAGATAGCCTTGGTCCTGTTAATCCAATCCCTCTTGAAAATCCAGACAAGGAGTTATGGGTCGATGGATCCAGTTATTATGTTGATGGAAAACGACACACTGGATGGGCTGTAGTGGAAGCTGATGGAACTGTTGTGAAGAAAGGAGCTCTTCCTGGCAAACTTTCAGCACAAGTAGCTGAGCTCATAGCCCTTACAGAAGCTCTTGAATTATCTGAAGATGAACGAGTCAACATCTATACAGATAGTCGATATGCTTTTGGTGTGGTCCATGACTACCTTGCCCTGTGGAAGAGACGTGGACTCATCACCAGCAGTGGGAGCGAAATACAACATGCTTCCATAATTCGTCGCTTGATTACAGCATGTCACTTACCCAGAGAAGCAGCCGTGATCAAAGTGAAATCACATCAATCTGACAAGTCTAAAGAAACTCGAGGAAACACGGCAGCTGATGCAGCAGCAAGAGAAGCAGCTCTACTCCATCCTACTCCTGTTACCCTGATAAAGGAAAACAGCAAGGATAATCCTGAGCTCCAACTTCTTTCATATCAACTGGAGACAGATGAAGAGAAAGAACAATGGATAAAAGCGGGAGCGAAAGAGGATGATCAAGGAATCTGGAGAATACCAACAGGACAAGTAGTAATGCCTATTGGTACAAGAAGAGAACTAATGCAGCTGTATCATGGAAAGGTGCACGCTGGAGCAAAAGCAATGAAAGCTCAAATCAGTGAAACTTGGTGGTGGCCAAGAATGATGAGAGACATTGATGATTATTGTAGAAGATGTTTGATATGCCTCAAAGCAAATGTGGGGAAATCTGTAAAGGTGCGAATGTCACATGCACCCAGACCAACAGGTCCGTGGACACATCTCCAAATTGATTTCACAGGACCTTTATCACCTAGTGGAGGGTATCAATACATACTTGTAATCATGGACAGATTTACTAGGTGGGTGGAAGCATTCCCAACGAAAACTTGCACTGCTGAAGCAGCTGCACGAGTGATGGTGGAAGAAGTTTTTCCTCGCTGGGGTCTTCCATATGAAATTGATTCGGACAATGGAACTCACTTTACTGGAAAATTGATGAAGGAAGCAATGAAATTAATGGGAATCAAACAAAAATTTCATATACCGCATCACCCAAGGGCTTCGGGGTTAGTCGAACGGATGAACAGATCTTTAAAAACCGCTCTTACCAAGGCCATTCTGCAAACTGGCCAAGGATGGCATAAGTTATTACCTGCTATTCTGTGGAACTTGAGAGCAACTCCAAACAGAGTTACAGGACTAACTCCTTTTGAACTAATGACTGGAAGAGCAATGGTTCTACCTCCAGATGCTCCGCCACCCGCGGGAACAGGAGGAGACTCTACTTTGTTCCAAGAAAAGTTACGACGCTATCTCGCAATGCTGGACAAAGCCACTAAGGACAATAATAAGAAAGTGCGAGAAGCTCAACAGCAATGGGATGAAAAACACACCACTACTGACATTCCACACATTCCCGAGATAGGCAGTTTTGTCATGATCAAACGAATTGCTAGAAAAGGTTTAGAGCCTAGATGGGAAGGACCTTATGAGATACTCTTAACAACAGATACAAGTGTTTGTCTCAAAGGGAAGGGTGTAGGAACAGATAGGTGGTATCATTGGTCACAAGTTAAACCTTGCTTAGTGAATGAACAGAATAATGAGATTGAGCAATGTTCATCCATTAGTTTTAAAGGTTGGAAACAAAGAAGTGATGCTAACTATTTTTCTGCTTCCATTTCAGGAATAAATTCCATTGACATTGATTAGAGATGGTTGCAAGTTTTTATGCATTATTCCTCACAAAACACTACCTCACAAACAATGAACACCCGTTTACTGATTTTCAACCCCAAGGGATAGGACCCTTTAACAACAACGTTTATTTTGAATTTCTTATTTTCGCTCGGAACTGGAGGATTTAATTAGTTAACGAGTTAATTAATTAATGAGTTCAGGCACGAGCAGAAGACTTATTAGTTTTTCTCTTCTTAGATGATTGGGGTTCATTTTAAATGCATACATATAGAGATTAAAATACACATAGTATACGGGGACATAACACGGGTTGGGGTTTTGTTCTTTGTTTTGTTTTTGTTTTTTTTCTTTTCTGTTCTATTCTTCTGTTCTTTCTGTCTATTTTCTTGGTCTGCTATTTCTTCTCCTCACTATCACTTCTATAGGTTGGCCACCTGGGGATGATGGTGTGGAACTTATGGCCATAGTTCCAGTGGAGGGAGATGAAGACTAAAATTTCATCTTTTAATATTATTTTATTATTAAATATTATATATCTGTGTTATTATTCTTTATTAGTGTTTATAATCAATGTATTATCTTATGGAGTTTCAAAAGCATGAGTTTGAATGCATGAGAGGAGATAATGTCAGGGGAACACATGTCAGGGAAAGCTATATATTGCTTAGAGGTATGTGTGCAATGGAACATGTTCACTCAGCATAAATGTTTCCACTGATGTAAGTGTATCACAGATGTAAACCACAAGGATGGTCGTGAACATATGACATATACATTCTAAGTTGAGAAGCTCAGAGCAACATGTTTGTTACCTTACAAGGAAGCTGCAAGAACATATGTGTTGTATAAAAACATAAGGACATTGTACCGCCCTCAGAGAAACATGTAGGCATGACCGGGTGAGAGGGTAGAGTAACATGGAGAAACGCATAGACCTGGCATGAACACAACATTTTGAAGTTTCTCTCCTGACATATATATGAATGTATAATAAAACTTTCTTGGCAAGATAACTGGTGTCCGGTCCCGTAAATTGAATAATAACGGGGAAACCCAAGAGGCTTTAATTCCAAGTCTACACCCCTTATATTTTTTTTCGGGGGGTGAAAAATTAAGTTTCTCCAATCTTCTCAAAACTCTGGATTCTAATAGAGGGCCACGAGACATGGACCTGGGTGCAAAAATTAAGGCTGTAGACCCTTCCAGAGCTGAGATATTGAATTTCAAAATTTTGACCAGAAAAAAAAATGACAGTGTTACCCCTTATGTTTTTTTTCGGGGGGTGAAAAATTAAGTTTCTCCAATCTTCTCAAAACTCTGGATTCTGATAGAGGGCCTTGAGACATGGACCTGGGTGCAAAAATTAAGGCTGTAGACCCTTCTAGAGCTGAGATATTGAATTTCAAAATTTTGACCAGAAAAAAAAATGACAGTGTTACCCCTTATGTTTTTTTTCGGGGGGTGAAAAATTAAGTTTATCCAATCTTCTCAAAACTCTGGATTCTGATAGAGGGCCACGAGACATGGACTTGGGTGCAAAAATTAAGGCTGTAGACCCTTCCAGAGCTGAGATATTGAATTTCAAAATTTTGACCAGAAAAAAAAAATGACAGTGTTACCCCTTATGTTTTTTTTCGGGGGGTGAAAAATTAAGTTTCTCCAATCTTCTCAAAACTCTGGATTCTGATAGAGGGCCACGAGACATGGACTTGGGTGCAAAAATTAAGGCTGTAGACCCTTCCAGAGCTGAGATATTGAATTTCAAAATTTTGACCAGAAAAAAAAATGACAGTGTTACCCCTTATGTTTTTTTTTCGGGGGGTGAAAAATTAAGTTTCTCCAATCTTCTCAAAACTCTGGATTCTGATAGAGGGCCACGAGACATGGACCTGGGTGCAAAAATTAAGGCTGTAGACCCTTCCAGAGCTGAGATATTGAATTTCAAAATTTTGACCAGAAAAAAAAATGACAGTGTTACCCCTTATGTTTTTTTTTCGGGGGGTGAAAAATTAAGTTTCTCCAATCTTCTCAAAACTCTGGATTCTGATAGAGGGCCACGAGACATGGACCTGGGTGCAAAAATTAAGGCTGTAGACCCTTCCAGAGCTGAGATATTGAATTTCAAAATTTTGACCAGAAAAAAAAAAAAAATGACAGTGTTACCCCTTATGTTTTTTTTCGGGGGGTGAAAAATTAAGTTTCTCCAATCTTCTCAAAACTCTGGATTCTGATAGAGGGCCACGAGACATGGACTTGGGTGCAAAAATTAAGGCTGTAGACCCTTCCAGAGCTGAGATATTGAATTTCAAAATTTTGACCAGAAAAAAAAAATGACAGTGTTACCCCTTATGTTTTTTTTCGGGGGGTGAAAAATTAAGTTTCTCCAATCTTCTCAAAACTCTGGATTCTGATAGAGGACCACGAGACATGGACCTGGGTGCAAAAATTAAGGCTGTAGACCCTTCCAGAGCTGAGATATTGAATTTCAAAATTTTGACCAGAAAAAAAATGACAGTGTTACCCCTTACGTTTTTTTTTGGGGGGGGGGGTTGAAAAATTAAGTTTCTCCAATCTTCACAAAACTCTGGATTCTGATAGAGGGCCACGAGACATGGACCTGGGTGCAAAAAATAAGGCTGTAGACCCTTCCAGAGCTGAGATATTGAATTTCAAAATTTTGACCAGAAAAAAAAATGACAGTGTTACCCCTTATGTTTTTTTTTTCGGGGGGTGAAAAATTAAGTTTCTCCAATCTTCTCAAAACTCTGGATTCTGATAGAGGGCCACGAGACATGGACTTGGGTGCAAAAATTAAGGCTGTAGACCCTTCCAGAGCTGAGATATTGAATTTCAAAATTTTGACCAGAAAAAAAAATGACAGTGTTACCCCTTATGTTTTTTTTCGGGGGGTGAAAAATTAAGTTTCTCCAATCTTCTCAAAACTCTGGATTCTGATAGAGGGCCACGAGACATGGACCTGGGTGCAAAAATTAAGTCTGTAGACCCTTCCAGAGCTGAGATATTGAATTTCAAAATTTTGACCAGAAAAAAAAAATGACAGTGTTACCCCTTATGTTTTTTTCGGGGGGTGAAAAATTAAGTTTCTCCAATCTTCTCAAAACTCTGGATTCTGATAGAGGGCCACGAGACATGGACTTGGGTGCAAAAATTAAGGCTTTAGACCCTTCCAGAGCTGAGATATTGAATTTCAAAATTATGACCAGAAAAAAAAAATGACAGTGTTACCCCTTATGTTTTTTTTTCGGGGGGTGAAAAATTAAGTTTCTCCAATCTTCTCAAAACTCTGGATTCTGATAGAGGGCCTTGAGACATGGACCTGGGTGCAAAAATTAAGGCTGTAGACCCTTCTAGAGCTGAGATATTGAATTTCAAAATTTTGACCAGAAAAAAAAATGACAGTGTTACCCCTTATGTTTTTTTTTCGGGGGTTGAAAAAATAAGTTTCTCCAATCTTCTCAAAACTCTGGATTCTGATAGAGGGCCACGAGACATGGACCTGGGTGCAAAAATTAAGGCTGTAGACCCTTCCAGAGCTGAGATATTGAATTTCAAAATTTTGACCAGAAAAAAAAAAAAAGACAGTGTTACCCCTTATGTTTTTTTTCGGGGGGTGAAAAATTAAGTTTCTCCAATCTTCTCAAAACTCTGGATTCTGATAGAGGACCACGAGACATGGACCTGGGTGCAAAAATTAAGGCTGTAGACCCTTCCAGAGCTGAGATATTGAATTTCAAAATTTTGACCAGAAAAAAAATGACAGTGTTACCCCTTACGTTTTTTTTTGGGGGGGGGGGTTGAAAAATTAAGTTTCTCCAATCTTCACAAAACTCTGGATTCTGATAGAGGGCCACGAGACATGGACCTGGGTGCAAAAAATAAGGCTGTAGACCCTTCCAGAGCTGAGATATTGAATTTCAAAATTTTGACCAGAAAAAAAAATGACAGTGTTACCCCTTATGTTTTTTTTCGGGGTTGAAAAATTAAGTTTCTCCAATCTTCTCAAAACTCTGTATTCTGATAGAGGGCCACGAGACATGGACTTGGGTGCAAAAATTAAGGCTGTAGACCCTTCCAGAGCTGAGATATTGAATTTCAAAATTTTGACCAGAAAAAAAAATGACAGTGTTACCCCTTATGTTTTTTTTCGGGGGGTGAAAAATTAAGTTTCTCCAATCTTCTCAAAACTCTGGATTCTGATAGAGGGCCACGAGACATGGACTTGGGTGCAAAAATTAAGGCTGTAGACCCTTCCAGAGCTGAGATATTGAATTTCAAAATTTTGACCAGAAAAAAAAATGACAGTGTTACCCCTTATGTTTTTTTTTTCGGGGGGTGAAAAATTAAGTTTCTCCAATCTTCTCAAAACTCTGGATTCTGATAGAGGGCCACGAGACATGGACCTGGGTGCAAAAATTAAGGCTGTAGACCCTTCCAGAGCTGAGATATTGAATTTCAAAATTTTGACCAGAAAAAAAAAAAATGACAGTGTTACCCCTTATGTTTTTTTTTCGGGGGGTGAAAAATTAAGTTTCTCCAATCTTCTCAAAACTCTGGATTCTGATAGAGGGCCACGAGACATGGACCTGGGTGCAAAAATTAAGGCTGTAGACCCTTCCAGAGCTGAGATATTGAATTTCAAAATTTTGACCAGAAAAAAAAAATGACAGTGTTACCCCTTATGTTTTTTTTTTCGGGGGGTGAAAAATTAAGTTTCTCCAATCTTCTCAAAACTCTGGATTCTGATAGAGGGCCACGAGACATGGACCTGGGTGCAAAAATTAAGTCTGTAGACCCTTCCAGAGCTGAGATATTGAATTTCAAAATTTTGACCAGAAAAAAAAAATGACAGTGTTACCCCTTATGTTTTTTTTCGGGGGGTGAAAAATTAAGTTTCTCCAATCTTCTCAAAACTCTGGATTCTGATAGAGGGCCTTGAGACATGGACCTGGGTGCAAAAATTAAGGCTGTAGACCCTTCTAGAGCTGAGATATTGAATTTCAAAATTTTGACCAGAAAAAAAAAAATGACAGTGTTACCCCTTATGTTTTTTTTCGGGGGGTGAAAAATTAAGTTTATCCAATCTTCTCAAAACTCTGGATTCTGATAGAGGGCCACGAGACATGGACTTGGGTGCAAAAATTAAGGCTGTAGACCCTTCCAGAGCTGAGATATTGAATTTCAAAATTTTGACCAGAAAAAAAAAATGACAGTGTTACCCCTTATGTTTTTTTTCGGGGGGTGAAAAATTAAGTTTCTCCAATCTTCTCAAAACTCTGGATTCTGATAGAGGGCCACGAGACATGGACTTGGGTGCAAAAATTAAGGCTGTAGACCCTTCCAGAGCTGAGATATTGAATTTCAAAATTTTGACCAGAAAAAAAAATGACAGTGTTACCCCTTATGTTTTTTTTTTCGGGGGGTGAAAAATTAAGTTTCTCCAATCTTCTCAAAACTCTGGATTCTGATAGAGGGCCACGAGACATGGACCTGGGTGCAAAAATTAAGGCTGTAGACCCTTCCAGAGCTGAGATATTGAATTTCAAAATTTTGACCAGAAAAAAAAATGACAGTGTTACCCCTTATGTTTTTTTTTCGGGGGGTGAAAAATTAAGTTTCTCCAATCTTCTCAAAACTCTGGATTCTGATAGAGGGCCACGAGACATGGACCTGGGTGCAAAAATTAAGGCTGTAGACCCTTCCAGAGCTGAGATATTGAATTTCAAAATTTTGACCAGAAAAAAAAAAAATGACAGTGTTACCCCTTATGTTTTTTTTCGGGGGGTGAAAAATTAAGTTTCTCCAATCTTCTCAAAACTCTGGATTCTGATAGAGGGCCACGAGACATGGACTTGGGTGCAAAAATTAAGGCTGTAGACCCTTCCAGAGCTGAGATATTGAATTTCAAAATTTTGACCAGAAAAAAAAAATGACAGTGTTACCCCTTATGTTTTTTTTCGGGGGGTGAAAAATTAAGTTTCTCCAATCTTCTCAAAACTCTGGATTCTGATAGAGGACCACGAGACATGGACCTGGGTGCAAAAATTAAGGCTGTAGACCCTTCCAGAGCTGAGATATTGAATTTCAAAATTTTGACCAGAAAAAAAATGACAGTGTTACCCCTTACGTTTTTTTTGGGGGGGGGGGGGGTTGAAAAATTAAGTTTCTCCAATCTTCACAAAACTCTGGATTCTGATAGAGGGCCACGAGACATGGACCTGGGTGCAAAAAATAAGGCTGTAGACCCTTCCAGAGCTGAGATATTGAATTTCAAAATTTTGACCAGAAAAAAAAATGACAGTGTTACCCCTTATGTTTTTTTTTTCGGGGGGTGAAAAATTAAGTTTCTCCAATCTTCTCAAAACTCTGGATTCTGATAGAGGGCCACGAGACATGGACTTGGGTGCAAAAATTAAGGCTGTAGACCCTTCCAGAGCTGAGATATTGAATTTCAAAATTTTGACCAGAAAAAAAAATGACAGTGTTACCCCTTATGTTTTTTTTCGGGGGGTGAAAAATTAAGTTTCTCCAATCTTCCCAAAACTCTGGATTCTGATAGAGGGCCACGAGACATGGACCTGGGTGCAAAAATTAAGTCTGTAGACCCTTCCAGAGCTGAGATATTGAATTTCAAAATTTTGACCAGAAAAAAAAAATGACAGTGTTACCCCTTATGTTTTTTTCGGGGGGTGAAAAATTAAGTTTCTCCAATCTTCTCAAAACTCTGGATTCTGATAGAGGGCCACGAGACATGGACTTGGGTGCAAAAATTAAGGCTTTAGACCCTTCCAGAGCTGAGATATTGAATTTCAAAATTATGACCAGAAAAAAAAAATGACAGTGTTACCCCTTATGTTTTTTTTTCGGGGGGTGAAAAATTAAGTTTCTCCAATCTTCTCAAAACTCTGGATTCTGATAGAGGGCCTTGAGACATGGACCTGGGTGCAAAAATTAAGGCTGTAGACCCTTCTAGAGCTGAGATATTGAATTTCAAAATTTTGACCAGAAAAAAAAATGACAGTGTTACCCCTTATGTTTTTTTTTCGGGGGTTGAAAAAATAAGTTTCTCCAATCTTCTCAAAACTCTGGATTCTGATAGAGGGCCACGAGACATGGACCTGGGTGCAAAAATTAAGGCTGTAGACCCTTCCAGAGCTGAGATATTGAATTTCAAAATTTTGACCAGAAAAAAAAAAAAAAGACAGTGTTACCCCTTATGTTTTTTTTCGGGGGGTGAAAAATTAAGTTTCTCCAATCTTCTCAAAACTCTGGATTCTGATAGAGGACCACGAGACATGGACCTGGGTGCAAAAATTAAGGCTGTAGACCCTTCCAGAGCTGAGATATTGAATTTCAAAATTTTGACCAGAAAAAAAATGACAGTGTTACCCCTTACGTTTTTTTTGGGGGGGGGGGTTGAAAAATTAAGTTTCTCCAATCTTCACAAAACTCTGGATTCTGATAGAGGGCCACGAGACATGGACCTGGGTGCAAAAAATAAGGCTGTAGACCCTTCCAGAGCTGAGATATTGAATTTCAAAATTTTGACCAGAAAAAAAAATGACAGTGTTACCCCTTATGTTTTTTTTTTCGGGGGGTGAAAAATTAAGTTTCTCCAATCTTCTCAAAACTCTGGATTCTGAGAGAGGGCCAAGAGACATGGACCTGGGTGCAAAAATTAAGGCTGTAGACCCTTCCAGAGCTGAGATATTGAATTTCAAAATTTTGACCAGAAAAAAAAATGACAGTGTTACCCCTTATGTTTTTTTTCGGGGGGTGAAAAATTAAGTTTCTCCAATCTTCTCAAAACTCTGGATTCTGATAGAGGGCCACGAGACATGGACCTGGGTGCAAAAATTAAGTCTGTAGACCCTTCCAGAGCTGAGATATTGAATTTCAAAATTTTGACCAGAAAAAAAAAATGACAGTGTTACCCCTTATGTTTTTTTTTCGGGGGGTGAAAAATTAAGTTTCTCCAATCTTCTCAAAACTCTGGATTCTGATAGAGGGCCTTGAGACATGGACCTGGGTGCAAAAATTAAGGCTGTAGACCCTTCTAGAGCTGAGATATTGAATTTCAAAATTTTGACCAGAAAAAAAAAATGACAGTGTTACCCCTTATGTTTTTTTTTCGGGGGGTGAAAAATAAAGTTTCTCCAATCTTCTCAAAACTCTGGATTCTGATAGAGGGCCACGAGACATGGACCTGGGTGCAAAAATTAAGGCTGTAGACCCTTCCAGAGCTGAGATATTGAATTTCAAAATTTTGACCAGAAAAAAAAAAAATGACAGTGTTACCCCTTATGTTTTTTTTTCGGGGGGTGAAAAATTAAGTTTCTCCAATCTTCTCAAAACTCTGGATTCTGATAGAGGGCCACGAGACATGGACCTGGGTGCAAAAATTAAGGCTGTAGACCCTTCCAGAGCTGAGATATTGAATTTCAAAATTTTGACCAGAAAAAAAAATGACAGTGTTACCCCTTATGTTTTTTTTCGGGGGGTGAAAAATTAAGTTTCTCCAATCTTCTCAAAACTCTGGATTCTGATAGAGGGCCACGAGACATGGACCTGGGTGCAAAAATTAAGTCTGTAGACCCTTCCAGAGCTGAGATATTGAATTTCAAAATTTTGACCAGAAAAAAAAATGACAGTGTTACCCCTTATGTTTTTTTTCGGGGGGTGAAAAATTAAGTTTCTCCAATCTTCTCAAAACTCTGGATTCTGATAGAGGGCCTTGAGACATGGACCTGGGTGGAAAAAATTAAGGCTGTAGACCCTTCTAGAGCTGAGATATTGAATTTCAAAATTTTGACCAAAAAAAAAAAAATGACAGTGTTACCCCTTATGTTTTTTTTTCGGGGGGTGAAAAATAAAGTTTCTCCAATCTTCTCAAAACTCTGGATTCTGATAGAGGGCCACGAGACATGGACCTGGGTGCAAAAATTAAGGCTGTAGACCCTTCCAGAGCTGAGATATTGAATTTCAAAATTTTGACCAGAAAAAAA
Source organism: Cyprinella venusta (assembly GCA_038021265.1). Classification (NCBI taxonomy): domain Eukaryota; kingdom Metazoa; phylum Chordata; class Actinopteri; order Cypriniformes; family Leuciscidae; genus Cyprinella; species Cyprinella venusta. Next base: position 27,546,891 of record CM075864.1, read on the forward strand.
AAATGACAGTGTTACCCCTTATGTTTTTTTTCGGGGGGTGAAAAATTAAGTTTCTCCAATCTTCTCAAAACTCTGGATTCTGATAGAGGGCCACGAGACATGGACTTGGGTGCAAAAATTAAGGCTGTAGACCCTTCCAGAGCTGAGATATTGAATTTCAAAAATTTTGACCAGAAAAAAAAATGACAGTGTTACCCCTTATGTTTTTTTTTCGGGGGGTGAAAAATTAAGTTTCTCCAATCTTCTCAAAACTCTGGATTCTGATAGAGGGCCACGAGACATGGACCTGGGTGCAAAAATTAAGGCTGTAGACCCTTCCAGAGCTGAGATATTGAATTTCAAAATTTTGACCAGAAAAAAAAATGACAGTGTTACCCCTTATGTTTTTTTTTTCGGGGGGTGAAAAAATAAGTTTCTCCAATCTTCTCAAAACTCTGGATTCTGATAGAGGGCCACGAGACATGGACCTGGGTGCAAAAATTAAGGCTGTAGACCCTTCCAGAGCTGAGATATTGAATTTCAAAATTTTGACCAGAAAAAAAAAATGACAGTGTTACCCCTTATGTTTTTTTTCGGGGGGTGAAAAATTAAGTTTCTCCAATCTTCTCAAAACTCTGGATTCTGATAGAGGGCCACGAGACATGGACTTGGGTGCAAAAATTAAGGCTGTAGACCCTTCCAGAGCTGAGATATTGAATTTCAAAATTTTGACCAGAAAAAAAAAATGACAGTGTTACCCCTTATGTTTTTTTTCGGGGGGTGAAAAATTAAGTTTCTCCAATCTTCTCAAAACTCTGGATTCTGATAGAGGGCCATGAGACATGGACTTTGGTGCAAAAATTAAGGCTGTAGACCCTTCCAGAGCTGAGATATTGAATTTCAAAATTTTGACCAGAAAAAAAAATGACAGTGTTACCCCTTATGTTTTTTTTCGGGGGGTGAAAAATTAAGTTTCTCCAATCTTCTCAAAACTCTGGATTCTGATAGAGGGCTACGAGACATGGACCTGGGTGCAAAAATTAAGGCTGTAGACCCTTCCAGAGCTGAGATATTGAATTTCAAAATTTTGACCAGAAAAAAAAAAATGACAGTGTTACCCCTTATGTTTTTTTTCGGGAGTGAAAAATTAAGTTTCTCCAATCTTCTCAAAACTCTGGATTCTGATAGAGGGCCACGAGACATGGACTTGGGTGCAAAAATTAAGGCTGTAGACCCTTCCAGAGCTGAGATATTGAATTTCAAAATTTTGACCAGAAAAAAAAATGACAGTGTTACCCCTTATGTTTTTTTTTTCGGGGGGTGAAAAATTAAGTTTCTCCAATCTTCTCAAAACTCTGGATTCTGATAGAGGGCCACGAGACATGGACCTGGGTGCAAAAATTAAGGCTGTAGACCCTTCCAGAGCTGAGATATTGAATTTCAAAATTTTGACCAGAAAAAAAAAATGACAGTGTTACCCCTTATGTTTTTTTTCGGGGGGTGAAAAATTAAGTTTCTCCAATCTTCTCAAAACTCTGGATTCTGATAGAGGGCCTTGAGACATGGACCTGGGTGCAAAAATTAAGGCTGTAGACCCTTCTAGAGCTGAGATATTGAATTTCAAAATTTTGACCAGAAAAAAAAAATGACAGTGTTACCCCTTATGTTTTTTTTCGGGAGGTGAAAAATTAAGTTTCTCCAATCTTCTCAAAACTCTGGATTCTGATAGAGGGCCACGAGACATGGACCTGGGTGCAAAAATTAAGGCTTTAGACCCTTCCAGAGCTGAGATATTGAATTTCAAAATTTTGACCAGAAAAAAAAATGACAGTGTTACCCCTTATGTTTTTTTTCGGGGGGTGAAAAATTAAGTTTCTCCAATCTTCTCAAAACTCTGGATTCTGATAGAGGGCCACGAGACATGGACCTGGGTGCAAAAATTAAGTCTGTAGACCCTTCCAGATCTGAGATATTGAATTTCAAAATTTTGACCAGAAAAAAAAATGACAGTGTTACCCCTTATGTTTTTTTTCGGGGGGTGAAAAATTAAGTTTCTCCAATCTTCTCAAAACTCTGGATTCTGATAGAGGGCCACGAGACATGGACTTGGGTGCAAAAATTAAGGCTGTAGACCCTTCCAGAGCTGAGATATTGAATTTCAAAATTTTGACCAGAAAAAAAAAATGACAGTGTTACCCCTTATGTTTTTTTTCGGGGGGTGAAAAATTAAGTTTCTCCAATCTTCTCAAAACTCTGGATTCTGATAGAGGACCACGAGACATGGACCTGGGTGCAAAAATTAAGGCTGTAGACCCTTCCAGAGCTGAGATATTGAATTTCAAAATTTTGACCAGAAAAAAAATGACAGTGTTACCCCTTACGTTTTTTTTGGGGGGGGGGGTTGAAAAATTAAGTTTCTCCAATCTTCACAAAACTCTGGATTCTGATAGAGGGCCACGAGACATGGACCTGGGTGCAAAAAATAAGGCTGTAGACCCTTCCAGAGCTGAGATATTGAATTTCAAAATTTTGACCAGAAAAAAAAATGACAGTGTTACCCCTTATGTTTTTTTTTTCGGGGGGTGAAAAATTAAGTTTCTCCAATCTTCTCAAAACTCTGGATTCTGATAGAGGGCCACGAGACATGGACTTGGGTGCAAAAATTAAGGCTGTAGACCCTTCCAGAGCTGAGATATTGAATTTCAAAATTTTGACCAGAAAAAAAAATGACAGTGTTACCCCTTATGTTTTTTTTCGGGGGGTGAAAAATTAAGTTTCTCCAATCTTCCCAAAACTCTGGATTCTGATAGAGGACCACGAGACATAGACCTGGGTGCAAAAATTAAGTCTGTAGACCCTTCCAGAGCTGAGATATTGAATTTCAAAATTTTGACCAGAAAAAAAAAATGACAGTGTTACCCCTTATGTTTTTTTCGGGGGGTGAAAAATTAAGTTTCTCCAATCTTCTCAAAACTCTGGATTCTGATAGAGGGCCACGAGACATGGACTTGGGTGCAAAAATTAAGGCTTTAGACCCTTCCAGAGCTGAGATATTGAATTTCAAAATTATGACCAGAAAAAAAAAATGACAGTGTTACCCCTTATGTTTTTTTTTCGGGGGGTGAAAAATTAAGTTTCTCCAATCTTCTCAAAACTCTGGATTCTGATAGAGGGCCTTGAGACATGGACCTGGGTGCAAAAATTAAGGCTGTAGACCCTTCTAGAGCTGAGATATTGAATTTCAAAATTTTGACCAGAAAAAAAAATGACAGTGTTACCCCTTATGTTTTTTTTTCGGGGGTTGAAAAAATAAGTTTCTCCAATCTTCTCAAAACTCTGGATTCTGATAGAGGGCCACGAGACATGAACCTGGGTGCAAAAATTAAGGCTGTAGACCCTTCCAGAGCTGAGATATTGAATTTCAAAATTTTGACCAGAAAAAAAAAAAAGACAGTGTTACCCCTTATGTTTTTTTTCGGGGGGTGAAAAATTAAGTTTCTCCAATCTTCTCAAAACTCTGGATTCTGATAGAGGACCACGAGACATGGACCTGGGTGCAAAAATTAAGGCTGTAGACCCTTCCAGAGCTGAGATATTGAATTTCAAAATTTTGACCAGAAAAAAAATGACAGTGTTACCCCTTACGTTTTTTTTTGGGGGGGGGGGGGGGTTGAAAAATTAAGTTTCTCCAATCTTCACAAAACTCTGGATTCTGATAGAGGGCCACGAGACATGGACCTGGGTGCAAAAAATAAGGCTGTAGACCCTTCCAGAGCTGAGATATTGAATTTCAAAATTTTGACCAGAAAAAAAAATGACAGTGTTACCCCTTATGTTTTTTTTTTCGGGGGGTGAAAAATTAAGTTTCTCCAATCTTCTCAAAACTCTGGATTCTGAGAGAGGGCCAAGAGACATGGACCTGGGTGCAAAAATTAAGGCTGTAGACCCTTCCAGAGCTGAGATATTGAATTTCAAAATTTTGACCAGAAAAAAAAATGACAGTGTTACCCCTTATGTTTTTTTTCGGGGGGTGAAAAATTAAGTTTCTCCAATCTTCTCAAAACTCTGGATTCTGATAGAGGGCCACGAGACATGGACCTGGGTGCAAAAATTAAGTCTGTAGACCCTTCCAGAGCTGAGATATTGAATTTCAAAATTTTGACCAGAAAAAAAAATGACAGTGTTACCCCTTATGTTTTTTTTTCGGGGGGTGAAAAATTAAGTTTCTCCAATCTTCTCAAAACTCTGGATTCTGATAGAGGGCCTTGAGACATGGACCTGGGTGCAAAAATTAAGGCTGTAGACCCTTCTAGAGCTGAGATATTGAATTTCAAAATTTTGACCAGAAAAAAAAAATGACAGTGTTACCCCTTATGTTTTTTTTTCGGGGGGTGAAAAATAAAGTTTCTCCAATCTTCTCAAAACTCTGGATTCTGATAGAGGGCCACGAGACATGGACCTGGGTGCAAAAATTAAGGCTGTAGACCCTTCCAGAGCTGAGATATTGAATTTCAAAATTTTGACCAGAAAAAAAAAAATGACAGTGTTACCCCTTATGTTTTTTTTTCGGGGGGTGAAAAATTAAGTTTCTCCAATCTTCTCAAAACTCTGGATTCTGATAGAGGGCCACGAGACATGGACCTGGGTGCAAAAATTAAGGCTGTAGACCCTTCCAGAGCTGAGATATTGAATTTCAAAATTTTGACCAGAAAAAAAAATGACAGTGTTACCCCTTATGTTTTTTTTCGGGGGGTGAAAAATTAAGTTTCTCCAATCTTCTCAAAACTCTGGATTCTGATAGAGGGCCACGAGACATGGACCTGGGTGCAAAAATTAAGTCTGTAGACCCTTCCAGAGCTGAGATATTGAATTTCAAAATTTTGACCAGAAAAAAAAATGACAGTGTTACCCCTTATGTTTTTTTTCGGGGGGTGAAAAATTAAGTTTCTCCAATCTTCTCAAAACTCTGGATTCTGATAGAGGGCCTTGAGACATGGACCTGGGTGGAAAAAATTAAGGCTGTAGACCCTTCTAGAGCTGAGATATTGAATTTCAAAATTTTGACCAAAAAAAAAAAATGACAGTGTTACCCCTTATGTTTTTTTTTCGGGGGGTGAAAAATAAAGTTTCTCCAATCTTCTCAAAACTCTGGATTCTGATAGAGGGCCACGAGACATGGACCTGGGTGCAAAAATTAAGGCTGTAGACCCTTCCAGAGCTGAGATATTGAATTTCAAAATTTTGACCAGAAAAAAAAAATGACAGTGTTACCCCTTATGTTTTTTTTCGGGGGGTGAAAAATTAAGTTTCTCCAATCTTCTCAAAACTCTGGATTCTGATAGAGGGCCACGAGACATGGACTTGGGTGCAAAAATTAAGGCTGTAGACCCTTCCAGAGCTGAGATATTGAATTTCAAAAATTTTGACCAGAAAAAAAAATGACAGTGTTACCCCTTATGTTTTTTTTTCGGGGGGTGAAAAATTAAGTTTCTCCAATCTTCTCAAAACTCTGGATTCTGATAGAGGGCCACGAGACATGGACCTGGGTGCAAAAATTAAGGCTGTAGACCCTTCCAGAGCTGAGATATTGAATTTCAAAATTTTGACCAGAAAAAAAAATGACAGTGTTACCCCTTATGTTTTTTTTTTCGGGGGGTGAAAAAATAAGTTTCTCCAATCTTCTCAAAACTCTGGATTCTGATAGAGGGCCACGAGACATGGACCTGGGTGCAAAAATTAAGGCTGTAGACCCTTCCAGAGCTGAGATATTGAATTTCAAAATTTTGACCAGAAAAAAAAAATGACAGTGTTACCCCTTATGTTTTTTTTCGGGGGGTGAAAAATTAAGTTTCTCCAATCTTCTCAAAACTCTGGATTCTGATAGAGGGCCACGAGACATGGACTTGGGTGCAAAAATTAAGGCTGTAGACCCTTCCAGAGCTGAGATATTGAATTTCAAAATTTTGACCAGAAAAAAAAAATGACAGTGTTACCCCTTATGTTTTTTTTCGGGGGGTGAAAAATTAAGTTTCTCCAATCTTCTCAAAACTCTGGATTCTGATAGAGGGCCATGAGACATGGACTTTGGTGCAAAAATTAAGGCTGTAGACCCTTCCAGAGCTGAGATATTGAATTTCAAAATTTTGACCAGAAAAAAAAATGACAGTGTTACCCCTTATGTTTTTTTTCGGGGGGTGAAAAATTAAGTTTCTCCAATCTTCTCAAAACTCTGGATTCTGATAGAGGGCTACGAGACATGGACCTGGGTGCAAAAATTAAGGCTGTAGACCCTTCCAGAGCTGAGATATTGAATTTCAAAATTTTGACCAGAAAAAAAAAATGACAGTGTTACCCCTTATGTTTTTTTTCGGGAGTGAAAAATTAAGTTTCTCCAATCTTCTCAAAACTCTGGATTCTGATAGAGGGCCACGAGACATGGACTTGGGTGCAAAAATTAAGGCTGTAGACCCTTCCAGAGCTGAGATATTGAATTTCAAAATTTTGACCAGAAAAAAAAATGACAGTGTTACCCCTTATGTTTTTTTTTTCGGGGGGTGAAAAATTAAGTTTCTCCAATCTTCTAAAAACTCTGGATTCTGATAGAGGGCCACGAGACATGGACCTGGGTGCAAAAATTAAGGCTGTAGACCCTTCCAGAGCTGAGATATTGAATTTCAAAATTTTGACCAGAAAAAAAAATGACAGTGTTACCCCTTATGTTTTTTTTCGGGGGGTGAAAAATTAAGTTTCTCCAATCTTCTCAAAACTCTGGATTCTGATAGAGGGCCACGAGACATGGACCTGGGTGCAAAAATTAAGGCTGTAGACCCTTCCAGAGCTGAGATATTGAATTTCAAAATTTTGACCAGAAAAAAAAAATGACAGTGTTACCCCTTATGTTTTTTTTTTCGGGGGGTGAAAAATTAAGTTTCTCCAATCTTCTCAAAACTCTGGATTCTGATAGAGGGCCACGAGACATGGACCTGGGTGCAAAAATTAAGTCTGTAGACCCTTCCAGAGCTGAGATATTGAATTTCAAAATTTTGACCAGAAAAAAAAAATGACAGTGTTACCCCTTATGTTTTTTTTCGGGGGGTGAAAAATTAAGTTTCTCCAATCTTCTCAAAACTCTGGATTCTGATAGAGGGCCTTGAGACATGGACCTGGGTGCAAAAATTAAGGCTGTAGACCCTTCTAGAGCTGAGATATTGAATTTCAAAATTTTGACCAGAAAAAAAAAAATGACAGTGTTACCCCTTATGTTTTTTTTCGGGGGGTGAAAAATTAAGTTTATCCAATCTTCTCAAAACTCTGGATTCTGATAGAGGGCCACGAGACATGGACTTGGGTGCAAAAATTAAGGCTGTAGACCCTTCCAGAGCTGAGATATTGAATTTCAAAATTTTGACCAGAAAAAAAAAATGACAGTGTTACCCCTTATGTTTTTTTTCGGGGGGTGAAAAATTAAGTTTCTCCAATCTTCTCAAAACTCTGGATTCTGATAGAGGGCCACGAGACATGGACTTGGGTGCAAAAATTAAGGCTGTAGACCCTTCCAGAGCTGAGATATTGAATTTCAAAATTTTGACCAGAAAAAAAAATGACAGTGTTACCCCTTATGTTTTTTTTTTCGGGGGGTGAAAAATTAAGTTTCTCCAATCTTCTCAAAACTCTGGATTCTGATAGAGGGCCACGAGACATGGACCTGGGTGCAAAAATTAAGGCTGTAGACCCTTCCAGAGCTGAGATATTGAATTTCAAAATTTTGACCAGAAAAAAAAATGACAGTGTTACCCCTTATGTTTTTTTTTCGGGGGGTGAAAAATTAAGTTTCTCCAATCTTCTCAAAACTCTGGATTCTGATAGAGGGCCACGAGACATGGACCTGGGTGCAAAAATTAAGGCTGTAGACCCTTCCAGAGCTGAGATATTGAATTTCAAAATTTTGACCAGAAAAAAAAAAAATGACAGTGTTACCCCTTATGTTTTTTTTCGGGGGGTGAAAAATTAAGTTTCTCCAATCTTCTCAAAACTCTGGATTCTGATAGAGGGCCACGAGACATGGACTTGGGTGCAAAAATTAAGGCTGTAGACCCTTCCAGAGCTGAGATATTGAATTTCAAAATTTTGACCAGAAAAAAAAAATGACAGTGTTACCCCTTATGTTTTTTTTCGGGGGGTGAAAAATTAAGTTTCTCCAATCTTCTCAAAACTCTGGATTCTGATAGAGGACCACGAGACATGGACCTGGGTGCAAAAATTAAGGCTGTAGACCCTTCCAGAGCTGAGATATTGAATTTCAAAATTTTGACCAGAAAAAAAATGACAGTGTTACCCCTTACGTTTTTTTTGGGGGGGGGGGGTTGAAAAATTAAGTTTCTCCAATCTTCACAAAACTCTGGATTCTGATAGAGGGCCACGAGACATGGACCTGGGTGCAAAAAATAAGGCTGTAGACCCTTCCAGAGCTGAGATATTGAATTTCAAAATTTTGACCAGAAAAAAAAATGACAGTGTTACCCCTTATGTTTTTTTTTTTCGGGGGGTGAAAAATTAAGTTTCTCCAATCTTCTCAAAACTCTGGATTCTGATAGAGGGCCACGAGACATGGACTTGGGTGCAAAAATTAAGGCTGTAGACCCTTCCAGAGCTGAGATATTGAATTTCAAAATTTTGACCAGAAAAAAAAATGACAGTGTTACCCCTTATGTTTTTTTTCGGGGGGTGAAAAATTAAGTTTCTCCAATCTTCCCAAAACTCTGGATTCTGATAGAGGGCCACGAGACATGGACCTGGGTGCAAAAATTAAGTCTGTAGACCCTTCCAGAGCTGAGATATTGAATTTCAAAATTTTGACCAGAAAAAAAAAATGACAGTGTTACCCCTTATGTTTTTTTCGGGGGGTGAAAAATTAAGTTTCTCCAATCTTCTCAAAACTCTGGATTCTGATAGAGGGCCACGAGACATGGACTTGGGTGCAAAAATTAAGGCTTTAGACCCTTCCAGAGCTGAGATATTGAATTTCAAAATTATGACCAGAAAAAAAAAATGACAGTGTTACCCCTTATGTTTTTTTTTCGGGGGGTGAAAAATTAAGTTTCTCCAATCTTCTCAAAACTCTGGATTCTGATAGAGGGCCTTGAGACATGGACCTGGGTGCAAAAATTAAGGCTGTAGACCCTTCTAGAGCTGAGATATTGAATTTCAAAATTTTGACCAGAAAAAAAAATGACAGTGTTACCCCTTATGTTTTTTTTTCGGGGGTTGAAAAAATAAGTTTCTCCAATCTTCTCAAAACTCTGGATTCTGATAGAGGGCCACGAGACATGGACCTGGGTGCAAAAATTAAGGCTGTAGACCCTTCCAGAGCTGAGATATTGAATTTCAAAATTTTGACCAGAAAAAAAAAAAAAGACAGTGTTACCCCTTATGTTTTTTTTCGGGGGGTGAAAAATTAAGTTTCTCCAATCTTCTCAAAACTCTGGATTCTGATAGAGGACCACGAGACATGGACCTGGGTGCAAAAATTAAGGCTGTAGACCCTTCCAGAGCTGAGATATTGAATTTCAAAATTTTGACCAGAAAAAAAATGACAGTGTTACCCCTTACGTTTTTTTGGGGGGGGGGGGGGTTGAAAAATTAAGTTTCTCCAATCTTCACAAAACTCTGGATTCTGATAGAGGGCCACGAGACATGGACCTGGGTGCAAAAAATAAGGCTGTAGACCCTTCCAGAGCTGAGATATTGAATTTCAAAATTTTGACCAGAAAAAAAAATGACAGTGTTACCCCTTATGTTTTTTTTTTTCGGGGGGTGAAAAATTAAGTTTCTCCAATCTTCTCAAAACTCTGGATTCTGAGAGAGGGCCAAGAGACATGGACCTGGGTGCAAAAATTAAGGCTGTAGACCCTTCCAGAGCTGAGATATTGAATTTCAAAATTTTGACCAGAAAAAAAAATGACAGTGTTACCCCTTATGTTTTTTTTCGGGGGGTGAAAAATTAAGTTTCTCCAATCTTCTCAAAACTCTGGATTCTGATAGAGGGCCACGAGACATGGACCTGGGTGCAAAAATTAAGTCTGTAGACCCTTCCAGAGCTGAGATATTGAATTTCAAAATTTTGACCAGAAAAAAAAAATGACAGTGTTACCCCTTATGTTTTTTTTTCGGGGGGTGAAAAATTAAGTTTCTCCAATCTTCTCAAAACTCTGGATTCTGATAGAGGGCCTTGAGACATGGACCTGGGTGCAAAAATTAAGGCTGTAGACCCTTCTAGAGCTGAGATATTGAATTTCAAAATTTTGACCAGAAAAAAAAAATGACAGTGTTACCCCTTATGTTTTTTTTTCGGGGGGTGAAAAATAAAGTTTCTCCAATCTTCTCAAAACTCTGGATTCTGATAGAGGGCCACGAGACATGGACCTGGGTGCAAAAATTAAGGCTGTAGACCCTTCCAGAGCTGAGATATTGAATTTCAAAATTTTGACCAGAAAAAAAAAAATGACAGTGTTACCCCTTATGTTTTTTTTTCGGGGGGTGAAAAATTAAGTTTCTCCAATCTTCTCAAAACTCTGGATTCTGATAGAGGGCCACGAGACATGGACCTGGGTGCAAAAATTAAGGCTGTAGACCCTTCCAGAGCTGAGATATTGAATTTCAAAATTTTGACCAGAAAAAAAAATGACAGTGTTACCCCTTATGTTTTTTTTCGGGGGGTGAAAAATTAAGTTTCTCCAATCTTCTCAAAACTCTGGATTCTGATAGAGGGCCACGAGACATGGACCTGGGTGCAAAAATTAAGTCTGTAGACCCTTCCAGAGCTGAGATATTGAATTTCAAAATTTTGACCAGAAAAAAAAATGACAGTGTTACCCCTTATGTTTTTTTTCGGGGGGTGAAAAATTAAGTTTCTCCAATCTTCTCAAAACTCTGGATTCTGATAGAGGGCCTTGAGACATGGACCTGGGTGGAAAAAATTAAGGCTGTAGACCCTTCTAGAGCTGAGATATTGAATTTCAAAATTTTGACCAAAAAAAAAAAAAATGACAGTGTTACCCCTTATGTTTTTTTTTCGGGGGGTGAAAAATAAAGTTTCTCCAATCTTCTCAAAACTCTGGATTCTGATAGAGGGCCACGAGACATGGACCTGGGTGCAAAAATTAAGGCTGTAGACCCTTCCAGAGCTGAGATATTGAATTTCAAAATTTTGACCAGAAAAAAAAAATGACAGTGTTACCCCTTATGTTTTTTTTCGGGGGGTGAAAAATTAAGTTTCTCCAATCTTCTCAAAACTCTGGATTCTGATAGAGGGCCACGAGACATGGACTTGGGTGCAAAAATTAAGGCTGTAGACCCTTCCAGAGCTGAGATATTGAATTTCAAAAATTTTGACCAGAAAAAAAAATGACAGTGTTACCCCTTATGTTTTTTTTTCGGGGGGTGAAAAATTAAGTTTCTCCAATCTTCTCAAAACTCTGGATTCTGATAGAGGGCCACGAGACATGGACCTGGGTGCAAAAATTAAGGCTGTAGACCCTTCCAGAGCTGAGATATTGAATTTCAAAATTTTGACCAGAAAAAAAAAATGACAGTGTTACCCCTTATGTTTTTTTTTTCGGGGGGTGAAAAAATAAGTTTCTCCAATCTTCTCAAAACTCTGGATTCTGATAGAGGGCCACGAGACATGGACCTGGGTGCAAAAATTAAGGCTGTAGACCCTTCCAGAGCTGAGATATTGAATTTCAAAATTTTGACCAGAAAAAAAAATGACAGTGTTACCCCTTATGTTTTTTTTCGGGGGGTGAAAAATTAAGTTTCTCCAATCTTCTCAAAACTCTGGATTCTGATAGAGGGCCACGAGACATGGACTTGGGTGCAAAAATTAAGGCTGTAGACCCTTCCAGAGCTGAGATATTGAATTTCAAAATTTTGACCAGAAAAAAAAAATGACAGTGTTACCCCTTATGTTTTTTTTCGGGGGGTGAAAAATTAAGTTTCTCCAATCTTCTCAAAACTCTGGATTCTGATAGAGGGCCATGAGACATGGACTTTGGTGCAAAAATTAAGGCTGTAGACCCTTCCAGAGCTGAGATATTGAATTTCAAAATTTTGACCAGAAAAAAAAATGACAGTGTTACCCCTTATGTTTTTTTTCGGGGGGTGAAAAATTAAGTTTCTCCAATCTTCTCAAAACTCTGGATTCTGATAGAGGGCTACGAGACATGGACCTGGGTGCAAAAATTAAGGCTGTAGACCCTTCCAGAGCTGAGATATTGAATTTCAAAATTTTGACCAGAAAAAAAAAATGACAGTGTTACCCCTTATGTTTTTTTTCGGGAGTGAAAAATTAAGTTTCTCCAATCTTCTCAAAACTCTGGATTCTGATAGAGGGCCACGAGACATGGACTTGGGTGCAAAAATTAAGGCTGTAGACCCTTCCAGAGCTGAGATATTGAATTTCAAAATTTTGACCAGAAAAAAAAATGACAGTGTTACCCCTTATGTTTTTTTTTTCGGGGGGTGAAAAATTAAGTTTCTCCAATCTTCTCAAAACTCTGGATTCTGATAGAGGGCCACGAGACATGGACCTGGGTGCAAAAATTAAGGCTGTAGACCCTTCCAGAGCTGAGATATTGAATTTCAAAATTTTGACCAGAAAAAAAAAATGACAGTGTTACCCCTTATGTTTTTTTTCGGGGGGTGAAAAATTAAGTTTCTCCAATCTTCTCAAAACTCTGGATTCTGATAGAGGGCCTTGAGACATGGACCTGGGTGCAAAAATTAAGGCTGTAGACCCTTCTAGAGCTGAGATATTGAATTTCAAAATTTTGACCAGAAAAAAAAAATGACAGTGTTACCCCTTATGTTTTTTTTCGGGAGGTGAAAAATTAAGTTTCTCCAATCTTCTCAAAACTCTGGATTCTGATAGAGGGCCACGAGACATGGACCTGGGTGCAAAAATTAAGGCTTTAGACCCTTCCAGAGCTGAGATATTGAATTTCAAAATTTTGACCAGAAAAAAAAATGACAGTGTTACCCCTTATGTTTTTTTTCGGGGGGTGAAAAATTAAGTTTCTCCAATCTTCTCAAAACTCTGGATTCTGATAGAGGGCCACGAGACATGGACCTGGGTGCAAAAATTAAGTCTGTAGACCCTTCCAGATCTGAGATATTGAATTTCAAAATTTTGACCAGAAAAAAAAATGACAGTGTTACCCCTTATGTTTTTTTTCGGGGGGTGAAAAATTAAGTTTCTCCAATCTTCTCAAAACTCTGGATTCTGATTGAGGGCCACGAGACATGGACTTGGGTGCAAAAATTAAGGCTGTAGACCCTTCCAGAGCTGAGATATTGAATTTCAAAATTTTGACCAGAAAAAAAAAATGACAGTGTTACCCCTTATGTTTTTTTTCGGGGGGTGAAAAATTAAGTTTCTCCAATCTTCTCAAAACTCTGGATTCTGATAGAGGACCACGAGACATGGACCTGGGTGCAAAAATTAAGGCTGTAGACCCTTCCAGAGCTGAGATATTGAATTTCAAAATTTTGACCAGAAAAAAAATGACAGTGTTACCCCTTACGTTTTTTTTGGGGGGGGGGGTTGAAAAATTAAGTTTCTCCAATCTTCACAAAACTCTGGATTCTGATAGAGGGCCACGAGACATGGACCTGGGTGCAAAAAATAAGGCTGTAGACCCTTCCAGAGCTGAGATATTGAATTTCAAAATTTTGACCAGAAAAAAAAATGACAGTGTTACCCCTTATGTTTTTTTTTTCGGGGGGTGAAAAATTAAGTTTCTCCAATCTTCTCAAAACTCTGGATTCTGATAGAGGGCCACGAGACATGGACTTGGGTGCAAAAATTAAGGCTGTAGACCCTTCCAGAGCTGAGATATTGAATTTCAAAATTTTGACCAGAAAAAAAAATGACAGTGTTACCCCTTATGTTTTTTTTCGGGGGGTGAAAAATTAAGTTTCTCCAATCTTCCCAAAACTCTGGATTCTGATAGAGGGCCACGAGACATGGACCTGGGTGCAAAAATTAAGTCTGTAGACCCTTCCAGAGCTGAGATATTGAATTTCAAAATTTTGACCAGAAAAAAAAAATGACAGTGTTACCCCTTATGTTTTTTTCGGGGGGTGAAAAATTAAGTTTCTCCAATCTTCTCAAAACTCTGGATTCTGATAGAGGGCCACGAGACATGGACTTGGGTGCAAAAATTAAGGCTTTAGACCCTTCCAGAGCTGAGATATTGAATTTCAAAATTATGACCAGAAAAAAAAAATGACAGTGTTACCCCTTATGTTTTTTTTTCGGGGGGTGAAAAATTAAGTTTCTCCAATCTTCTCAAAACTCTGGATTCTGATAGAGGGCCTTGAGACATGGACCTGGGTGCAAAAATTAAGGCTGTAGACCCTTCTAGAGCTGAGATATTGAATTTCAAAATTTTGACCAGAAAAAAAAATGACAGTGTTACCCCTTATGTTTTTTTTTCGGGGGTTGAAAAAATAAGTTTCTCCAATCTTCTCAAAACTCTGGATTCTGATAGAGGGCCACGAGACATGGACCTGGGTGCAAAAATTAAGGCTGTAGACCCTTCCAGAGCTGAGATATTGAATTTCAAAATTTTGACCAGAAAAAAAAAAAAAAGACAGTGTTACCCCTTATGTTTTTTTTCGGGGGGTGAAAAATTAAGTTTCTCCAATCTTCTCAAAACTCTGGATTCTGATAGAGGACCACGAGACATGGACCTGGGTGCAAAAATTAAGGCTGTAGACCCTTCCAGAGCTGAGATATTGAATTTCAAAATTTTGACCAGAAAAAAAATGACAGTGTTACCCCTTACGTTTTTTTTTGGGGGGGGGGGGGTTGAAAAATTAAGTTTCTCCAATCTTCACAAAACTCTGGATTCTGATAGAGGGCCACGAGACATGGACCTGGGTGCAAAAAATAAGGCTGTAGACCCTTCCAGAGCTGAGATATTGAATTTCAAAATTTTGACCAGAAAAAAAAATGACAGTGTTACCCCTTATGTTTTTTTTTTCGGGGGGTGAAAAATTAAGTTTCTCCAATCTTCTCAAAACTCTGGATTCTGAGAGAGGGCCAAGAGACATGGACCTGGGTGCAAAAATTAAGGCTGTAGACCCTTCCAGAGCTGAGATATTGAATTTCAAAATTTTGACCAGAAAAAAAAATGACAGTGTTACCCCTTATGTTTTTTTTCGGGGGGTGAAAAATTAAGTTTCTCCAATCTTCTCAAAACTCTGGATTCTGATAGAGGGCCACGAGACATGGACCTGGGTGCAAAAATTAAGTCTGTAGACCCTTCCAGAGCTGAGATATTGAATTTCAAAATTTTGACCAGAAAAAAAAAATGACAGTGTTACCCCTTATGTTTTTTTTTCGGGGGGTGAAAAATTAAGTTTCTCCAATCTTCTCAAAACTCTGGATTCTGATAGAGGGCCTTGAGACATGGACCTGGGTGCAAAAATTAAGGCTGTAGACCCTTCTAGAGCTGAGATATTGAATTTCAAAATTTTGACCAGAAAAAAAAATGACAGTGTTACCCCTTATGTTTTTTTTTCGGGGGGTGAAAAATTAAGTTTCTCCAATCTTCTCAAAACTCTGGATTCTGATTGAGGGCCACGAGACATGGACTTGGGTGCAAAAATTAAGGCTGTAGACCCTTCCAGAGCTGAGATATTGAATTTCAAAATTTTGACCAGAAAAAAAAAATGACAGTGTTACCCCTTATGTTTTTTTTCGGGGGGTGAAAAATTAAGTTTCTCCAATCTTCTCAAAACTCTGGATTCTGATAGAGGACCACGAGACATGGACCTGGGTGCAAAAATTAAGGCTGTAGACCCTTCCAGAGCTGAGATATTGAATTTCAAAATTTTGACCAGAAAAAAAATGACAGTGTTACCCCTTACGTTTTTTTTGGGGGGGGGGGTTGAAAAATTAAGTTTCTCCAATCTTCACAAAACTCTGGATTCTGATAGAGGGCCACGAGACATGGACCTGGGTGCAAAAAATAAGGCTGTAGACCCTTCCAGAGCTGAGATATTGAATTTCAAAATTTTGACCAGAAAAAAAAATGACAGTGTTACCCCTTATGTTTTTTTTTTCGGGGGGTGAAAAATTAAGTTTCTCCAATCTTCTCAAAACTCTGGATTCTGATAGAGGGCCACGAGACATGGACTTGGGTGCAAAAATTAAGGCTGTAGACCCTTCCAGAGCTGAGATATTGAATTTCAAAATTTTGACCAGAAAAAAAAATGACAGTGTTACCCCTTATGTTTTTTTTCGGGGGGTGAAAAATTAAGTTTCTCCAATCTTCCCAAAACTCTGGATTCTGATAGAGGGCCACGAGACATGGACCTGGGTGCAAAAATTAAGTCTGTAGACCCTTCCAGAGCTGAGATATTGAATTTCAAAATTTTGACCAGAAAAAAAAAATGACAGTGTTACCCCTTATGTTTTTTTCGGGGGGTGAAAAATTAAGTTTCTCCAATCTTCTCAAAACTCTGGATTCTGATAGAGGGCCACGAGACATGGACTTGGGTGCAAAAATTAAGGCTTTAGACCCTTCCAGAGCTGAGATATTGAATTTCAAAATTATGACCAGAAAAAAAAAATGACAGTGTTACCCCTTATGTTTTTTTTTCGGGGGGTGAAAAATTAAGTTTCTCCAATCTTCTCAAAACTCTGGATTCTGATAGAGGGCCTTGAGACATGGACCTGGGTGCAAAAATTAAGGCTGTAGACCCTTCTAGAGCTGAGATATTGAATTTCAAAATTTTGACCAGAAAAAAAAATGACAGTGTTACCCCTTATGTTTTTTTTTCGGGGGTTGAAAAAATAAGTTTCTCCAATCTTCTCAAAACTCTGGATTCTGATAGAGGGCCACGAGACATGGACCTGGGTGCAAAAATTAAGGCTGTAGACCCTTCCAGAGCTGAGATATTGAATTTCAAAATTTTGACCAGAAAAAAAAAAAAAAGACAGTGTTACCCCTTATGTTTTTTTTCGGGGGGTGAAAAATTAAGTTTCTCCAATCTTCTCAAAACTCTGGATTCTGATAGAGGACCACGAGACATGGACCTGGGTGCAAAAATTAAGGCTGTAGACCCTTCCAGAGCTGAGATATTGAATTTCAAAATTTTGACCAGAAAAAAAATGACAGTGTTACCCCTTACGTTTTTTTTTGGGGGGGGGGGGGGGTTGAAAAATTAAGTTTCTCCAATCTTCACAAAACTCTGGATTCTGATAGAGGGCCACGAGACATGGACCTGGGTGCAAAAAATAAGGCTGTAGACCCTTCCAGAGCTGAGATATTGAATTTCAAAATTTTGACCAGAAAAAAAAATGACAGTGTTACCCCTTATGTTTTTTTTTTCGGGGGGTGAAAAATTAAGTTTCTCCAATCTTCTCAAAACTCTGGATTCTGAGAGAGGGCCAAGAGACATGGACCTGGGTGCAAAAATTAAGGCTGTAGACCCTTCCAGAGCTGAGATATTGAATTTCAAAATTTTGACCAGAAAAAAAAATGACAGTGTTACCCCTTATGTTTTTTTTCGGGGGGTGAAAAATTAAGTTTCTCCAATCTTCTCAAAACTCTGGATTCTGATAGAGGGCCACGAGACATGGACCTGGGTGCAAAAATTAAGTCTGTAGACCCTTCCAGAGCTGAGATATTGAATTTCAAAATTTTGACCAGAAAAAAAAAATGACAGTGTTACCCCTTATGTTTTTTTTTCGGGGGGTGAAAAATTAAGTTTCTCCAATCTTCTCAAAACTCTGGATTCTGATAGAGGGCCTTGAGACATGGACCTGGGTGCAAAAATTAAGGCTGTAGACCCTTCTAGAGCTGAGATATTGAATTTCAAAATTTTGACCAGAAAAAAAAATGACAGTGTTACCCCTTATGTTTTTTTTTCGGGGGGTGAAAAATAAAGTTTCTCCAATCTTCTCAAAACTCTGGATTCTGATAGAGGGCCACGAGACATGGACCTGGGTGCAAAAATTAAGGCTGTAGACCCTTCCAGAGCTGAGATATTGAATTTCAAAATTTTGACCAGAAAAAAAAAAATGACAGTGTTACCCCTTATGTTTTTTTTTTCGGGGGGTGAAAAATTAAGTTTCTCCAATCTTCTCAAAACTCTGGATTCTGATAGAGGGCCACGAGACATGGACCTGGGTGCAAAAATTAAGGCTGTAGACCCTTCCAGAGCTGAGATATTGAATTTCAAAATTTTGACCAGAAAAAAAAATGACAGTGTTACCCCTTATGTTTTTTTTCGGGGGGTGAAAAATTAAGTTTCTCCAATCTTCTCAAAACTCTGGATTCTGATAGAGGGCCACGAGACATGGACCTGGGTGCAAAAATTAAGTCTGTAGACCCTTCCAGAGCTGAGATATTGAATTTCAAAATTTTGACCAGAAAAAAAAATGACAGTGTTACCCCTTATGTTTTTTTTCGGGGGGTGAAAAATTAAGTTTCTCCAATCTTCTCAAAACTCTGGATTCTGATAGAGGGCCTTGAGACATGGACCTGGGTGGAAAAAATTAAGGCTGTAGACCCTTCTAGAGCTGAGATATTGAATTTCAAAATTTTGACCAAAAAAAAAAAATGACAGTGTTACCCCTTATGTTTTTTTTTCGGGGGGTGAAAAATAAAGTTTCTCCAATCTTCTCAAAACTCTGGATTCTGATAGAGGGCCACGAGACATGGACCTGGGTGCAAAAATTAAGGCTGTAGACCCTTCCAGAGCTGAGATATTGAATTTCAAAATTTTGACCAGAAAAAAAAAATGACAGTGTTACCCCTTATGTTTTTTTTCGGGGGGTGAAAAATTAAGTTTCTCCAATCTTCTCAAAACTCTGGATTCTGATAGAGGGCCACGAGACATGGACTTGGGTGCAAAAATTAAGGCTGTAGACCCTTCCAGAGCTGAGATATTGAATTTCAAAAATTTTGACCAGAAAAAAAAATGACAGTGTTACCCCTTATGTTTTTTTTTCGGGGGGTGAAAAATTAAGTTTCTCCAATCTTCTCAAAACTCTGGATTCTGATAGAGGGCCACGAGACATGGACCTGGGTGCAAAAATTAAGGCTGTAGACCCTTCCAGAGCTGAGATATTGAATTTCAAAATTTTGACCAGAAAAAAAAATGACAGTGTTACCCCTTATGTTTTTTTTTTCGGGGGGTGAAAAAATAAGTTTCTCCAATCTTCTCAAAACTCTGGATTCTGATAGAGGGCCACGAGACATGGACCTGGGTGCAAAAATTAAGGCTGTAGACCCTTCCAGAGCTGAGATATTGAATTTCAAAATTTTGACCAGAAAAAAAAAATGACAGTGTTACCCCTTATGTTTTTTTTCGGGGGGTGAAAAATTAAGTTTCTCCAATCTTCTCAAAACTCTGGATTCTGATAGAGGGCCACGAGACATGGACTTGGGTGCAAAAATTAAGGCTGTAGACCCTTCCAGAGCTGAGATATTGAATTTCAAAATTTTGACCAGAAAAAAAAAATGACAGTGTTACCCCTTATGTTTTTTTTCGGGGGGTGAAAAATTAAGTTTCTCCAATCTTCTCAAAACTCTGGATTCTGATAGAGGGCCATGAGACATGGACTTTGGTGCAAAAATTAAGGCTGTAGACCCTTCCAGAGCTGAGATATTGAATTTCAAAATTTTGACCAGAAAAAAAAAATGACAGTGTTACCCCTTATGTTTTTTTTCGGGGGGTGAAAAATTAAGTTTCTCCAATCTTCTCAAAACTCTGGATTCTGATAGAGGGCTACGAGACATGGACCTGGGTGCAAAAATTAAGGCTGTAGACCCTTCCAGAGCTGAGATATTGAATTTCAAAATTTTGACCAGAAAAAAAAAATGACAGTGTTACCCCTTATGTTTTTTTTCGGGAGTGAAAAATTAAGTTTCTCCAATCTTCTCAAAACTCTGGATTCTGATAGAGGGCCACGAGACATGGACTTGGGTGCAAAAATTAAGGCTGTAGACCCTTCCAGAGCTGAGATATTGAATTTCAAAATTTTGACCAGAAAAAAAAATGACAGTGTTACCCCTTATGTTTTTTTTTTCGGGGGGTGAAAAATTAAGTTTCTCCAATCTTCTCAAAACTCTGGATTCTGATAGAGGGCCACGAGACATGGACCTGGGTGCAAAAATTAAGGCTGTAGACCCTTCCAGAGCTGAGATATTGAATTTCAAAATTTTGACCAGAAAAAAAAAATGACAGTGTTACCCCTTATGTTTTTTTTCGGGGGGTGAAAAATTAAGTTTCTCCAATCTTCTCAAAACTCTGGATTCTGATAGAGGGCCTTGAGACATGGACCTGGGTGCAAAAATTAAGGCTGTAGACCCTTCTAGAGCTGAGATATTGAATTTCAAAATTTTGACCAGAAAAAAAAAATGACAGTGTTACCCCTTATGTTTTTTTTCGGGAGGTGAAAAATTAAGTTTCTCCAATCTTCTCAAAACTCTGGATTCTGATAGAGGGCCACGAGACATGGACCTGGGTGCAAAAATTAAGGCTTTAGACCCTTCCAGAGCTGAGATATTGAATTTCAAAATTTTGACCAGAAAAAAAAATGACAGTGTTACCCCTTATGTTTTTTTTCGGGGGGTGAAAAATTAAGTTTCTCCAATCTTCTCAAAACTCTGGATTCTGATAGAGGGCCACGAGACATGGACCTGGGTGCAAAAATTAAGTCTGTAGACCCTTCCAGATCTGAGATATTGAATTTCAAAATTTTGACCAGAAAAAAAAATGACAGTGTTACCCCTTATGTTTTTTTTCGGGGGGTGAAAAATTAAGTTTCTCCAATCTTCTCAAAACTCTGGATTCTGATAGAGGGCCACGAGACATGGACTTGGGTGCAAAAATTAAGGCTGTAGACCCTTCCAGAGCTGAGATATTGAATTTCAAAATTTTGACCAGAAAAAAAAATGACAGTGTTACCCCTTATGTTTTTTTTCGGGGGGTGAAAAATTAAGTTTCTCCAATCTTCTCAAAACTCTGGATTCTGATAGAGGGCCACGAGACATGGACTTGGGTGCAAAAATTAACGCTGTAGACCCTTCCAGAGCTGAGATATTGAATTTCAAAATTTTGACCAGAAAAAAAAATGACAGTGTTACCCCTTATGTTTTTTTTTTTCGGGGGGTGAAAAATTAAGTTTCTCCAATCTTCTCAAAACTCTGGATTCTGATAGAGGGCCACGAGACATGGACCTGGGTGCAAAAATTAAGGCTGTAGACCCTTCCAGAGCTGAGATATTGAATTTCAAAATTTTGACCAGAAAAAAAAAATGACAGTGTTACCCCTTATGTTTTTTTTTCGGGGGGTGAAAAATTAAGTTTCTCCAATCTTCTCAAAACTCTGGATTCTGATAGAGGGCCACGAGACATGGACCTGGGTGCAAAAATTAAGGCTGTAGACCCTTCCAGAGCTGAGATATTGAATTTCAAAATTTTGACCAGAAAAAAAAAATGACAGTGTTACCCCTTATGTTTTTTTTTTTCGGGGGGTGAAAAATTAAGTTTCTCCAATCTTCTCAAAACTCTGGATTCTGATAGAGGGCCACGAGACATGGACCTGGGTGCAAAAATTAAGTCTGTAGACCCTTCCAGAGCTGAGATATTGAATTTCAAAATTTTGACCAGAAAAAAAAATGACAGTGTTACCCCTTATGTTTTTTTTCGGGGGGTGAAAAATTAAGTTTCTCCAATCTTCTCAAAACTCTGGATTCTGATAGAGGGCCTTGAGACATGGACCTGGGTGCAAAAATTAAGGCTGTAGACCCTTCTAGAGCTGAGATATTGAATTTCAAAATTTTGACCAGAAAAAAAAAATGACAGTGTTACCCCTTATGTTTTTTTTCGGGGGGTGAAAAATTAAGTTTCTCCAATCTTCTCAAAACTCTGGATTCTGATAGAGGGCCACGAGACATGGACTTGGGTGCAAAAATTAAGGCTGTAGACCCTTCCAGAGCTGAGATATTGAATTTCAAAATTTTGACCAGAAAAAAAAAATGACAGTGTTACCCCTTATGTTTTTTTTTCGGGGGGTGAAAAATTAAGTTTCTCCAATCTTCTCAAAACTCTGGATTCTGATAGAGGGCCACGAGACATGGACTTGGGTGCAAAAATTAAGGCTGTAGACCCTTCCAGAGCTGAGATATTGAATTTCAAAATTTTGACCAGAAAAAAAAATGACAGTGTTACCCCTTATGTTTTTTTTTCGGGGGGTGAAAAATTAAGTTTCTCCAATCTTCTCAAAACTCTGGATTCTGATAGAGGGCCACGAGACATGGACCTGGGTGCAAAAATTAAGGCTGTAGACCCTTCCAGAGCTGAGATATTGAATTTCAAAATTTTGACCAGAAAAAAAAATGAGAGTGTTACCCCTTATGTTTTTTTTTCGGGGGGTGAAAAATTAAGTTTCTCCAATCTTCTCAAAACTCTGGATTCTGATAGAGGGCCACGAGACATGGACCTGGGTGCAAAAATTAAGGCTGTAGACCCTTCCAGAGCTGAGATATTGAATTTCAAAATTTTGACCAGAAAAAAAAAATGACAGTGTTACCCCTTATGTTTTTTTTCGGGGGGTGAAAAATTAAGTTTCTCCAATCTTCTCAAAACTCTGGATTCTGATAGAGGACCACGAGACATGGACCTGGGTGCAAACATTAAGGCTGTAGACCCTTCCAGAGCTGAGATATTGAATTTCAAAATTTTGACCAGAAAAAAAAATGACAGTGTTACCCCTTATGTTTTTTTCGGGGGGTGAAAAATTAAGTTTCTCCAATCTTCTCAAAACTCTGGATTCTGATAGAGGGCCACGAGACATGGACCTGGGTGCAAAAATTAAGGCTGTAGACCCTTCCAGAGCTGAGATATTGAATTTCAAAATTTTGACCAGAAAAAAAAAATGACAGTGTTACCCCTTATGTTTTTTTTTCGGGGGGTGAAAAATTAAGTTTCTCCAATATTCTCAAAACTCTGGATTCTGATAGAGGACCACGAGACATGGACCTGGGTGCAAAAATTAAGGCTGTAGACCCTTCCAGAGCTGAGGTATTGAATTTCAAAATTTTGACCAGAAAAAAAAATGACAGTGTTACCCCTTATGTTTTTTTTCGGGGGGTGAAAAATTAAGTTTCTCCAATCTTCTCAAAACTCTGGATTCTGATAGAGGGCCACGAGACATGGACCTGGGTGCAAAAATTAAGTCTGTAGACCCTTCCAGAGCTGAGATATTGAATTTCAAAATTTTGACCAGAAAAAAAAAATGACAGTGTTACCCCTTATGTTTTTTTTTCGGGGGGTGAAAAATTAAGTTTCTCCAATCTTCTCAAAACTCTGGATTCTGATAGAGGGCCACGAGACATGGACTTGGGTGCAAAAATTAAGGCTGTAGACCCTTCCAGAGCTGAGATATTGAATTTCAAAATTTTGACCAGAAAAAAAATGACAGTGTTACCCCTTATATTTTTTTTCGGGGGGTGAAAAATTAAGTTTCTCCAATCTTCTCAAAACTCTGGATTCTAATAGAGGGCCACGAGACATGGACCTGGGTGCAAAAATTAAGGCTGTAGACCCTTCCAGAGCTGAGATATTGAATTTCAAAATTTTGACCAGAAAAAAAAATGACAGTGTTACCCCTTATGTTTTTTTTCGGGGGGTGAAAAATTAAGTTTCTCCAATCTTCTCAAAACTCTGGATTCTGGTAGAGGGCCTTGAGACATGGACCTGGGTGCAAAAATTAAGGCTGTAGACCCTTCTAGAGCTGAGATATTGAATTTCAAAATTTTGACCAGAAAAAAAAAATGACAGTGTTACCCCTTATGTTTTTTTTCGGGGGGTGAAAAATTAAGTTTATCCAATCTTCTCAAAACTCTGGATTCTGATAGAGGGCCACGAGACATGGACTTGGGTGCAAAAATTAAGGCTGTAGACCCTTCCAGAGCTGAGATATTGAATTTCAAAATTTTGACCAGAAAAAAAAATGACAGTGTTACCCCTTATGTTTTTTTTCGGGGGGTGAAAAATTAAGTTTCTCCAATCTTCTCAAAACTCTGGATTCTGATAGAGGGCCACGAGACATGGACTTGGGTGCAAAAATTAAGGCTGTAGACCCTTCCAGAGCTGAGATATTGAATTTCAAAATTTTGACCAGAAAAAAAAATGACAGTGTTACCCCTTATGTTTTTTTTTCGGGGGGTGAAAAATTAAGTTTCTCCAATCTTCTCAAAACTCTGGATTCTGATAGAGGGCCACGAGACATGGACCTGGGTGCAAAAATTAAGGCTTTAGACCCTTCCAGAGCTGAGATATTGAATTTCAAAATTTTGACCAGAAAAAAAAATGACAGTGTTACCCCTTATGTTTTTTTTTTTTCGGGGGGTGAAAAATTAAGTTTCTCCAATCTTCTCAAAACTCTGGATTCTGATAGAGGGCCACGAGACATGGACCTGGGTGCAAAAATTAAGGCTGTAGACCCTTCCAGAGCTGAGATATTGAATTTCAAAATTTTGACCAGAAAAAAAAAAATGACAGTGTTACCCCTTATGTTTTTTTTCGGGGGGTGAAAAATTAAGTTTCTCCAATCTTCTCAAAACTCTGGATTCTGATAGAGGGCCACGAGACATGGACTTGGGTGCAAAAATTAAGGCTGTAGACCCTTCCAGAGCTGAGATATTGAATTTCAAAATTTTGACCAGAAAAAAAAAATGACAGTGTTACCCCTTATGTTTTTTTTCGGGGGGTGAAAAATTAAGTTTCTCCAATCTTCTCAAAACTCTGGATTCTGATAGAGGACCACGAGACATGGACCTGGGTGCAAAAATTAAGGCTGTAGACCCTTCCAGAGCTGAGATATTGAATTTCAAAATTTTGACCAGAAAAAAAATGACAGTGTTACCCCTTACGTTTTTTTTGGGGGGGGGGGTTGAAAAATTAAGTTTCTCCAATCTTCACAAAACTCTGGATTCTGATAGAGGGCCACGAGACATGGACCTGGGTGCAAAAAATAAGGCTGTAGACCCTTCCAGAGCTGAGATATTGAATTTCAAAATTTTGACCAGAAAAAAAAATGACAGTGTTACCCCTTATGTTTTTTTCGGGGGGTGAAAAATTAAGTTTCTCCAATCTTCTCAAAACTCTGGATTCTGATAGAGGGCCACGAGACATGGACTTGGGTGCAAAAATTAAGGCTTTAGACCCTTCCAGAGCTGAGATATTGAATTTCAAAATTATGACCAGAAAAAAAAAATGACAGTGTTACCCCTTATGTTTTTTTTTCGGGGGGTGAAAAATTAAGTTTCTCCAATCTTCTCAAAACTCTGGATTCTGATAGAGGGCCTTGAGACATGGACCTGGGTGCAAAAATTAAGGCTGTAGACCCTTCTAGAGCTGAGATATTGAATTTCAAAATTTTGACCAGAAAAAAAAAATGACAGTGTTACCCCTTATGTTTTTTTTTCGGGGGTTGAAAAAATAAGTTTCTCCAATCTTCTCAAAACTCTGGATTCTGATAGAGGGCCACGAGACATGGACCTGGGTGCAAAAATTAAGGCTGTAGACCCTTCCAGAGCTGAGATATTGAATTTCAAAATTTTGACCAGAAAAAAAAAAAAGACAGTGTTACCCCTTATGTTTTTTTTCGGGGGGTGAAAAATTAAGTTTCTCCAATCTTCTCAAAACTCTGGATTCTGATAGAGGACCACGAGACATGGACCTGGGTGCAAAAATTAAGGCTGTAGACCCTTCCAGAGCTGAGATATTGAATTTCAAAATTTTGACCAGAAAAAAAATGACAGTGTTACCCCTTACGTTTTTTTTTGGGGGGGGGGTTGAAAAATTAAGTTTCTCCAATCTTCACAAAACTCTGGATTCTGATAGAGGGCCACGAGACATGGACCTGGGTGCAAAAAATAAGGCTGTAGACCCTTCCAGAGCTGAGATATTGAATTTCAAAATTTTGACCAGAAAAAAAAATGACAGTGTTACCCCTTATGTTTTTTTTTTCGGGGGGTGAAAAATTAAGTTTCTCCAATCTTCTCAAAACTCTGGATTCTGATAGAGGGCCACGAGACATGGACTTGGGTGCAAAAATTAAGGCTGTAGACCCTTCCAGAGCTGAGATATTGAATTTCAAAATTTTGACCAGAAAAAAAAATGACAGTGTTACCCCTTATGTTTTTTTTCGGGGGGTGAAAAATTAAGTTTCTCCAATCTTCTCAAAACTCTGGATTCTGATAGAGGGCCACGAGACATGGACCTGGGTGCAAAAATTAAGTCTGTAGACCCTTCCAGAGCTGAGATATTGAATTTCAAAATTTTGACCAGAAAAAAAAAATGACAGTGTTACCCCTTATGTTTTTTTCGGGGGGTGAAAAATTAAGTTTCTCCAATCTTCTCAAAACTCTGGATTCTGATAGAGGGCCACGAGACATGGACTTGGGTGCAAAAATTAAGGCTTTAGACCCTTCCAGAGCTGAGATATTGAATTTCAAAATTATGACCAGAAAAAAAAAATGACAGTGTTACCCCTTATGTTTTTTTTTCGGGGGGTGAAAAATTAAGTTTCTCCAATCTTCTCAAAACTCTGGATTCTGATAGAGGGCCTTGAGACATGGACCTGGGTGCAAAAATTAAGGCTGTAGACCCTTCTAGAGCTGAGATATTGAATTTCAAAATTTTGACCAGAAAAAAAAATGACAGTGTTACCCCTTATGTTTTTTTTTCGGGGGTTGAAAAAATAAGTTTCTCCAATCTTCTCAAAACTCTGGATTCTGATAGAGGGCCACGAGACATGGACCTGGGTGCAAAAATTAAGGCTGTAGACCCTTCCAGAGCTGAGATATTGAATTTCAAAATTTTGACCAGAAAAAAAAAAAGACAGTGTTACCCCTTATGTTTTTTTTCGGGGGGTGAAAAATTAAGTTTCTCCAATCTTCTCAAAACTCTGGATTCTGATAGAGGGCCATGAGACATGGACTTGGGTGCAAAAATTAAGGCTGTAGACCCTTCCAGAGCTGAGATATTGAATTTCAAAATTTTGACCAGAAAAAAAAATGACAGTGTTACCCCTTATGTTTTTTTCGGGGGGTGAAAAATTAAGTTTCTCCAATCTTCTCAAAACTCTGGATTCTGATAGAGGGCTACGAGACATGGACCTGGGTGCAAAAATTAAGGCTGTAGACCCTTCCAGAGCTGAGATATTGAGTTTCAAAATTTTGACCAGAAAAAAAATGACAGTGTTACCCCTTATGTTTTTTTCGGAGGGTGAAAAATTAAGTTTCTCCAATCTTCTCAAAACTCTGGATTCTGATAGAGGGCCACGAGACATGGACCTGGGTGCAAAAATTAAGGCTGTAGACCCTTCCAGAGCTGAGATATTGAATTTCAAAATTTTGACCAGAAAAAAAAAATGACAGTGTTACCCCTTATGTTTTTTTTCGGGAGTGAAAAATTAAGTTTCTCCAATCTTCTCAAAACTCTGGATTCTGATAGAGGGCCACGAGACATGGACTTGGGTGCAAAAATTAAGGCTGTAGACCCTTCCAGAGCTGAGATATTGAATTTCAAAATTTTGACCAGAAAAAAAAAATGACAGTGTTACCCCTTATGTTTTTTTTTTTTTCGGGGGGTGAAAAATTAAGTTTCTCCAATCTTCTCAAAACTCTGGATTCTGATAGAGGGCCAAGAGACATGGACCTGGGTGCAAAAATTAAGGCTGTAGACCCTTCCAGAGCTGAGATATTGAATTTCAAAATTTTGACCAGAAAAAAAAATGACAGTGTTACCCCTTATGTTTTTTTTCGGGGGGTGAAAAATTAAGTTTCTCCAATCTTCTCAAAACTCTGGATTCTGATAGAGGGCCACGAGACATGGACCTGGGTGCAAAAATTAAGTCTGTAGACCCTTCCAGAGCTGAGATATTGAATTTCAAAATTTTGACCAGAAAAAAAAAATGACAGTGTTACCCCTTATGTTTTTTTTTCGGGGGGTGAAAAATTAAGTTTCTCCAATCTTCTCAAAACTCTGGATTCTGATAGAGGGCCTTGAGACATGGACCTGGGTGCAAAAATTAAGGCTGTAGACCCTTCTAGAGCTGAGATATTGAATTTCAAAATTTTGACCAGAAAAAAAAAATGACAGTGTTACCCCTTATGTTTTTTTTTCGGGGGGTGAAAAATAAAGTTTCTCCAATCTTCTCAAAACTCTGGATTCTGATAGAGGGCCACGAGACATGGACCTGGGTGCAAAAATTAAGGCTGTAGACCCTTCCAGAGCTGAGATATTGAATTTCAAAATTTTGACCAGAAAAAAAAAATGACAGTGTTACCCCTTATGTTTTTTTTCGGGGGGTGAAAAATTAAGTTTCTCCAATCTTCTCAAAACTCTGGATTCTGATAGAGGGCCACGAGACATGGACCTGGGTGCAAAAATTAAGGCTGTAGACCCTTCCAGAGCTGAGATATTGAATTTCAAAATTTTGACCAGAAAAAAAAATGACAGTGTTACCCCTTATGTTTTTTTTCGGGGGGTGAAAAATTAAGTTTCTCCAATCTTCTCAAAACTCTGGATTCTGATAGAGGGCCACGAGACATGGACCTGGGTGCAAAAATTAAGTCTGTAGACCCTTCCAGAGCTGAGATATTGAATTTCAAAATTTTGACCAGAAAAAAAAATGACAGTGTTACCCCTTATGTTTTTTTTCGGGGGGTGAAAAATTAAGTTTCTCCAATCTTCTCAAAACTCTGGATTCTGATAGAGGGCCTTGAGACATGGACCTGGGTGGAAAAAATTAAGGCTGTAGACCCTTCTAGAGCTGAGATATTGAATTTCAAAATTTTGACCAAAAAAAAAAAATGACAGTGTTACCCCTTATGTTTTTTTTTTCGGGGGGTGAAAAATAAAGTTTCTCCAATCTTCTCAAAACTCTGGATTCTGATAGAGGGCCACGAGACATGGACCTGGGTGCAAAAATTAAGGCTGTAGACCCTTCCAGAGCTGAGATATTGAATTTCAAAATTTTGACCAGAAAAAAAAAAATGACAGTGTTACCCCTTATGTTTTTTTTCGGGGGGTGAAAAATTAAGTTTCTCCAATCTTCTCAAAACTCTGGATTCTGATAGAGGGCCACGAGACATGGACTTGGGTGCAAAAATTAAGGCTGTAGACCCTTCCAGAGCTGAGATATTGAATTTCAAAAATTTTGACCAGAAAAAAAAATGACAGTGTTACCCCTTATGTTTTTTTTTCGGGGGGTGAAAAATTAAGTTTCTCCAATCTTCTCAAAACTCTGGATTCTGATAGAGGGCCACGAGACATGGACCTGGGTGCAAAAATTAAGGCTGTAGACCCTTCCAGAGCTGAGATATTGAATTTCAAAATTTTGACCAGAAAAAAAAATGACAGTGTTACCCCTTATGTTTTTTTTTTTCGGGGGGTGAAAAAATAAGTTTCTCCAATCTTCTCAAAACTCTGGATTCTGATAGAGGGCCACGAGACATGGACCTGGGTGCAAAAATTAAGGCTGTAGACCCTTCCAGAGCTGAGATATTGAATTTCAAAATTTTGACCAGAAAAAAAAAATGACAGTGTTACCCCTTATGTTTTTTTTCGGGGGGTGAAAAATTAAGTTTCTCCAATCTTCTCAAAACTCTGGATTCTGATAGAGGGCCATGAGACATGGACTTGGGTGCAAAAATTAAGGCTGTAGACCCTTCCAGAGCTGAGATATTGAATTTCAAAATTTTGACCAGAAAAAAAATGACAGTGTTACCCCTTATGTTTTTTTTCGGGGGGTGAAAAATTAAGTTTCTCCAATCTTCTCAAAACTCTGGATTCTGATAGAGGGCTACGAGACATGGACCTGGGTGCAAAAATTAAGGCTGTAGACCCTTCCAGAGCTGAGATATTGAATTTCAAAATTTTGACCAGAAAAAAAAAATGACAGTGTTACCCCTTATGTTTTTTTTCGGGAGTGAAAAATTAAGTTTCTCCAATCTTCTCAAAACTCTGGATTCTGATAGAGGGCCACGATACATGGACTTGGGTGCAAAAATTAAGGCTGTAGACCCTTCCAGAGCTGAGATATTGAATTTCAAAATTTTGACCAGAAAAAAAAATGACAGTGTTACCCCTTATGTTTTTTTTTTCGGGGGGTGAAAAATTAAGTTTCTCCAATCTTCTCAAAACTCTGGATTCTGATAGAGGGCCACGAGACATGGACCTGGGTGCAAAAATTAAGGCTGTAGACCCTTCCAGAGCTGAGATATTGAATTTCAAAATTTTGACCAGAAAAAAAAAATGACAGTGTTACCCCTTATGTTTTTTTTCGGGGGGTGAAAAATTAAGTTTCTCCAATCTTCTCAAAACTCTGGATTCTGATAGAGGGCCTTGAGACATGGACCTGGGTGCAAAAATTAAGGCTGTAGACCCTTCTAGAGCTGAGATATTGAATTTCAAAATTTTGACCAGAAAAAAAAAATGACAGTGTTACCCCTTATGTTTTTTTTCGGGGGGTGAAAAATAAAGTTTCTCCAATCTTCTCAAAACTCTGGATTCTGATAGAGGGCCACGAGACATGGACCTGGGTGCAAAAATTAAGGCTGTAGACCCTTCCAGAGCTGAGATATTGAATTTCAAAATTTTGACCAGAAAAAAAAAATGACAGTGTTACCCCTTATGTTTTTTTTCGGGAGGTGAAAAATTAAGTTTCTCCAATCTTCTCAAAACTCTGGATTCTGATAGAGGGCCACGAGACATGGACCTGGGTGCAAAAATTAAGGCTTTAGACCCTTCCAGAGCTGAGATATTGAATTTCAAAATTTTGACCAGAAAAAAAAATGACAGTGTTACCCCTTATGTTTTTTTTCGGGGGGTGAAAAATTAAGTTTCTCCAATCTTCTCAAAACTCTGGATTCTGATAGAGGGCCACGAGACATGGACCTGGGTGCAAAAATTAAGTCTGTAGACCCTTCCAGATCTGAGATATTGAATTTCAAAATTTTGACCAGAAAAAAAAATGACAGTGTTACCCCTTATGTTTTTTTTCGGGGGGTGAAAAATTAAGTTTCTCCAATCTTCTCAAAACTCTGGATTCTGATAGAGGGCCACGAGACATGGACTTGGGTGCAAAAATTAAGGCTGTAGACCCTTCCAGAGCTGAGATATTGAATTTCAAAATTTTGACCAGAAAAAAAAATGACAGTGTTACCCCTTATGTTTTTTTTCGGGGGGTGAAAAATTAAGTTTCTCCAATCTTCTCAAAACTCTGGATTCTGATAGAGGGC